>BSBM01001851.1:0-373802 GCA_027924585.1 Larix kaempferi | reverse complement strand
CATAAAGAATTTTGATTCATTTTCTAAATAGAGTACCTTGCAAGTGGCTTAAAAGATTTTAGAGTGCTTTGCATCAAAAAGAACAAGTTTTCTTTTGCATACCTAGTTGCTTGAGTAGCTGCATTCTTAGGTTTTGAGTTTAATTTTTTACATTTAGACTTTATTTTTACCTTTTTTTGCATTCAAAAGATTAAAAAATTGCATTTGCACATGCATTCTAGATCAAAATTTTAAGACTTGCATTGAAAAGAAAAAGATTTGTTTGGTGGTAAATATTTCATTTTCAGTACTCTATTTCTATTATAACCACTCTCACACACCCACTACCTTTTTGAGTAATCAAGTAACCTTTAAAATGAACTCTAATAAAATGAACTAGCAACATTTTCTTTTCTAGGTTACACTACACCAACTAGTTTTGGTTAGGATCTTGGGTTTAAAACACCTTAAACCACCCAAGATCACACATTGCGCAAAAATCGTAGTGAGACTATCATTAGGCAAACCCACCTCACTCAAAATTTGCCTGGGAGCATATGCAGTAGGTCAATGTGAGATCAGTTTGTGGGAATACCCCTCCTACTTTCTGTTCGAGCATACGCCAGGATCGGATTGCGTATTGGGGACTCTTTCGAGTTTCGGGCTTAGCTACCCTGCCCACGCTTTCTGATTCGACCGGTGACTGTTCCCCCAGGAATTTTCGGTGTTGTGGTATCCTTAGTATCAGACTCTAGGTTCATACACAGGTGACAGCGGAGGGTATATCTGCTGTACCTAGGACAGACGTGGGAGGAAATCCCTTGCAGGTCTTTGGGAGGGCGGTTGGGTGATTCCAGCGCTTGCACCCTTAGTCATTGTATTGTGGACCCCGGGTAACTGTCCTTCATCCTTCGTTGATCTGTTCTGGGCCCTCATCATCCCAGACTCTTCTCCGGAAGGCATCTGTTTGCCTGGTTTGATTTACTTAGGACCTTTTTTTTTAGTGGTGTGCTCTTTGTGCTACTTTTTTTTTTTTTTTTTTTTTTTTTTTTTTTTAGTTTGCCTTAGAGAACTTCTTGTTCTTTTGAGCAGGAAACTATGTCTAGCATTCCGGCGAGTGCCAATCAAGGTACCCCTGTTCCGGGGGATCCTTGTGCTGTTCCATTCATTGGAAACATTGGTGCTCCCTTAATGGCTACTCTGAATCTTCCTGGATTCACTATTGGGCTGCCAGTTTGGTTGTTTTCCACTCCGAATGCCTTGCATGCTCCTGACGCTTCTTTTGTGAGCACCTCAAATCAAGAGCATCAGAACCCTGTGCCTCCTTTACCAGTAACATCTTCTCCTCCTCCTTCTACCTCATGTGGCGAAAGTAGCAATACTAGTAACCAGCAGTCTAAAAGGAATAGACGGGGGAAGAATAGGAAGAAGATGCCAAAACAAGGGGGCAAGCACCCTGCCTCTGCAAATCATGCAGGGGGCACCCACCCAGCCTCTGGAGGTCATGCTGGGAGAAAACTTTTAGTCACTAAAAATCATACTGAAAGTTTGTCTTCAACCACTGTCAGTCATGTTGAGGACACGTCATTGATCACTGCTAGCCATATTAATGACAAGTCACCAGTTCCTGTGAGTCATACTGGAGACACCAGATCAGCCACTGCAAGTCATGCTGAGGGAGTTGACATTGTCGACAAACCCAACAAACAGAAGCTTAAGTTCCCTTGTAAGTTTTGCGAGGGAGACCACCTTACTTACTTGTGCCCTGTACTTCCAGAAGTGCAAAAAGTGTGGTCCTTAGTTCAAAAGCCTTATGCTTCTGAGCAACCAGCCTCTGTGAGTCATGCTGGGGGCAAGCTGTCAGCCAATGCTAGTCATGCTGAGAGTACTGACGTTGTAAAGGAGTCTAAACCTATAGGACGGAAACCAAAGTTCCCTTGTAAACTTTGTAAGGGAGATCACCTTACTCACCGATGCCCTGCCATTCCAGAGGTACGAAGAGTGTGGTCCATGTCTGAAGGAACCTCTGTTCTTGAGTTGTCTATAGATTCCCTGCAGCCAGATCAACTTTTGGTTGATAAAGTGGTTGAACCAATGCAATCTTTGGTCGACCCCACTCTTCCTTCGGAGAGTGAAGTGATTGAATCGATGCAATCTTCGACCGATCCCATCAGTCCTTCAGAGATTGATGCACCTACTACTGAAGTCTTCTGCATTTCCAGTTTGGATGTTTCTGAAAAAGGGGGCACTTCATCTGTGCCATTTGAACCCCTACCAAGCCCTAGGATTGTTTCCTTTGATTGGAATAGTCTAGCCGAGCCTCGCCTTCCTTCTTCGACACCTTTCCAGATAAAGGTTGATATCGGGAACCATACGGTTGATCGATGCATTGTTGATGAAGGTGCTTCTGTTAGTATCTTATCCGCTTATGCTTGGAGAGATTTGGGTTTCCCTAATATTATTCCAGCTGTTAATTGGCCGTTGACCTTCGATAGAAGACCTAGTGAACCGATCGGATTCCTCCGTCAGGCACCTGTTACCTTGGGTGGAAAAACAGTCTTAGTTGATTTTATGGTTTTAAAGGACCCTATGGACTTTGATATGATCCTCGGGCGTGATTACGTTTACGCTATGCATGCTGTGGTGTCTACGCTTTTTCGTGTGATGCATTTCCCTCATAACGAAAACATTGTCACCATCGACCAGCTTGCATTCGTTGATCCTCCTTATTACCCATCTGTAGACCAGTCTGATCCCTCGTCATTAGGAACTACTATGTCACATGCGCCTCATGTGGCATATTGTTCCTTGAGTTCAACTGCTACTGAGAAGAAGTCTCTGAGTTCATGCTTACCTTCTCGGGACTTGGTCCCGGCTTTTGACCAAGTGACATCTCCATCTGAATGTTTAGATATGTATTCTATCTGGGATGATATACTTCCTTCCGATGAAGTTTTCCTAGAGTCTATGGTACAGTCTGCCATTCACTTGGATGTTGATCCAGTCGCAGTCATGTCCAGCCCCGGTTTGACCTTAAAGTTTGATCTTCCTACTGTTGAGTCTTTGGACTTTCCTATAGATCCGCAAATCGGTGTTCCTGCTGAGTTTGATTCTGCTTCTAGAATTTTCAACTCCCGTGATGATGAATTTGTTTCTGCAGATCCCATCATTTCCTTCAACTTTGATCTTCATCCTGAATTTGATCTTGTTGATTGTAAGTCCTCGGGCTTGGGCACCATAGAGTCTTCATTCGAAAACTCTGCTTTGTTTATGCCTGCTGTTGATGATAGTGAAGTTGAAAGTATTTCTACCACAGTGACTTGTATCGGGTATTCCTTTACATATGTTTTAGATATGATCCCGGTACTAATGTTTCTTGGAGACAGGATTCTTAGCTGGATGTATACTTGCTTACTGGTCCTTTTCGACACCTTGTGCAACCATGTCAGGTATATTCGGAACCTTGCATATAGGTTTAGGCTTCCCCGCTGTTATGTTGCATTTGAACCTTTTGCCATCCGAATTCGCCATAGGGTCGAACCTGTTGGATATTGGTGTGTTAGCCATCTCTTTATGCATTGTGCACCAGTCCGACAGCAGAACCTACCTAACATGGGTCATCCTAGTTAGCACCCTTATGCCATTCTGGTGCCCATGCTGAGTTTTTCTCATAGGTTCGGGAGCCTTTTTAGATTCACCATGACTTTGAGAAGAAGCCTCATATCTTTCTTCCTCATATATTTCTGGCCATCCCTGATAAGGTTCCCATCTTTGTGTTCAAATTGCATATGCATCTATTATGATCCCGCTTGCGCTAATGAGCCTGAAGCCGGCTTCCACGCTTTTAGCCCGTTGTATAAGTCTCCATCTCTGATCTCATTTCCGCTAAGCCCTGTATCATTTTGCCTTCGCGATTTGACACCTTTTACCTGGAGGAGACACACCCTGAGTGTCCTTATCTTGCTCATGTTCCTTGCATTAGGCATAGCTTTGTTCCATGCGCTTGGAGCTAGTTTCGCATGTCCCTGACACTCGTCTCCTCCCATTTCGAGCATTCTTCTGCCTTCACTTCGAGCTCGTTAAAAACAGTAAGTAGGTTACGAGCAGTCTTCCACCTTTCCTTCGAGCTCGTTAAAAACAGTAAGGAGGCTACGAGCATTCTTCTGCCTTCACTTCGAGCTCGTTAAAAACAGTAAGTAGGTTATGAGCAGTCTTCCACCTTTCCTTCGAGCTCATTAAAAACAGTAAGGAGGCTACGAGCATTCTTCTTTTACTTCGAGCTCGTTAAAAACAGTAAGTAGGTTTCGAGCATTCTTCTGCCTTCACTTCGAGCTCGTTAAAAACAGTAAGTAGGTTTCGAGCATTCTTCTTTTACTTCGAGCTCGTTAAAAACAGTAAGTAGGCTACGAGCATTCTTCTACCTTCACTTCGAGCTCGTTAAAAACAGTAAGTAGGTTATGAGCATTTCTTTCATCTTCACTTCGAGCTCGTTAAAAACAGTAAGGAAGTTGTGAGCATTTTCCTATCTCCTTTGAGCTCGTTAAAAACAGTAAGGAGGTCATGAGTTTACTTTTCCGGACTCGTTAAACCTTTACGAAAAAGATCCCTATGGAGTTCTTTTAAGCCCTTTTCAGACTCCTTAAATAGGAAAAGTTTGCCGAGCATAGTTGTCTTTTCGGGCTCGTTAAAATAACTGAACCGACATCCACTTAGGTATAGAATTACCCCTTTTCCGGGCCTTGGTGGATAATTTACGGAAAAGGTATACTCTAGGTATACTCTTGTATGCGCTAGAAGAGTTCTTCTTCCATCATTTTACACTTTTTCGGGGAAGGAGACTAACTTTACGAAAAAGGACCTTTGGAGTCGTCTTTAGGGTTTTCAGACTCTCGAAATGTGAAAACACCAAGCGAGCACATACCAATCCGGGCTCGATATAAAATCCACGGATAAGTGTATAGAGGACTGTTTAAGTTTTTCAACTCTATAAGCAAGAAAACACCGCCGAGCACAGACCAATCCGGGCTCGATATAAAATCCACGGATAGGTGTATGGAGTTTTCTTCTAGGTTTTTCAGACTCCTTAAATATGAAAATACCGTCGAGCATGCTTTAGTTCTTTGTCAAGCTCGTTAAAAAATGAAAAAGGAAAGGGAAGGGAAGAATGTCAAAATATCTTTCAATATGATGGCAGCAAGTCAACTATCTCCTTGAACAAAGCACCTGTTTTGAGTCTATCAAACAAGTTGGGTTCTAGCATTGGCCTTAGGGTAAACTTGATCTCAGAGTTCCTACTCCTCCATTTGGTTAGTCTTCCACTCATATGGAGAATCTGTTAATGTCTCCTACATTGCAGACTTGCATCGTGGTCCCTTTGTGTTCAAAGCTGCCTAAGTCACTCTTGTGTCGTGCTCACTATTCAAGGATATAACCTGTGTCGGCCATTCTGCAGTTGCCTTGACCTCATGTGTCGGCCATTCCTTGGTGTCAGTCTGTTTCATCATGTGTTCAGTCCTACTCCAAATCAGCTCATACCTTTTGAGTGTCCCTCGTGTTGGATGATGGAGGATGCATTAAGGCCTCCCTTCCAACGGACTTCTTCCCATCGACTTCAACTCATTGTGCTCTGGGAATGAAGTTTAGAGTTTCGGTTAGTACCTTGGGGATTGCAGTCATTAGTGGCAGTTTCCCTCGCTATTGGATAGATGGGAATACATCAATGTCTCCTATCCGATGGATTCTTCAAGTGTTCGACGGCAAGACCATCTATTTCGCACTTGCTTGAATGTACTAGGTACCTTGGGTTCCATTTTCATTATTGGTGGACACCCTCGCGTTTGTTAACGGTATACATCAATGACCGGTAATCAAACGATACCTCCCATGTTCGACAACAGCTCATTTATTCGCATGGATAGGTTTGTACCTTGGGTTGTTTTTGGATGAAGACCTTGGGATACTCGATAGCATCACCTCATTTATGTTATCGCCCAAGTTGCGCAAGACTGAGCCCCACTCCTTTTGGCTCTTGATGAGACATAGATCCAGCTTGTTCTCTATGGCTATGTTCTCCAGTTTTGACATAGATCCACCTTGTATTTATGTGGCTATGTTTCGACTTATGTTCCTCATGGATCCACGCTTGTATTTTAGTGGCCATGATATATGCATCAGTATTTTGGATCATTATTGTATCCTCTTGGAGATCATGTTCCACCATTTGAACATGGACGGTTACCCCATGGATAAGTTTGTCTGACTTTGCCTTTGCTTTCAGGTACTTCATTTGAGCCTATGATTCTTGGTTTCTCCGTTCCTCCACGATTCAACTCTTTTTTATTTATAATGTATTTCGGCCATCGTTTCCCGTACTCCCTCTGACCTCATACATTAGGGGGCATCTGTTATAGCTTGAAATGACACCTCTCCGTCCGTGACGACACTTGCTTCCCTTGGTCGCATGACGACATTTCTTGAGATCAAGTTCAGTCACACAACAGGACATTTGTGGATGGAGGAGTCATTTGGGACACTAAAAATGGTTGAAATTACCTCATTCTTGACCCATTTGATGTATATGACCCTTAGGAACATTTTTCCAGACCAAACCATCTCCTGAAAATGAGCAGAAAAGCCTGTTTTTGGCCATTTTTCAATATGAGCGCGACTCTACTGTGGACATAGTAGCGCCCATTGCCATATGTACGCGACTTTGTCTCATTTAAAGTAGCGCCCATTGCCATATGTACGCGACTTTGTATACTGTAGAGTAGGGTACACTCTTGTTTTGGTCAAAATCTCAAAATTCGAAGTAAGTCAAGTTGGTTGGGAAACCTCTTGAGCGGTTGTAACTTCTTTTCCTCTTCCTCATTGACTATATAAGGAGGGTAGAAGGGTCATGTGAGAGGAGCAAGCCTAATTGCAAAGTTATGCTGGAGGAATGGAGACCCTCATCCCCCTCTCTTGTGCTTCAGTTTTGGTAAACCCTAGTACAATTGCTTAGAGGCTGGGATCCTTGGAGAACGGAAGCAGGAGACCTTGAATCTAGGTTTCGTGAAGTGCCAAGCTTGAAGGAAGGTATAATTGTATGTACTTGCTTTCATTCATTAATAAAGATCAGACGTTCTTCTCTTTCCAAATATGACCTATTAATGTGTCTTAATATTTGATCACTGTTTGATTATAGTTTGATGTCTCTTTCTATTATGAATATCAGTCTTATATATGTAGTCAAATGTATTTGAGAAAGGTATCAAGTTGTTTTGCAGGTCTGGGCATTGCGACACTGGATAAGCATTGAAGAGCAAGGGAGACAAAGCTAGGATCAACCTTCTGAATGAGGTGCCTATATCTCTAAACCCTAATCTCTTCATTTACTTATTGTACTTGCAGAATGCTTGTAAGTCTATCTTTATCACCGTAAGTTGGTAGTTTCTCCCCTGAACTATAGGTGCATTTTCCCCACAACACCCCTCACCCCCCAACTTTCTCTCTCTCTCTCTATATATATATATAATATCTTTCTCTCTCTTTCTCTCTATTAAAAAAACATGCACACACAACTCTACTCCTCAACCTACCCCTAACTCTCACCCCCCCTCTCTCTGTCTCCAAACCCCCAAATATGCCCCTCCCACCTCATCCCCCCCATTCTCTCTCTCTCTCTCTCTCTCTCTCTCTCTCTCTCTCTCTAAACCCTGAAATATGCCCCTCCTCCCTCATCGCCCCCATTCTCTCTCTCTCTCTCTCTCTCTCTCTCTCTCTCTCTCTCTCCCCCAAATATACCACCCTTTTCTCAAATTTCCCTAATCATCCCTAAACACGCTACCCCTCCCCCAACAAAAATATCTATTTATTTCTCTCCCCAAACTCACCTTCTTCCCCTACCCCCAATAACTTACATACTTCTCTGCCTATCCATAACCCCACCCTTCTCTCCCTACCCCAACAACCTAGTAACTCCTCTTTCTCTCTCTCAATTCTCCCACACTATTACCGGCCCCTTCTCTATAATTTCCCTAATCCTTGCTAAGCCGCCAACCTTATCTCTATCTCTTTCTCTCTTGCTACACATAATCACCCACACCATCCCCCCCTCTACCCTAGACTCTCTCTCTCTCTCTCTCTCAATATATCTATCTTTCTATCTCTCTCTATCACAAACAAACACACATTCACACACCCCTCTACTCCCCCAACTCCCACTACCCCCTACCTATAAACAATTTTCTCTCTTTGTATCTCCTAATCCTCCTTTCCCTACCCCTTAGAACCCCCATCTATCTCTCTCTCTATGCCCCCACATATACCCCTTTCTCTCTAACTTACCTAATTCTCCCTAAATCCCTATTCCTCCCCCACCCCAATCTCTATATCATCCATTCCCTAATCTTAACAACAACTTCTACCCCTCTCTCTCTATCTCTCCTATTCTTACTACCCCTAAACATGCCGCTCTCTCTCTCTCTCTCTCTACCCCGACCCTATACCCCTCATTCTCTCAAAGGTCCATAATATTCCGTAAAACACTACACCCCATCCCACCACCATGTTCTTCATTTCTTTCTATACCCCAAACTCCCACACCATCCCCACGTCTCCCCTAGACTCTCTCTCTCTCTCCTTCTCTCTCTCTTTCTCTCTCTTTCTCAATATATCTATCTTTGTCTCTCTCTCTCTATCACACACAAATACACATTCACACACCCACCTACTCCTCCAACTCCCCCTACCACCTACCTATAAACCATTTTCTCTTTTTGTATGCCCTAATCCTCATTTCTGTACCACTTAGAACCCACATCCGTATCTCTCCCTATGACCCCACCTATACCCCTTTCTCTCTAACTTACCTAATTCTCCCTAAATCCCTATTCCTCCCACCCAAGACTTTATCTCTCTCTCTCTTTCTCTCTCTCTCTCTCTCTCACACACACACACACACACACACGCCCCTCTACTCCACCTACCCCTAACAACCAAAACTCTATCTCTCACGTAATTCCCTAACAACACTTTACCCTCCCATTCTCTATATTTACCACACACAAAAATACCAACTACTCCTTTCCATACGACTAATGCCCACCCCCAACACTCTCTGCAGACCCCCTAACAGCCCCCCTCACATTCTCTCTCACTATTCCTAAACTCCTACTCTCTCTTCCTAGACCCTCTCCACCACCCACTCTATCTCCTATTTCCCTAAGCCTTTATCTCTCTCTCTCTCTCTCTATCCCCACCCTATACCCCTCTTCTCTATAACTACACTAAGATCCCTAAACCCTTTCCTCCCCACCCTAATGTCTATCTATTCACTCCTACAACCATCGTCCTCTAGATACCCCTAATAACACACACCCTCCTTATACCCATGCCCTATATGACTCTCTCTCTCTCTTCTCTACTCCACCTATACCTAACCCAACCCTATCTCTCTCACCCAACCACCTAATAACCCCCTAAAAACCCCTTCTCTCTATCTCACACAATCTCTCACTACATGTAACCCACCTCTCCCTTCCTAATCCTATCCTAATATCCCTACCCATAAGCACTCTCTCTCTCTCTCTCTCTCTCTCTCTCTCTCTTCTAATCCCCCTCCCCCCTACAATTGACCACACTCACCTCATACACTCTCTCCCCCCACTTTGATATCCATCTATTTCTCTCCCCTAAATCCCCTCCTCTACCTACCACTAATCACCTACACAATCTCCCCTCAAACCTTGCACCTCTTCCCGCACCTTATACCTCCTCCTCCCTCTAAATTCTCTAATATTCCCTAATCCCCTACACCCCCTCCCCCACTATGATCTCTATCTATTTCTCTTCACCAGCCTCATCTTCCCCCGTATCCCTTATCATTCACACCCTCGACCCCTCCCACCCAACTCTCTCTCTCTCTCTCTCATACAAACACACATGCTCCTCTACTCCACCTACCCCTAACCACCACACCTCTCTCTCTCTCTCCCAATTCTCTAACAACCTTCTACCATCCCATTCTCTATCTCTATCACACACACAAATGCCACCTACTCCTTTCCCTACCACTAAACCAACTCCTCTCTCTCTCTCTCTCTAGCAATTACTAGCCCCCTCTCTCACAATCTAACCCCATATTCCTCCCCCTACCTCTAACACCCCCTCCTCTTCCTCATCCTCCTCTCTTTCTCTCTCTCTATATATCTCTGCCTCATGCTAATTCTTAGAAACCCACTATCTCAGTCTCTCTTTAACATTATCCTCTACCTATGCATAACCCCACAAACTCCCCCTCCCCTAACCCCCTAATACCACTACCCTCTCTCTCTCAAACACTCTCACTACCCCTAACTAGCCCTCTCTCTCTTCCTAACCCATCTCATAATCTACCCCCAAAATATAGCCCCCTTTTATTGAATTTACTTAATAATCCCTAAACACCTACCCCCTCTACTTAGCTTCTCCCCCTACTCTTAATAACCCATGCACTCCCCCCAATCTCCTGCTGACTCACCCCCTCCTCTCTCTCTCTTGTCTACTCCACCTAACTGTAACCCAACTCATCTCTCTCTCACACAACCCCCTAACCCCCCCTCTCTCTTTATCTACCCCTTACTAACCCCCTCTCACTCTTTCTCCCCTGTATTCCTCCCCTGACCTATAACCCACCCACAATATTCTATCGCTCAATCCCTTATTCTCCATAATTCTAATAATGTCCTGTCACACACACTCACACACTCTCTCTCCCATACTCCTCCATATCCACCTAAAACCAACCTCTCTCTCTCTCTCTCTCTTGCTTCCATAACACTTCCCCAATACCTCTCTCTCACACACTCACAAACCCTAAACTCCCATCATACTCTCCCTCAGCCCCTCTCTTTCTATCTCCTACTCCCCCTTTCCCTAACCCATATATCTATATATCTCTCCTAATCCCCCCTACTAATTAATACCCACCCCTCTCTCTCTCCCCCAAAGCCCTAACACCCTTCATTATATTTGTCTCTATCACACACACACACCCTACTCCTCCCATTACCACTAACCCTCTCCTTCTCTAACCCATACTAACACCCTCTCTCATTCTCTCAACATCCTATTCCAAGCCCTACCTCTAACCTCCATACTCTCTCTGTCACTCTCTCTCTTACATACTCCAAGTAAATCTAAGCCCCACCCCTCTCTCTCCCAACCCCTAACATCCCTTCTCTCTCTAAATATCACTACCACAAACATCCCTCTCTCTCTCTCTCCCAAACCCCCCTCTTCCCACCCTATCTCTCTTATTTTCATAACCCAAACCCTCTCTCCCTCACACTCTCTCTCACCCTATACCCCCCTTCTCTCTAACTATCCTAATCATCCCTAAGCTCCTATCCCCCAACCCTAATATCTATAAAATTCTCACTACCCTACTCCCACTAAACCTAATCAACCACACATCCATACATTCTCTCTCTCTCTCTCTCTCTCTCTCTCTCTCTCTCTCTCTCTCTCTCTCTCCTCTAATCCTCGCCCCCTATAACTTACAACACCTACATCTCGATCTCTCTCTCTCAAAACCCCAACCTATCCACCTCCTCCTCTTTAATTTCCCTAATTATCCCTAAGCTGATACTGTTAGGATATATTCATCATCATTTTACAATTGCATGCATTATACATGCATCCCAGACATCAGGTTGGTGTCTCCTAGCACCTAGTCCCTAGTTTACTAGCCCTGGGAGCTTCTTTTGCTCAATTCCATCCCTCCTAGTCAGTGATGCACCCACCTTTCACCTACCACTTGAGAAACATGCCCTCCTTCACCTACCACCAGTGACAAACTAAGTTAGTTGAGTAATTTGTTGATCTTTCCTTGATTTAAGGTTAGATTGACTCCTTAACTGACTAAAACACTCTGATGGACCTCTAGTGAGACTAGATTTCCAGTTCTGACTCCAGTCAACTCCTCATGTGCCCTCCTTTGATCATCCTTCACTACATTAGTGCCACATGCATTTCTTACACCTACCTACATTCAGTTAGACTCAGTTTGACACATGGTTCTCAGTTTGACACCTGGTTGATCGTTACTTGTGTATTGATGACACTCCACTGATGATGATGAGGAATCCTAGTGAAGGAAACCTACACCATGTAGGATATTTGATTGACCTCCTTGGTGAATTTGAATTTCTTGGCTTGGCTTATTCAGCCATTGTGACAGCACATTGTATTGTATTCTACTTCTGAGTTCAATAGAGCACTGCTGCAATTCTCATGCATAGTTTACACATATTATTCTTTATGCACCTGTTGTAATTGATTTACTTTTTCAATTAGATCTGTTGTGCTTCAACTTCACACATACAACCTCTCCCCCCACCATGATATCATCTCTTTCTCTCCCCTAAATCCCCTCCTCCCCCTACTACTAATCACCCACACAATCTCCCCTCAAACCTTGCACCTCTACCCCCACCTTATACCTTCCCCTACTTATAAATTCCATAATATTCTTGAATCCCCTACACCCCCTACCCCAACCATGATCTCTATCTCTTTCTATTCCAAAACCCCCTCCTCCCCCTACCCCTAATCTTCCACACCCTACCCACCTCCCACCCGACACTTTATCTCTCTCTCTCTCTCTCTCTCTCTCTCTCTCTCTCTCTCACACACACACACACACACACACACACACACACACACACACACACACACACACACACACACACACACACACACACACATACACGCACACACACACACACACACATGCCCCTCTACTCCACCTATCCCTAAACACCACACCTCTATATCTCTCTCCTAATTCCCTAACAACCCTCTACCCTCCAATTCCATATCTCTATAACACACATTAATGCCACCTACTCCTTTCCATACCACTAACCCAAATACTCTCTCACTCTTTTTTTAACACTTACTAACCACCTCTCTCACACTCTAACCCCATAATCCTCCCCCTACCTCTAACACCTCCTCCTCTTCTTCCTCCTCCTCTCTCTCTCTCTCAATCTCTCTCCTCGCCTCACACAAATGCTTACAAACCGATTATCTCACGCTCTCCCTAACCTAATCTTCTACTTATGCCTAACCCCACCCCCATCCCTCTCCACTAACCATCTAAAACCCCCACCCTCTCTCTCTTAAACACTCTCACTACCCCTAACTAGCCCTCTCTTTCTTCATAACCTGTCTCATACCATGCCCCCATAATATACCCCTATTTTCATGAATTGGCTTAATAATCCCTAAACACCTAAACCCTCCACCAACCTTGATTTTTATTTATTTATCTCTCGTAAATCCCCTCCTCCCCCCACCCCTAATAACCCACACATTTCCCCCACACTCCTACTGACTCCCCCCCCTTTTCTCTCTCTTGTCTACTCCTCCAACTACTAGTAACCCGAATCCTCTCTCTCTCTCTCACCCAACACCCTAACCACCCCTCTCTCTCTCTCTTTTTATCTACCGCTTACTAACACCCTCTTTCATTCTTTCCTCCCATTACCACTAACCGTGATCTCCCTCTCTAAACCATACTAACACCATATCTCACTCTCTCACCATCCTATTCCAAGTCCTACCTTTAACCTCCCTCCTCTCTTTCTCTTTCTCTAATACTTACTAACTCCATCTCTTACATACTCCACATAAATCTAATCCCCATCCCCTCTCTCTCCCAACCCCTAACACCGCCTCTATCTAACTCTCACTACTGCTAAAATCTCTCTCTCTCTCTCTCTCTCTCCTAAACCCCCCTGTTCCCACCCTTTCTCTCCTATTTACATAACCCTAACCCTCTCTCTGACTCTCTCTCTCACCCTATACCCCCTTCTCTCTAACTATCCTAACCATACCTAAATTATTATCGCCCACCCTAATATTTATCTAATTTTTTTCGACAACCACCCTACTCCCTCTAACCCTAATCACGCACACCCTTAATACATTCACCCCCCCTTTCTCTCTCTTTATCTCCTCTACACTGCCTAACCTGAAATACATCCCTATCTCTATCCCCAAACCCCCTAAGACCCCCCCTCCTTCTCAGACACCCATTCTAACTATCCCTAATCCCCCCCTCTCTCTCCCTACCACCGTCCTACTCTCCCTACTCACAACAACCCCTTCCGCCTCTCTCTCTCTCTCTCTCTCTCTCTCTCTCTCTCTCCTACCCCCCACCTATAAAACATTATCTCTTTTTTTATATCATAATACCCCTTTCCCTACAACTTAGAACCCCCATCCCTCTCTCTCTTTTTATGCCCCCACCCTATACCCCCTTCTCTCTAAATTACCTAATTCTCACTAAATCCATATTGCTCCCCCACCCCAATCTCTATATATTTCATTCCCTACTCATAACCACCCCCTCTACCTCTCTCTCTATATCTCTCCTATTATTCCTACCCCCTCTCTCTCTCTTGAATCCACACCTCTAAAACTTACTTCCCACCTCTCTCTCTCTCTACACCCACCCTATACCCCTCATTCTCTCAAAGTTCCATAATATTCCCTAAACCACTACACTCCCTCTGACCACCATGATCTCCATTTCTTTCTCTAACCCAAACCCCCTCCCCCCTCGCCCCCAAAATCTCTCTCTCTCTCTCTCTCTCTCTCTCTCTCTCTATTAAAAACACACGCACACACACCTCTACTCCTCAACCTACCCCTAAATCCCACCTCCGACTCCCACCCCCTTTCTCTCTCTCCAAACCCCCAAATATGCCCCTCCCCCCTCGTCTCTCTCTCTCTCTCTCTCTCTTTCTCTCTCTCTCTCTCTCTCTCTCCCCCCCAAATATATGACCCTTTTCTCAAATTTCCCTAATCATCCCTAAACACCTAACCCCTCCCCCAACACAAATTTCTATTTTATTCCCTCCCCCAAATCCCCTTCTCCCCTTACCCCAATAACCCACACACTTCTCTTCCTACCCCTAACCCCACCCTTATCTACCTACCCAAACCCCCTAACAACCCCTCTTTCTCTCTCTGAATTCCCCCACATTATTACCCCCCTTCTTTATAATGTTCCTATTTCTTCATAAACCCCTACCCTCATATCTATCACTTTCTCTCCCCTTACGCATAAGCACTCACACCATCCCCCCTCACCCCTAGAATCTCTCTTTCTTAATATATCTATATTTCTCTCTCTCTCACTCTCTCTATCACACACGCACACACGCACACACTGAAACACCCCTCCACTCCTCCACCCACATGTAACCCACAACCCTTTGTCTCTTTCTCTCTCCAAACCCAAAAACACCCTCCTCCCCACCGCCCTCATTCCCTCTCTCTCTATTTCTATCTCACACACACAGAAAATAACCTAATCATAAGCCCTCTAAATTCCCTAATATTCCATCAACCCATACACCCCCTCCCCCAATTGTGATCTCTATCTCTTTCTCTTCACAAACCCCCTCCTCCCCCCTATGCATGATCATTCACACCCTTCCACCCAACACTTTATCTCTCTCTATCTCTCTCTCTCACACACACACACATGCTCCTCTACTCCACCTTCCCCTAACCTCCACACCTCTCTCTCTCTCTCCTAATTTCTTAAAAACCCTTTACGCTCCCATTCTCTATATCTATCACACACACATACACAGATCTAAACCTTTCTCTACCACTAACCCCAACCCCCAACTCTCTCTCCATACCCCCTAAAACCCCCCTCACATTCTCTCTCAATACCCATAAAATCCTACTCTCTATGCCTAGACCCTCTCCACCCCCCACTCTGTCTCCTATTTCCCTAAGCCTCTATCTCTCTCTCTCTTCCCCCACCCTATACCCCTATTCTCTCTAACTATGCTAAGATCCCCGAACCCTTTCCTCCCCATCCTGATGTCTATCTCTTTCACTCATGCAACTGTCCTCCTCTAGATGCCCCTAACAACCCACACACTCCTTATGCCAATGCCCTATATTACTCTCTCTCTCTCTCTCTCTCTCTCTCCACCTATCCCTAACACCACCCTATCTCTCTCACACAACCACCTAAAAAATCCCTAACAACCCCTTATGTCCCTCTCACAATGTCTCACTACCCGTAACCCCCGTCTCTCTCCCTAAGCCCATCCTACTCTACCTACCCATAACCACTCTCTTTTCATCTCTCTCTCTCTCTCTCTCCCCCCCCCTCCCTCCCTCTTCTAATACCCCTGTAACTAAACTCCTATCTCTCTTTTTATGTCCTAATCATCCTCCCCCTATCACTTACAATCCCTCTCTCTCTCTATGCCCTGAACATATACTTGCCTCCTCTCTAATTTGCTTAATGCTCCCTAAATCCATATCCCTACCCCCACCATTATATCTATCTCTTTATCTAACTATACAAAACCACCCCCTCCTCCCCTCTCTCTATATATCCTACTCCCCATACCACTAACCATCTCTCTCTCTCTCTCTCTCCTCTAATCCTCCTCCCCTTACAACTTACTACACCTTAATCTCTCTCTCTCTCTCTTCCCCTAACCTATCCACCCACTTATTTTTAAGTTCCCCAATTCCCGCTAATCCCATACACTGTCTCCCCCTGCCATGATATCCATCTCATTCTCTCCCCTCAACCCTCTCCTCCCACTACCACTAATCATCCACACAATATCCCCACAAAACTCGCACCCATCCCCCCACATTATACTTCCTCCTCCCTCTAACTTCCATAATATTCCCTAATCCCCTAAACCCCCTCCCCAAATTGTGATCTCTATCTCTTTCTCTTCACAAACCCCCTCCTCCCCCCTCCCACCCAACACTTTCTCTCTCTCTCTCTCTCTCTCTCTCTCTCACACACACACACACACACACACACACACACACATGCCCCTCTACTCCACCTAGCCCTAACCACCACACATCTCTCTCTCCTAATTCCCTAACAAAAATTTACCCTCCCATTCTCTATATTTACCACATGCAAAAACACCAACTACTCCTTTCCCTACAACTAACACCCACCCCCAACTCTCTCTGCAGACCCCTGTTACACCTAAATATTACCATCAAGAGACTCAGTGTAAACATCTCTAAAGTTTCCTTGACTAAGTTATTAACCTGGAAGAGATGCAAACCCATTTATGCTAGGTTTTGAGAGGTCGTCGCAGGATGCCTTAATGCAGCCTGCGACGATGTCAATTAATGGACAAAAATAGCTCTTTAGAGCCCATTCCCAAATCCAGTTGACATGGATTCTGATCCCTAACCTTTTGGGAGAGCTGACATTCGGTTCCTAACCTCTTGGAATGATCCCCTATCTCTCTCCTACCATATCTCAACCTACCCCTATCCACTTAGTCCTATATAAGTGAAGCTCACTCCCATTCCAAAGGGGGGAAGTCTATAGTGTCTACATTAGTGAAATCACCTTAGGAGAGATCTTTATTCATCTATTGGGAGACTCACACTTCCTTGGGAGGATTTGGATTTGGTTTGATCGGATAAGGATTGCTACGTCAAGTCAATGGTTGTAATCTTTCTATCCTATGTACTTCTCTTTTCAATACAGTAATATAAGTGCTTTCCACCAAAATCTCATTGTGTTAATGATATCTTGTGTAGTTTGCCTACTTGACTGCCTACTTAGATCTATTATTGTATAGATGTGTTTTACTTGTTTTGTTGTCTTGTTATCTTGATAGGTCTTGCAACTCGGATCTGAAGATCGTCAAGCTTGGAGAAGCATTTGAAGAGAAAAGGATTAGCGATCTATAAGGTAAACGTATCTAGTTCCTTGATCCTTAATTAGATCTAAGAGAGTGATTTAGATTCTGTCCTATTTGTTCTAGACTCATGTTGAGCTAGGGAGATCATGCCTCGAGTCCGCTCTTGGTAGATTGTCCATCAAACAAATCTAGTGACCATACTAGGGAAGACATTGTTTGTAGTTGTCAATTTGAATACCATTTTCAATTGACTACCTTTTCAAGCCATTCATAGTCTTATGTGCCTTCTAAGCCTCGTGTCACCACCAGATCTTCGCTTTGAAGAGTTTGTAGTCCTCCTATGAATTTGTACTCATCATTTTCAAACCATTTCATTGCTCACTGATTGGAGATTTATTCATTTTTGAATTTAGATCTCGCCTATCGCACCTGGGTAGTGGAGCGAGAGTGACACTGTGTCATTTCTTGGTCCCTTTTCTCTATCTTTCGGCCCATCATCGCAACCCCTTCATTGGCCTACTACGACATCGTCGCACTTCCCACATTAGTAAACTGTGATGGTCTCTCTGTGTACAAAGAGAGACTGCACCGATATGTCAAAATTGGCATTCAGGAATCCCTTCTCCATTTCTAATTTGAGTTGTGGTTTGATGTACAAACCTTGTTTTCACTGCAAGATCCAGTCAAAGACCCCATTTTTATTTATGTGTTGAAGTGTTTGGTTTCATTTGGAGTTGTTTTGGGTTCTGTCTTGGACAAGTCTGAGATTTGGCAGTGGTGGACACTTTCATCTTCCCACCCGCATCCACTCACCCTTGCATTCCCTCCTCTCCTTGTCGGATCTGGTCATTGTATTAGATCGGTTTCCAAACCTCATTTGCATACATTTTTGAGCTTTGATTTCTTTAGTGTTGCTTGCTACTGAGTGATTTTGAGTGTTTGTGTGTACTTTCAGTCCATAAAAGTGCTTGTCTTTTCTTGAGATTTTTTGAGTTACTAGAGTGCTGCAAGTGATATTTTCATTTTAGTATTTGTGGTTAAAAGCATCACTATCGTCAAATTGTTATTTTGATACATCCATTGAAAAACCAAAAGTACTTCATTTCCATCATTTTTCAAGCTCATTTGAAGAATTGTACATGCATTGGAATGTCTCATTTGTAGATCTTTTGGAAAAGTTGAAAGCAAATTAAATTATTTGTGTTTTTCATGAATTATGAGTTGCTCATTTTCTTGAAAAATTTGAATAGATATCAAGTTTTGCAAAACTAGTTCCATGCTTGGAAAGTTGCATGCATATTTTGGTTCTTATGCTTTTAGGCCATTGTAGTGAAAGTGAAAAGATTGCATACTCTACTTAGAACTTCTCTCTTTTCATCACTTAGCATCATTTTTGTTTTGAAAAGTTAAAAAAAAAAAAAACATGTTTTGATTTGGCTTAGTAGTGTTGTGTTATTTTTGTGTTTCACTTGAAAAGGAAAAGAATGCTTGCATTGTGTTGCTTTGGTAAAATCATTGGAATCCCATACATAGAGTTCATCAAGAGAAAAGTACATTTTTTTCATGTAGTTAGGGCGTGCATTATGTTTACGATTCTGTACTCACCTCATGCATTCACCTAACCGTCCAGATAAAATTAACGGTAGAACTAGGGTAAACTTTTTAGTAACTTCTGTGTAAGTTAGAGACGTGTTCCGGCGTCATTAAGCGTGGCAACTGTCGTTATTTTCCAGCACTGTATTACGGGGGTATTGTAGTCTTCCATGTACTTATCGGTGTATCGAAGCTCTTTCAAGTACCAACCAGGTATATCGAAGATTTTTTACGTACCCACCAAGTACTTCAAGTACTTGGCGTATATCGAAAGGTGTTTCACGTATGTGGCTTATATAGAAAGGTGTTTCATGTACTCGGTAGTATATAGGAAGGTCTTGTGCCCTACGGTTGTGCATTAAACAACACCACTATAGATTTGAGCTCCCACGTACCTTGTGTATATCGAGAGTCACCATTAGGATTCCTGAGACCAACTGAGTTAACCTTTTGGCCGTCTTAGCAAAGTAATACACCAAGAAAAGCACTCGGGGAGATTACTACGCATGTACCGTCTAGGTAATTGGGTATTTAGGCAAGGGTATGATCCCAATCCTCCTTGTCGTGTTTTACTATTGGACCCTGCGATATATAGCGATTTGCGAAGCCTTGGAAATCCTATGAGGTTCCAGACCTTTGAATCCACTCTTATCACATAAGTTTGCTTGTGGCCTTATTTTGTGTAGGCTTTTGTCTGGTCTGTTTTTATTTTGTTTAGCTTTCCTTAGGAGAAACTTTTGTTTTAGTCACTCTGGCTGACTTTCCTTAGAGAAGGTCCCATAGGATTCAAAACTTACCACTCGAATATCCCCTTAACCAAGAGGTAATTTCATGGGTAAGGATGGACCCATAAGCCACAGTCATGTCACTTGAAGCAGAAAACCCCACTTTGAATATTGGAGCACATTTGTTCCCTCCAACCCCTCCAGATTCACCTACCTCCAACCCCCCATAGGGTGAAGAGGCACAAACTTCTAATTCACAAGACCTATCTCCCGTTCTTCCGGGAGAGCCTGGATCAGTGGAATGGTTAAATTCACCCTAGGTAAGCCCAGCAGCAGCTATTGGTCCAACTGCAGCTTATTGGACATCTTCTCTAGGCCACCCAGTGGCCCATTTTGCTGTCACATCCCCACCCATTTGGGATACTCCCGACGATCGCCTAGCACCTTATCATGAGCAATTGGCTCGATTACATGCCCTGGGAAAGGAGTTTTGAAGACGAAGTCTCCAACTAAGGATCGACGACCCGACTTTACCTCCTTATCACGATCCCTACAATTCACCGAAATCATCCATGCAACACGTGACCACTTATGAGGTTGGTAAACCATCAACCCCTGCACATCCATATCCTACACAGGAGACCAGTCCTATACCTCAGATGACCCAACTTGTTGAAGAACAACAATCCAACAAACCTGTGACCACCACAGTTACATCACCTACTCCTCCCCCACCCCAAAATTTGAGGGTAGGATACTCTTTACCCCCCTACCTTCTTTATAGGTAACGATAATCCTATGGTGGATAATAAAAAACCGGTGTCGGGTCAACCTTTACTTAGTGGTCAGCAAGTTGTTGCTGGGGGGAAACCCCCATCTCTTAACCATAATACTGCAGCAGGAGTTCCCATCGGTCCTTCCATTGGAAATTCCTTGCCTCCCGGACCTTCCACTACGGGACTATCCCATGTTGGGTGACCATCCAAGGTAATTCAACCACCATCGAGTCGAGCATATCCAGGTCATCTTAAACCTGTGTCGGGGCAACTTAATACCGAAAATGCACTCTATGGGGTACCCTACCCCAGAAATCCTTACACTCTATGGGGACAGCAAAATGTTTTACAACATGGACCCCCACTTATAGTCCCCCCACCCCTATTCGATGCAACCCCACATCCCATTGGAGGTGGTGTACCCCCACATAACTCTGGAGGAGGTAGACCTCTACCTTCTGGCAGAGGACCACCTCATTCCGGCCATCATGGCCCACCCCCTCCTAACGGCAGTGGCGGTGAACCATCCCATCTTGGTGGTTGTGGTGGAGGACCATTCCATCCTAGTGGTGGTGGTGGACCACCACCCTACTATGGCAGTGGTATTGGAGGACCATCCCATCCTAGTGGTGGTGGTGGATGACCATCCCATCCTGGTGGTGGTGGTGGACCACCACCCTACCATGGTGGAGGCGGCGACGGAGGCCCTTACCCTTTCGGCGACGGTGGTGGCCCACCACCCCCTCCTAGTGGAGGTGGTGGTCCTCTACCACCGCCAGAATAGGGTGGCCCACCACCCCCTCCTAGTGGAGGTGGTGGAGGCCCACCCTATTCTGGCAGTGGTAGAGGACCACCACCTCCTCTCGATGGAGGTGGTGGAGGCCCATCCTACCCTAGCGGTAGTGGCAGACCCCCACCATTTGGAGGTGAAACACCCCCTCTCGGTGGTGGAGGAGGGCCCCCACCTTATGATAATGCGGCACCTTATTATAGTAATGGACCACCTTACTATGGCGGTGGACCTATGTTTGGCCTGGGCAGCCCATACCCCTATGGCCAGTTTCCTTCGGGAACACCCTATGGTAAGTCGATACAAGGTCCCACTGGTCCTTACATGCCTTATCAGTACTATCAGTACCCACATCCTAATCCATAGCTGCCCTTTTTGGTTACTTTGGACCTGCCTGACCTGTCTTGCCTAACCAATGACCCCATTTACCATGGAACTAATTGGCCACCCATTCCGGTGAAACTTCCATCAGATACCCCAAAATTTGATGGCAATTCGGGTGAGGATCCTAAAAACCATGTGATGACATACCACTTGTGGTGTTAATCCAACTCCCTGATGGACAACTCGATCCATATTCGATTATTTCAACGGACTCTCACTAGTTTAGCTACCAAGTGGTATATCAAACTACCACCCCATTCTTTTCTTGATTTTGGTTCTCTTGCTATGAATTTTTTGACTCATTTCCAGCAGCCTATACGGTATGAAATTGCTACAAATATTTTAACCTCGCTCCATCAAAATACCACTACTCACATCTAAGATCATATACATGAGTGGTGGAGGAGACGACATCTTATTAAGGCTCCTGTCCTAGACCAACTCCAAGTGGACTAGTTTACGAAGTCTCTCATACCTACCATAGCTCGAGATGTTGCGATGGGAGATGCTTTCACTTAGGAACAAGCCATCACCCGTTCCCATGTACGAGACTTAGTCTATGCTCAATCTAGCATGTTGTTTGATATTCTTCTCGATGCACCTCATAACACATACAACCCCGCAAAACCACCCAAGGGACCCTAAGCTGATGGCATCATTGGATCCCTTACCACCCAGCCTCCTTCTCAAACTGTTGGTTTTTTGAACCCCCGAGGTTCTTCCCCATCACCAACACATGCTGGCCACGATAGCACCAAATCATCCACTCCTACTATCACCGAAGAAGTGAATTTTGTTTCATCAGCTTCACCTTAGAATTATGGTGGTAAGAATAAGAACAAAGGGAAACCTAATAAATCTTCCACCCAGCAGGAACATAAGAGCACCCATGATGACACCAAACAGAAAAGGAAACTGACGTATCCTTGTCTACTGTGTGGTGATGACCACTTTTCTAAAGAATGCCCCTATAGAGATGAAGTCCAAAATTTTCTTAAGGGAAAACCCATACCTACAGTTCTCAATGATCCCTTCCCTTCTCAAAATCAGCAGTTGAATGCTCACACCTCTCCTTCCCAAGGAGAAGCATCCACCACCGCACATGTTCTCATGATGCGTAGTGAGACCATCAACTTGAACACCCGTTCTCGTTCGTATGACTCTGTCCTGGAAAAGGAACCTATTGGAAGTAATACTGAAAAATATTTGACTTCGATGCCTGACGTCACCATACCGGCTACTCCTCTCACCATTGAGAAGACCTCTTTCGAGTCAATGTTGCATCCACCCAAGAGCACAATTAGAAAATCAGTTTTCAATCCCAATGCTCGAGATGCTCAGAAATACAATATCATAGAGGACTTAGCACAAGCTCCTTGTGCTATGCCGACGCTCGAGGTCTTGCAAAACTATCTGAATCAACGCAAGAATCTCCTCGCTACCATCGGTGCAGTTGACCCAGATTCATCAAACACCATCATGTTTCGGCTGGAATACTCTAAACCGAGGCTCTCCCATCAGTTGGCATTTCAAGTTGACACAAACATTACTAGGAAGACAATCCATCGTACCATTTTGGACGAAGGTGCCTCTACTTCAGTCATGTCGATCTCATTCTAGATAGCCATTGGCTCTCCCAAGTTGAACCGTTCTCCTACCACTTTGAGATCATTTGATGAATGTGGATTTAAACCTCATGGATTGTTACAAGCTTTAGAATTCAAGCTGGGGGGAAAGACTGCAACCATCAATGTGGAAGTGGTTGCTGCCCCATTAGATTATAACATTCTTCTTGGTCGTAATTGGTTTTACGCCATGACTGCGGTCGCATCATCTGTCTTCCGCATAGTACAATTCCCTCACCAAGGCCAAATTGTTGCTGTCGACCAACTGGATTTCTCCAAACCTGGCACCGCTACTCACCCAGGAGATAACATTCCATCGATTGGACAATCTTCACATCAGTATGAGAGTGTGGGGGTTGGCCTCCTTAAGGACTCATCCCTTATGGGCGTCTTTCCTACTTTGGATCTGCTAAATAATGTTGCCACAGTGAACATGATCTCCTCGTGGATTTCATATATCCCCAAATCCACTGACTCATGACTTGTACTTGACGAAGCAACCACACACCTTGTAATGTCCCTTTTTCAAAAAAATTTGAAAATGCCCAATTTTCCAATTTTTCCCCAATTTTGACCTTTGACTAGTTTTGATGCCTAGGTCCCAATTTCGCCCTAAATGGTCCCAAATCTTCAAGGAAGGTTTATGACTGATATTAGGACTTAAACATGATGTTCAGGGATGATATACATCCACCAAAATACCTCTACAAACTCTCTTAAGATTCTGGTCCAAGTATGCAATTTTACTAGTAATTTGGGGTTCAAATCCCCCTGGGGCAAGTACTGAAAATAGCTTCCCAAATGCCTCCAAACCCACTCGAATTTCTGAAAAGGGGTAGGGGATGTTTCAGGGATGTTATTAGGGTCCCAAATGAATCATTAATTTTTTATAATTTCTGTTCCAACCATCTCTCAAACAACAACAAAAACCACTAATTCAACCCTTGGGGAAATGGCACCAAATCTTCTTCAAATGCAAATAAACTGAGTATAATGGCTTCAAATGCTCAAATACTGAATATAAAAATTGTAATACACATAACTGGCATCCCATTCATCACAAATATATCATAGAAACATTCATTTATTCGAAATCATCATCATTATAATGGCATACATCAATGTAGTGGGGAAATGGACATTGTTTGCTCATTAATCTTCATTTTTACATACAACCACATGGTATTTCGAGTTGAGAATTTTTTAAGGTGAATAATAGAGTATATAATGCTATTAAAATCAAAGACACATCAATAGAATCTCTCTCAAGAAGCACAAGAGCTCACCAAAAATGCCCTCCCTCAAGGAGCATGAATATGCCTTCAAACTAGAAATGGTTGAGAGATGGTGCTGCACTAAACAAAACCACGAACTACTCAATAGTTGATACCTGCAAATAAAAATCCATTAAAGATCCATAAAATACCTGAGTGTCCTCTCCAAACACCAACTTGGATTGGAATCTTTCACCTTCGAAATTGGCTAAGGCAAGAAACTAGTCATCCACTAGCTCTCTCTTCACAAATGCAACTTTTCTCAAATCATCAAAATCCATTCTCATAATTGATTTCTACATTTTATAACCAACATTAGCCTCCTAAGAGTCGAAATCCTCTCAATAGCTTCAAGAGATTTCCACTTAGGAAATATTCCACATTTGCCACTTGTCTCCTAGTTCCAACCTTCCATCTTCTCCCAAATTCAAAGTTGAGTCTCTTTGGATTCTTCCACTCCCATGAGCACCTTCCGTGAGCCTATTTTTGGGGCTGACATGTCATAATGGTCAGATGTCATAGGTCACGTCTGAAATTTGTCATAGTATTCATAGATTCTCCACCATTGGTGTCATAGGGGCTAGGGAATCTAGCCCAAGTGTCCACAAACTTCCAATTTGACTCTTTAACTTCCATATAGGTTACCAATCCATCTCAATTCGACCTAAGATTCTCAATGACATGTGTTATGACTTACCAACTCACCCAAGAGTGTTCACCTTCCCATGAATTCGAATTGGCAAGAGAGAGATGCCATGTGTCATTGAAAAATCAAGCTAGTGTGGGTCGCACACCCTCCATTTGTCTCCAAAACCACTTGCCACCTAGAATTTCTCTTGAATTTATTTATTCACCATATTTATTAAATACTTGAACCCTTCTAATGTCTAAACATCATTTATCAGCTTCCTTATTACAATTTCACATATGCCCTGTTCGTATATCCACATCATCTTTTTCAGGATCTTGCATGCAATTAGGGTTTGCATGCACTTTGCATGCATCATAGTCACCAGGTTGATGCCTCCAGCACCTTAGCCACCTTATTCTAGCACCCAGGAGCTTCTTACATCATTTCATTAGCCCTCCTAGTTAGGAAGGCACCCACTTCTCACCTACTGCCATAGAAGGGCGCACTTCTTCACCTAACACTATAGTTCCACTTCAGTTACACTCAGTTAGCTCCTATTCTCCCTAATTTGAGGCTAGTTTCACTCCCGACTGACTATTTCACTCTGTTGAACCTCCATATTGACTAGATGACTTGTTATGACTTCAGTAGCCTCCCATGCACCTTCCACTGAGCCCACTTCCCTATATCAGTGCTACACACTTCAGTTACACATGTCACACTCAGTTAGACTCAGATTCACACTTGGATGACTGGTTCTTGTGCATTGATGACCACCACTGATTGATGATGAGGACTCCTAGTTGGAGTCAAGCTACTCCATTCAGTGAATCGAATGACCTCCTTGGGCAATTCAAATTTCTTACTCATTGTTACTGTATTGTATTGTAATTATTCACCCTCATTGGGATATTGAGCACTGATGCATGTTTTGCACAGTTTTACACCATTTTTCTGAGTTTCATCTATTGTGATTGATTTACTTGTTCATTAGATCTGTTGTGACTAATTTTACATGGTATCAGAGCCATTGCAGGGACAAGATCTCTTTTCTACAGGTGTTTCTACAAGAGGATTTGAGTGAATTTTGCTCAAAAATTACAAAAAGTTTTGGCATGAAAGATCTCAAGGGCATTCGCTCCTGTGCATGCAAAGCTTGAAAATACTTCCAATACCACTCCAGAAGCTTGAGTTTCCACATAAATCCTGGATCTAATACATTGGACCCATTCAACATTGCTTGATCTCCAATCCCAGGTGTGATGCAACTCTAAAAGGGTGGATTGTTCGACCTCATTGTTCTTGGTTTTATTGTGATTGTAGGTTATTATCTCCATCAATTGCATTTACTACTTTTCCCTTGCAAGCATTTCTACATCAGTGTGCACTCACTCATAGCAATGGAATACTCTTCTTCAAAGCCTATCCTCACCCCATTCAATTATTTGATTGGAAAGATGATATGGAGATCATATTACGTTCAAAAGGTTACTACCGAGTCACTCTTGGTCTTGAATTGGAGCCAAACACCTTGTCAGATAGAACCAAACACTACAACAAGCTTGATGAAGCTTATGGTCTTCTTTGTCTCTCCATCTCCAAAGATTTTCACTTCCATCTCAGTGGATTGAAGACTCCAAAATCCACTCCTCCCCCTACTACTAATCACACACACAATCTGACCTCAAACCTTGCACCTCTACCCCAACCTTATACCTTCCCCTCCCTCTAACTTCCATAACAATCTTGAATACCCTACACCCCCTCCCCCAACCATGATCTCTATCTCTTTCTCTTCATAAACCCCCTCCTTCCCCTACCCCTAATCATCCACACCCTACCCCACTTCCACCCAGCACTTTATCTCTCTCTCTCTCTCTCTCTCTCTCTCTCTCTCTCACACACACACACACACACACACACATGCCCCTCTACTCCACCTACCCCTAACCACCACACCTCTCTATCTCTCACTTGATTCCCTAACAACCCTCTACCCTCCAATTCCATATCTCTATAACACACATTAATGCCACCTACTCCTTTCCCTACAACTAACCCAACTCCTCTCTCACTCTTTATCTAACAATTACTAACCCCCTCTCTCACACTCTAACCCCGTAATCTTCCCCTTGCCTCTAACAACCCCTCTCTTATTCCTCCTCCCCTCTCTCTCTCTCTCATAATCTCTCTCCTCGCTTCACACAAATGCTTACAAACCCATTATCTTACTCTCTCCCTAACCTACTCCTCTACCTATGCGTAACCCCACCCCCCTCCCTCTCCACTAACCCCCTAACACCCCACCCTCTCTCTCTCAAACACTCTCACTGCCCCTAACTGGCCCTCTCTCTCTTCATAACCCATTTCATACTATACCCCCATAATATACCCCCCTTTTCATGAATTTCCCTAACATCCCTAAACACCTACACCCTCCAACCACCTCGATTTGTATTATTTATCTCCCCTAACCCCCCTTCTCCCCCTAACCCTAATAACCCACACACTCCCCCCCTTCTCTCTCTCTTATCTACTCCTCCAACTACCCGTAACCTGAATCCTCTCTCTCTTTCTTTATCTACCCCTTACTAACCCCCTCTTTCATTGTTTCCTCTCATTACCGCTAAGCCTCTCCCTCTCTAAACCATACTAACACCCATCTCTCACTTTCTCACCATCCTATTCAAATCCCTACCTCTAACCTCCCTCCTATATCTCTCTCTCTCTCTCTTTCTCTCTCTCTCCTAAACCCCCCACTACCCACCCTTTCTCTCCTATTTACATAACCCTAACCCTCTCTCTCATTATCTCTCTCATCCTATACCCCCTTCTCTCTACTATCCTAATCATACCTAAATTATTATCCCCCCACCCTAATATTTATGTAATTTTCTCTGAAAACCACCCTACTCCCCCTAACCTTAATCACCCACACCCTCAATACATTCACCCCCCTTTTGTCTCTCTTTATCTCCTCTACTCCACCAAACCTGAAATCCATCCCTATCTCTATCCCCAAACCCCCTAAGACCCCCCCTCCTTCTCAAACACCCATTGTAATTATCCCTAATCCCCCCCCCCTCTCTCTCTCTCTCTCTCTCTCTCTCTCTCCTACCACCTACCTATACAACATTCTCTCCTTTTTTATCTCATAATCCCCCTTTCCCTACAACTTAGAACCCCCATCCCTCTCTCTCTCTATCACCCCACCGTATTCCCCCTTCTCTCTAAATGACCTAATTCTTCCTAAATCCATATTCCTCCCCCCACCCCAATCTCTATATCTTTCATTCCCTATTCATAAAACCCCCCCTATACCCCTCTCTCTCTATCTCTCCTATTATTCCTACTCCCAAACTCCTCCCCCCCCCCCTCTATCTCTCTCTCTCTCTCATACACACCTCTAAAACTTACTTCCCACCTCTCTCTCTCTCTACCCCCGACCCTATACCCCTCATTCTCTCAAAGTTCCATAATATTCCCTAAACTACTACAACCCCCTCTGACCACCATGATCTCCATTTCTTTCTCTAACCCAAACCCCCTCCTCCCCCTACCAATAATCACCCACACCCTCCCCCCTCTTCCTCAAACTCTCTCTGTCCATCTCTCTCTCTCTCTCTCTCTCTCTCTCTCTCTCTCTCTATTAAAAACACACACACACACACCTCTACTCCACAACCTACCGCTAACTTCCACCCTCTCTCTCTCTCTCCAACCCCCAAAATACACCCCTCCCCCCTCGTTACTCCGATTCTTTCTCTCTCTCTCTCTCTCTCTCTCTCTATCCCCCAAATATACCACCCTTTTCTCAAATTTCCCTAATAATCCCTAAACACCTACCCCCTCCCCCAACACAAATTTCTATTTCATACTCTCCCCCAAACTCCCCTTCACCCCCTACCCCCAATAACCCATAGACTTCTCTGCCTACCCCTAACCCCACCCTTATAGCCCTACCCAAACCCCCTAACAACCCCTCTTTATCTCTTTGAATTCCCCCTCATTATTACCCCCCTTCTCAGTAATCTTCCTAAACCCCTACCCTCATCTCTATCACTTTCTCTCCCCCTATGCATAATCACCCACACGATCCCCCCTTGCCCTTGGAATATCTCTTTCTCAATATATCTATCTTTGTCTCTCTCTCACTCTCTCTATCACACACACACACACATTGACACACCCCTCCACTCCTCCACCTATATGTAACCCACAACCCTGTCTCTCTTTCTCTGTCGAAACCCAAAACCACCCTCCTCCCCACCATCCTCAATCCTTCTCTCTATTTCTATCTCAGACACACAGAAAAACACAATGCCCTTCTACTTCCCTTGCTTCCAACCCCCGTACTCTCTCTCTCTCTCTCCCCTCCTCTCCCTATCTTTTCCTACCCCCCCCCACTCTCTCTCTTTCTCACACATCTACTCCATCTACCCCAAACTAAACCCCTCTCTCTCTCTCTCACCCAACACCCTAACACCCTCCCCCATCTCACACACACACTATCACTATCCTAACCCCCTTTATCTTCCTAACCCCCCTTCTACTCACTCTACAAATAACCACACCCTCTTCCTCTCTTTCTCACCCACCTTACTAGTAAGCCCTTCTCTCTCTCTTTGTCTCTTCTAATTCCCCTTCCCTTATAAATTACAACCCCCAATATCCCTATCTCTCTACCCCTACCCTATACCCCTCTTCTCAATAACTTCCCTAATTCTACCTAAATACCTAACCCTACCACCACCCCCTCTAACCCTCTCTCTATATCTATCCTACTCCCATACCCCTAACTCTCTCTCTCTCTCTCTCTCTCTTTATAGTCCACCCCCCTACAACATACTCTATACATGTCATTCTCAGTAGCTTCCCTAATATTCCAAAAACAACTACTTCCCATTCCACACCACTATATCCATCCCTTTCTCTATCCAAACGGCCCCCTCCTCCTCCATACACCTAATCATGAACACCCTCCCCCCTCAACCCTTAACTCTCTCTCTCTCTATCTAATATACCCCCAATTACAACTTACCCTATACCCTTTCTCTCTCTCCCCCTAATACACCACCAATACAACTTACCCAATACCCCACCATTCTCACTACCTTCTCTAATATTCCCTAAATAAACTAGACCCCTCCCCCGACCACTATCGGTCAATCTCTTTCTTTATAATAAGTCTCCTCATCCCCCAATGCCCTAATTAGAAACAACCTCCCCCCTCACCAAAAAAATCTCTCTCTCTCTCTCTATCTCTCTCTCTCCTAATCCCCCTCCCCATAACACTTACCACCTACATTCTCTCTCTCTCTCTCTCTCTCTCTCTCTCTCTTCCCCAAGCCTATACCAACTTTCTCTCTAAAATCCCTTATATTCAATAAACCCCTATCCCCCCTCCACCCAAAGTTATATCTATCATTTTGTCTCCCCTAATCTGCCTCCTCACGTCTACCACTACTCCTCCCCCTGCTGCTAATAACCCACATCCTCCAACACTCACATCCAACTCTCCCCTCCCTATATCTTTCTGTCTCACTCACTCACTCACACACACACATACAAAACACACACCTCTACTCCTCTAAATACCCCTAACCTCTACTCGTCTCTCTCTCTCTCTCCAAAACCATTAACATTTCCCTCCTCCCTCCTCCTCTTCCCTCTCTTTCTCTCTCATACACACACAAATACCCTAATCCTTCCCCTAACCATAATCCACCTCCTCTATCTCTGTATCTCTCTCTTTATATATCCACCTCCTCTCTATAACCCTTACTAACCCCCTCTCTCACCTCTCTCACAACCCTACTACCCCTATGTCTACAACCCCCTACTCCTCTCTCTCTCTCATATTATACTAACCCACTCACTAACTTTCTCTCTTCCCTACTCCTCCCCCTTCAGCTAACCCCCATCCCTCTCCCTCCCGAAACCCCCTAACACTACCCCTCTCACACAAACTACTTCTACCCGTAAACTCCCCTCCCTCACCCTAAAACCACTCATACTCTAACCAAGCCCCTCTCTTTGTTTACCTTACTCGCCTCCCCCTAAGCCCTCCTCTCTCTCATAGTATATCAAAATCCCCTTCCCCCTTCCACTTACCATCCCCCATGTCTCTTTGTCTCTTTCTTTCACACACACATACACATATAGAACCCTGTACTCCTCTAACTACCTTTATCTCGACCCCTCTCTCTATCTTCCAGCCCACAAACACCCCTCCACTACCATGATTCCCTCTCTCTCTCTCACATAGAAACACACACAAATATTACCTATCTCCAACTCCAAACCCCCTCCTTACTCTCTCTCCCCTCCTCTCCCTAAATTTTAGTAACCCACTCTCTCACTCTATCACCCCCCACTCCTCTCACTACATCTAACACCCCCTCCAACTCTTTCTCTCTCTCTCTCACCCCTCTTCCCACTAAATCTTACTAACATTCCCTCTCACTCACTCTACACTACTCACCTAAAGCTAATCCCAAAAATTCTCCCTCTCCTAAAACCCCCTGACACCCCCTCTCTCTCTCACTCACACTACCCCTAAAACCCTTCTCTCACCCTAGACCCAGTAATACTTTCTCTCTCTCTCTCTCTTCCATAACACTCTACTCCATTTCTATCTACTAATCCTGCCTTACCACTTACTTCCCACCCTGTCTCTCTCTCCCAACAACCTAACACCCCTTTTTCTCTCTCTATCTATCTCACACACATGCACACTCCCTACTCATCCCCTTACTAACATACACACTCTCTCTCTCTCTCTAACCTTTACTAACACCCTCTCTTACTCTCGCAACACACTACTCCAAGCCCTATACCATTAACCTCCCCTTGCCTCTCTCTCTCTCTTTCTAATGCTAACTAACCCCCTCTCAATCTCTCACTCTATCACTCTCTCTCTCTCTCTCTCTCCCTACTACTCCTCCACCTACATCTAACCCCCAAGCCTTCCTCTCTCCCAAACCCATAACACCCCCTTCTCTCTCTCAGTATCACTACTCGTAATCTGCCACTCTCTCTCGATAACCCCCTTCCACTCCCCTTTCTCTCTCCCCTATTCCATTACCCCTAACCCTCTATCTCTCCTTCTCTTTGTCCTCATCCCCCTCCCCATACAACTTACCACCCCCTTCTCCCTACCTCTCTCTCTCTTCCTCCCCTCTTCATCTAACCCTTATTAATCCCCTCTTTCACTTAGTCTCTACCCTAATCCTCCACCTACACCTAACCCCCACCCCTCTCTCTCTCCTTCAAATATCTAATACAACCCCCCTCTCTCTCCCTAAGCTACCCCCTCTCTCTCTTTTAACCCCCTCCCCCTGAACCCCTCTATCTCTTTGTCTTTCCTAGTCCCCCTCTACTATAACTTAACAACCCCCATTTCTCTCTCTCTCTCTCTCCTCTCTCTCTCTCTCTCTCTCTCTCTCCACCCACCATACACCCTACCATATCTTTAACTACCCTAATCATTTATATGCTGCTACCCCCCACCATGATCTCTTTTTTCTCCCACAACTACTCTCCTCCCGCTACCGCTAATCACCCACACCCACCCTCCCCGCTCACTCCCCCCTCTCTCTGTCCCATCCCTCCCCCCTAACCCTTACTAAACCCTTATCTCATGCTCTCTCTACCCTACTCCTCTAACTACACCTAACAATGACCCCTCTCTCTCACACTCTCCCTTTGAACCCCCTAACAACCTCCTTCGCTCTCACACATACTCTCACTATCCTTAACCACACCTCTCTCTCATTAAAATAAATCACATTCTACCTAATCCCCCTTCTCTCTCCTACTCACCCTCCTACTAACCCCCCCTCTCTCTATATATCCCATAATCCCCCTACCACTTAACACCCAACCATCTCTCTTTCCCAAACAATGAACACCCCCATTCTCTCTCTCTCTCTCTCTCTCCTCTCTCTCTCTCTCTCAGAGTCTCACTCTCTCTCACACACACACATAAACACCTCCTCTTCCCCTTTCCACTAACCCTCTTTCTATCTCTCTAAGCCTTACTAATGTCCTCTCTCACCACCGTACTCCAATTCCTACCTTTAACCTACACCCTCTCTCTCTCCCTTACTCTTACTTGCTCCCTATCCTACACCTTAATATACACCCAACCCCCACTCCTAGCTCACTCTTGTAACCCTGTAACACCCCCCTCTCTCTCACTATCACTATCCCTAATGCCCCACAATATCTCCATAAACCCCCTCTACCCCCATCTCTATTTCTCTCTGTATCCCCCTACCCCTATCCCTATCTCTCTCACTCTCTCGCGTAATCCCTCTTTGATACCACTTACCACTCCCATATATATCTCTCTCTACCCCAAGCCTATACCCTCCCTATTCTCTAAATTCCTTAATATTCCATAAACCCTTATCCCCATTCCCCCCACTACAATATCTATCATTTTGTCTCACCTAAGCCCCTTCCTGCATTATGATCTCTATCTCTTTCTATCCACCGACCCCCCTCCTACCCCGACCCCTGATAGCCCATACCATCCCACCCTCACCCCCTAGATATTTATCTCAGTCTTTGCCCCTATCTCTCTCTCTCTAAAATAATCCCCTTTATTCCTCCACCTACCCCTAACCTCCAGGCCTCTCTCTCTCTCCAAACCCCCTAATAACCCCTCTCCCTTCATTCTCTCTCCCTCTCTCATGCACACCGAAACTCGCTAATCCTCCCTCTAACATAAACCACAACCTCTCTCTCACTCTCTCACACCCCTAATCCTTCTCCTACCTCTACCACCCCCCTCCTCTTCCTCCTCCTCCTCCTCCTCTCTCTCTCTCTCTCTCTTTTATTCCTCCTAAATTTTAATAACCTCCTCTCTGACTTTCTATCTACCCTAATCCTCCAACTACACTGAAAGACCAACCATCTATCTCTCTCCCTCAAACCCCTAACAGCACCCTCTTACACACACACACTAGCTACAACTAAATGCCCCTCTGTCTCTGTAACACCACTCTTACTCTACCTAATCCCCTCTCTTTCTCTCTCTTACTCACCTTCCCCTAACCCCCCCTCTCTCTCTTTGTATCACCTACTCCAAACCCCATACCTCTCACGCTCCCCCAGCAAGCTAACACCCCCCTTCTCTCTCAAACGCACACTCTCATTACCCCTAAAGCCCCCCCTCTCTCTCTAACCCCCTCCTACTCTCCCTACCAATAGCCATCTTATTTTCCTCTCTCACTCCCTCTCTCTCCTACTCCACTTACCCCTAAATTACTCTTTGTCTTTGTCTCTCCTAGTCCCCATTCCCCTACCATTTATAACCCCTTCTCTTTCTCTCTTCCCTGACCCTATACCCCCCCTTCTCTCTAAGTTTTCTAATGCTGCCTACATGCCTACCCCTACCCCCACTATAATCTTTGTCTCTTTCTCTCCTACTTATAACTAGCCCCTTCCCGCTTTCTCACTAGATACCCTATGGCCCCTAACCATAACTCTCTCTCTCTCTCACCCCAATCCCCCTCTCCCTACATCTTTCTACCTCCCCATCTCTCTCTCTCTCTCTCTCTCACCCCAATACCCCTCTGCCTACAACTTGCCACCTCCCCATCTCTCTCTTTGTGTCTTGGCCCCCACCTATACCCCCTTCTCTCTAACATTGCCAATATTCCATAAACTCCTAGATGCCCTTCTCCCACCATGATATCCATATCTTTCTCTCTACCAAACCCCCTTCTTCCCACCACCTATAATCACCAACATCCTCCACAACTTACCCCCCGATTCTCTCTTTCTCTCTCTCTCTCTCTCTCTCTCTCTCTCTATTTTCCCAAAACCTATACCCGCCCTTTTCTTTAAATTCCCTAATATACCCTAAAATCCTATACCACCTCCACCCACCATGATCTCTACCTATTACTCTCCCCAAACCCTCATCCTCTCTCTCTCTCTCTCTCTACCTCTCCTCTCCCTAAACCTTACTAATTCCCTCTCTCACTCTCTCACCCCCCTACTCCTCTGCTTACCTCTAATACCCCCTCCTCCCTCTCCTGCTTATATTCCTCCTCATCCTCCTCATCCTCCTCTATCTTTCTCTCTCCCATATTCCTCCTAATTCTTAGTAACCCTATGTATTAGTCTCTATCTACCCTACTCATCCACCTACACCTATTAACTACCTCTCTCACTCCCATAAACCCCTACACCCCCACCCTCTCTCTCTTAGACACACTCACTACCCCTAACCCCTCTCTCTCTAACTCCACTCGTACTCTCCCTAAGCCTCTCTCTCCCTCTCTCTCTCTCTCTCTCTCTATGACACTAACATATACCCCCACTTCTCTCTCATTGTGCTAAACATCCCTAAAAACCTACAACCTCCCCCCACCCCGATCTTTTTTTATTTCTCTCCCTCAAATCCCCTCCTCTCCTTCCTGTAGTAACCAACAATATTCCATAACTCACCCCTTGACTCTCTCTCTCTCTCTCCTATCCACTACTCCACCTAACCCTAATCCCATCCCTCTCTATCTCCCCCAACCCCTAACATACCACCCTCTCTCTCTCTCTCCTCTCCTCTCTATAACACTTACAAAGATCCTTTTTCAATCTCTCTTTCCCCAAATCCCTCCCTACCTATAACCCCCCTCCTCTCTCTCTCTCTCCCATGTTCCCCCTAAATCTTACTAAACCCGTGTCCCATAATCTCTCTCCCACATACTCTTCTATATAATCCTAAACCCCACCTCTCTCTCTCTTCAACAAACCCCTAACACCCCCCACCCTCTCTCTGTCTCATAGTCTCATTACCCCTAAAACCTGCCTCTCTCTCTCTCCCTAACCCACCTTATACTATCCCGCCCATAACCACCCTCTCTCTCCCTATCCCTCTCTCTCTCTCTCTCTCTTCCTCCTACTCCACCTTTCGTCAATTCCCTCTCTCCATGTCTCTCATATTCCCCTTTCCCTACTACTTAACACCCCACCCTATATTCAAGCTTTTCTATAATTTTCCTAATCCTCCCTATACACCTAAACCTACCCCACCTAAATATCTATCTATTTCCCTCGCTAAACTCTCCTCCTCCCCCCATTCTATTCACTATCTCTTTCTCTCCCCCAAACCACATCCTATCCCCTACCCCTAATTACCCATATGATCACCTCACCCCTTGAATCTCTCTCTCTCTCTCTCATGTCCCTGCACACACACACACATACACCACCACAATCCTCCTCCCCCAACTCTCTCTCTCTCTCTCTCTCTCTCTCCTCCTTTACCAATCCCTTACTAGCCCCCCCTCTCACTCTCTCACCCCATACTCCTACCCCTACCTATAAAACCCCCTCCACCACCCAACCCCATCTCCCTCTCCCAACCTCAAAATAAACCTTCTCGCCTGTAATCTCTCTCTCTCTCTCTCTCTCTCTCTCTCTCTCTTCCCCCACAATATACCTCTTCTTTTCTTGAATTTCCATAGCCATCCTTAAAAAAATTACCCCCTCCCCAATCCTGATCTCTATTTCTATTTCTCCCCCAACTCCCCTTCCCCCCTACCCCTAATAATCGACACACACATCCACCTACCCATAACCTCGCCCTTCTCTCTCTTCCCCAACCCCCTAACACCCTCTCTCTCTCCCTCTCTTTCTCTCTCTCTCTATCATGTCACCTATCACTTAAACCCCCTTTTCTCTCTACCCCCACCCTATACACCTTCTCTATAATTTCCCTAATCCTCCTGTATCCCCTCCCTACACCTTGATATCCATCACTTTCTATTCACCAATACCCCTCCTTCTCCCTACCCAACGCTGAACCTTGATATATCTCTCTTTCTATACCCCAAAAACCCTCCTCCAATCACTCCTAATCACCCACACCATCACTCCCTCCCCTGCAAATCTCTCTCTCTCACACACACACACATAGTCTCTCTCTCTCTCTCTCTCTCTCATGCTCTCATGCACACACACACCCATACTCCTCAACCTACCCATAACCCTGATCTCCCCATCTCTCTCTCCCCTCTTTCAACTAACCCTTACTAGCCTCCTCTCTCATTCTCTCTCTACCCTACACCTCACCCATAGCACCCCCAATTTCTCTCTGTCTCACACTCACTACCGCTAACCACCCGTCTCTCACCCTAAACCCACTCATACTTTCTCGAATCCCCCCCTTTCTCCTACTGACCCTCTCATCCTCTCCTAACCCACTCTCTTTATATGTCTCTCCTAATCCTCCCTTTACCATTTACCATCCACCCCTCTCTCTCTCCCCCAACACCTTAACACCCCTTTTTCTTTATCTCTCTTTATCACACACACATCCTACTCCTCTCACCACTAGCCTTTATCTCTTTCTCTCTCTCTCTTTAATACTTACTAGCATATCTCTCACTCTCTCACTACCCTACTCCAAGATCTACCTTTAAATCTCCTCTTCTGTCTCTCTCTAATTATTACTAAGCCCCTCTATCACTCTATCTCCACTACTCCTCAAACTACATCTAACCCACACCCCTATCTCTCTTTCCCAACTCCCTAACATCCATCCTCTCTGTCCCACTCTCACAACCCCTATCACGCTAGTCTCTCTCCCTAACCCTCATCTTCCCACCCCATACTGATATCTATTTATTTCTCTATCAAATTGATATATATATCCTTATCTACAATAAACCCCCTCCTCCCCCTACTTATGATCACCCACACCCTCTCCAATCACCCCAAGCTCTCTCTCTCTCTCTCTCTCTCACACACACACACACACACACACACACCAATACTCTTCAAACTACTTGTAACCCCCACTCCTTTATCTATTTATCTATATCTTAAGCCCCAAACATCCTTTTTCAGCCCTCATTCTCTATCTCTCTCTCTATGTCTCCCTGTACCTCTCTCTCTCTCTCTCTATCTCTCTCTCTCTCTCTCTCCCTCTCTCTCTCTCTCTCTCACACACACACACACCACCCCCACCACCACCATCCTCCACCCCCTACTCTCTCTCTCTCCCTCTCCCAACCTAAAAATAAAACCTTGTTGCCTGTAATCTCTCTCTCTCTCTCTCTCTCTCTCTCTCTCTCTCTTTCTCTCTCTTCCCCCACAATATACCCCTTCTTTTCTTTAATTTCCATACCCATCCTTAAAAAAATACCCCCTCCCTAATCCCAATCTCTATTTCTATTTCTCCCCCAACTCCCCTTCCCCCCTACCCCTAATAATTGACACACTCATCCACCTACCCATAACCCCACCCTTCTCTCTCTCCCCCAACCCCCTAACACCCTCTCTCTCTCCCTCTCTTTCTCTCTCTCTCTATCACATCACCTATCACTTACCACCCCCCTTTTCTCTCTACCCCCACCATATACGCCTTCTCTATAATTTCCCTAATCCTCCTATATCCCCTCCCTGCACCTTGATATCTATCACTTTCTATTCACCAATACCCCTCCTCCCCCTACCCATCACTGAACCTTGATATATCTCTCTTTCTATACCCCAAAAACCCTCCTCCCATCACTCCTAATCACCCACACTGTCACCCCCTTCCCTGCAAATCTCTCTCTCTCTCTCCCTCTCTCTCACACACACACACATAGTCTCTCTCTCTCTCTCACTTTCTCTCTCTCTCTCTCTCTCTCTCTCTCTCTCTCTCTCTCTCTCTCTCTCTCTCTCACACACACACACACACACACACACACACTCTCACGCACACACACACCCATACTCCTCAACCTACCCATAACCCCAATCCCCCCATCTCTCTCTCCCCTCTTTCCACTAACCCTTACTAGCCTCCTCTCTCTCCCTCTCTCTCTCACACACACACCTCCACATACACCTCACCCATAGCACCCCCAATTTCTCTTTGTATCACACTCACTACCCCTAACCACCTGTCTTTCACCCTAAACCCACTCATACTCTCTCGAATCCCCTCCCTCCCATTTACTAACCCTCTCATCCTCCCCTAACCCACTCTCTTTATATGTCCCTCCTAATCCTCCATTTGCCACTTACCATCCACCCCTCTCTCTCTCCGCCAACACCTTAACACCCTTTTTTCTCTATCTCTCTTTATCACACACACACACCCTACTCCTCCTCTCACCACTAACCTTTATCTCTTTCTCTCTCTCTCTCTCTCTTTAATACTTACTAGGATCTCTCTCACTCTCTCACTACCCTACTCCAATATCTACCTTTAAATCTCCTCCTCTCTCTCTCTCTCTCTCGCTAATTATTACTAAGTCCCTCTCTCACTCTCTCTACCCTACTCCTCAACCTACATCTAACCCCCACGCCTATCTCTCTCTCCCAACTCCCTAACATCCATCCTCTCTATCCCACTCTCACAATCGCTAACACGCTAGTCTCTCTCCCTAAACCCCATCTTACGTACCGATATCTATTTATTTCTCTATCAAAGTGATATATATATATTCATCTACCATGAACCCCCTCCTCCCCCTACTTATGATCACCCAAACCCTCTCCCATCGCCCCAAATTCTCTCTCTCTCTCTCTCACACACACACACAAACACACACACACCAATACTCTTCAAACTACCTGTAACCTGCACTCCTTTATCTATTTATCTATCTCTTAAGCCTCAATCATCCTTTTTTGACCTTCATTCTCTCTCTCTCTCTCCCTCTCTCTCTCTCTCTCTCTCTCTCTCTCTCTCTCTCACACACACACACACACCACCCCCACCACCACCATCAACCACCCCCTACTCTCTCTCTCCCTCTCCCAACCTCAAAATACAACCTTGTCACTTGTAATCTCTCTCTCTCTCTCTCTCTCTCTCTCTCTCTCTTCCCCCACAATATACCCCTTCTTTTCTTGAATTTCCATACCCATCCTTAAAAAACTACTGCCTCCCCAATCCTAATCTCTAATTCTATTTCTCTCCCAACTCCCCTTTCCCCCTACCCCTAATAATCGACCCACTCATCCACCTACCCATAACCCCACCCTTCTCTCTCTCCCTCTCTTTCTCTCTCTCTCTCTATCATGTCACCTATCACTTACCACCCCCCTTTTCTCTCTACCCCCACCCTATACACCTTCTCTATAATTTCCCTAATCCTCATGTATCCCCTCCCCGCACCCTAATATCTATCACTTCTATTCACCAATACCCATACTTCCCCCTACCCATCACCGAACCTTGGTATCTCTCTCTTTCTATACACAAAAAACCCTCCTCCTATCACTCCTAATCACCCACACCATCACCCCCTCCCCCACAAATCTCTCTCTCTCTCCCTCTCTCTCTCACACACACATAGTCTCTCTCTCTCTCACTCACTTTATCTCTCTCTCTCTCTCTCTCTCTCTCTCTCTCATGCACACACACACCCATACTCCTCAACCTACCCATAACCCTGAGCCCCCAATCTCTCTCTCCCCTCTTTCCAGTAACCCCTACTAGCATCCTCTTTCATTCTCTCTCTACCCTACACCTCCACCTACACCTCACCCATAACACCCCCCGATTTTTCTCTGTCTCATACTCACTACCCCTAACCACTTGTCTCTCACCCTAAACCCACTCATACTCTCTCGAATCCCCCCCCCTCTCCTACTAACCCTATCATCCTCCCCTAACCCACTCTCTTTATATGTCCCTCCTAATCCTCCCTTTACCACTTACCATCCACCCCTCTCTCTCTCCCCCAACACCTTAACACCCCCTTTTTCTCTATCTCTCTTTATCACACCAACACACCCTACTCCTCCTCTCACCACTAACCTTTATCTCTCTCTCTCTCTCTCTCTCTCTCTTTAATACTTACTAGCATCTCTCTCACTCTCTCACTACCCTACTCCAAGATCTACCTTTCAATATCCTCCTCTCTCTCTCTCTAATTATTACTAATCCCCTCTCTCACTCTCTCTCCCCTACTCCTCAACCTAAACCTAACCCCCACCCCTATCTCTCTCTCCCAACTCCCTAACATCCATCCTCTCTGTCCCACTCTCAAAACCCCTAACACACTAGTCTCTCTCCCTAACCCTCATCTTCCCACCCCATACCGATATCTATTTATTTCTCTATCAAAGTGATATATATATATTTATCTACCATAAACCCCCTCCTCCCCCTACTTATGATCACCCACACCCCTCTCCCATCGCCCCAAACTCTCTCTCTCTCTCTCTCTCACACACACACACCAATACTCTTCAAACTACCTATAACCCCCCACTCCTTTATCTATTTATCTATCTCTTAAGCTCCAAACATCCTTTTTTGACCCTCATTCTCTATCTCTCTCTCTCTATGTCTCCCTCTCCCTCTCTCTCTCTCTCTCACACACACACACACACACACACACACCACCCCCACCACCACCATCCTCCACCCCCTATTCTCTCTCTCTCTCCCCATCTCTCGCAAACTGTTATTAACCTATCTGTCATTCTCTCACTCCCTACTCCTTCCCCTACCTATAACACCCCCTCCACCCCCAGCCCCATCTTCCTCTCCTAACCTTGAAATACTACCACATCGCCCTTACTCTCTCTCTCTCTCACTCCACCTTCATGTAACCCCACCCCCTCTCTCTCCTTGAAACCACTAACACCCTCTCTCTCACACTCTATTTCACCACCTATCACTTACCACCTCCAACTTCTCTCTTTGACCCTACCCTATACACCATGTTTGAAATTTCCCTAATCCTCTTGTATCCCCTACTCATTTCCCCACCCTAATCTCTATCACTTTTTATTCATTGATCCCCCTCCTTCCCCCTACCCATCATCCCACCTTGATCTCTCTCTCATTTTCAACCTCAAACACCCTCCTCCCATCACCCCTAATCACCCACACTGTCCCCCCCTCCCCCCGACTCTCTCTCTCTCGCTCGCTCACACACACAAACACAGAAATGTACTCCTCAAGCTACCTATAACACCCACCCCTATCCCTCTCTCTCTCAACCCCCCAAAACCCCTCTTCTACAATATTTACTTCTCTCTCTCTCTCTCTCTCACACACACACACACACACACACACACACATACACACACACACACACATGCATGCGAACACACACACACACCACCCTTATCCTACCCTACTTCAAACCCCCCTCCTCACTCTCTCTCAGTCTATCTATCTTTCTCCCCTCCTCCCTAAAGCTTAGTAACCTCCTCTATCACTCTCCCACACTCTCCTTTTTCTCCTACATCTATAACCCCCTCAACCTATCTCTCTCTCTCTCTCTACCCTACTCCTCTAGCTACACCTAACCTCCATTCATCTCTCTCTCAACAAACCCCCTAAAACCCCCCTCTCTCTCACACTCTCACTAACCCTAGAAACCACTCTCTAACCATAAACCCATTCATAGTCACCCTAAGACCCTGTCTCTATCCTACTCCACCTTTCCCTAAACCCCTCTCTCTATATGTATCTCTTAATTCCCCCTAATACTTACCACACACCACTCTCTCTCTCCCCCAATACCCTAACACACCCCATTCTCTCTGTTTCTATCTCTCTCTCAAACACATAGACCCGACTCCTCTCTTTACTACTAGCACTCTCTCTCTCTCTAAACCTTACTAATCCACTCTCTCACCGCCATACTCCAAGCCCTACCTTTACACCCCCCTCCTCTCTCTCTCTCTAATACTTACTAAATCCCACTCTCACTCTCTCACTTCCCTAGTACAAGTACTCCTAAGCTAGATGAATCTCTCTTCGAATCCCCTAATACCCCTCCTCCCTTTCTAACTCTCACTACCCATAACACCCCACTCTGTCTCTCTAAACCGTTGTTCACCCCCCTCTCACTCTCTCCTATTCCACCAATACTAACCCTCTCTCTCTCTCGCTCTCTCTCTTTCCTACCATAATATAACCCCATTGTTTATAAATTCCTTAATCATTCCTAAATCCCTATCCCTCACCCTAATATTTATCTCTTTCTCTCCTGCATCCATTCTCATCTTCTTGAACCTAACCACCCACACCCTCCATATAGTCACATCCTCTCTCCCTCTCTCTCTCTCTATCAAATACACACAAAACCCCTCTATTCCCCACCCTATCTCTAACTCCCACACCCCTCTCTCTCTCTCCAAATCCCCAAATACACCCGTTTCGGCTGCAGATGTTCTCCCTCTCTCTCTCCACCACCACAATATACCCACCCTTTATCAAATTTCCCTAATAATCCACAAACACCTAGCCCCTCCCCCCACCTTAATCTCTATTTATTTATCTCCCAAAACTCCCCTTCTCCTCCTACCCCAAATAACCCAAACACTCTTCCACCTACCCCTAAGCCCATCCCTCTCTCTCTCTCTCTATCTATCTATACCCACCACCTACCCCTATCCATCACCCCACCTCGATCTCTATCTCCTTCTCTAACCCAAACCCCCACTCCACCTACCCCTTATCATCGACACCCTCCCACCCTCACCTTGAGATTCTCTCTCTCTCTCTCTCTCTCCCCCCCCTCCCCTCTATGTCTCTCTATCTATCTCTATCTCTATCTCTATCTCTATCTCTATCTCTATCTCTATCTCTATCTCTATCTCTATATATATCTCTATTTCTATCTCTATCTCTATCTCTATATCTATCTCTATCGCTATCGCTATCTCTATCTATCAATCTCTCTCTATCTATCACACACACCCACACCCCTCTACTCCTCTGTCTATTAGAATTTTGATAATATAAATATGGTTATGTTAGATCTTCAAACAGTTATATATTATCACAATAACCATATGAAATAGGATCACTGAAAGATACACAAGCACAACATAAACAAGTGTGCACAACAATTTATCCTAGGAAAACCCTCTCACAGGAAAACCTAACAAAATATATTCAGTATAAATATGTCATAAAGTACAATGGCAATCTCCTACAAAAACCTGAGAACACGATACAATATAAACCCCAAGAAAAGATGTTTTCAATGCAACTACTCTTTCTCCCAAGTGAACTTTCCTTTCTACTACTACTCATGCGAACTTGCTTAAGTTAGATGATGCACCAAATGAGCTAGGTGACACACTATTTATACTCGTCACAAAACTTGCATTTTTACTTAACTAGGCCGACCTTAGTGGGGCAGTTTTGCCCATTGTTTGTGGCAGTTTACCCACATAATTCTGTTGATCTGACTTGTCTATTTTGTCTTATTCTTTTATGGTTTTACATGATCAATTACAATATGAATATTTCCCGACGGAAGTACAATAAGAATATCTTATGAAGTTACATTCTTCAACACTCCCTCTTAACAAGGAAGGTATTCTTCTCTCACTGTCATCATCATCATCATCCAGTTGTTGCAATTTTTTACTGTGACCATTGACTTCTAACATGTCTCGAAGATATACATCACAAGAAGTTCTACAGAGCCAACCCTTTTCCATGCTGGATGTACCAGTCTCTGCAGTGCCAGCCCTTTTTCATGCTAGATTGAAACCTCTACACTGCCAGCCATTTTTCATGCTGGATGTAACTATCTTTGCAATGCCATCCCTTTTTCATGCTAAATGCAATCCTCTACAACGCCATCCCTTTTTCATGCTAGATATAACTATCTTTGTAATGCCAGCCCTTTTTCATTCTAGATGCAATCCTCTACAGTGCCAACCCTTTTTCATGTTGGATGTAAACCTCGATGAGTGCGAGTCTTTTTTCATATTGGATGTAGCCATCCATGTAGTGCCAATCATTTTTCATACTGGATGCATCTCTATAGTGCTAGTCCTTTTTCATACTGGATGCATCTCTATATTGCCAATCCTTTTTCATACTAGTAGTCATCATCCCTTTTTCATGAACCAAGCAAGACATCTAGTGGGTCCAGCCAAGGACCATAAATTACGTTGCATACTGCAACCACCTATGTTACCTCACCACATGTTGAGATCATGTCGTAGACTAGGAGACTCAATTATGTCACATAACCCGTGACTACGTGCTACCACGTCATATATCAACGTCAGGACAACACACCTTGTGAGTGTATCCTAGGAGACTCAATTACATCACATAACCAATGACTACCTGCTACAACTCACATCTCAAGTGGATATTCCCAAGAGAATCAATTACGTCACATGACTCGTGACTACCTATGCCTCATATGCGCTATGTTACTTATCACTCCCTCTTGATCTAAACCATAGCAAGCTTGTCCCTAAACTACTCAAACTTCACTCTTGACAGAGGCTTTATCAACACATCGGCTATCTGCTCCTCTGTCTCTATATATTGGAGCCTCACTACTCCTCTCTGTGCCATATCCCTAATATAGTGATACCTGATATTGATGTGCTTCAACTTGTCATGAAACACTAGGTTCTCATACAACTTCACACAATTCTGGTTGTCATAGAGAATACAAATTGCCTCTAACTCAATATTGAACAAACCTACAAGAAACTTTCGAATCCATACTGCCTTGGAGCTTTCCCATCAAGTTGCAATATACTCTGCTTCAACTATACTAAGTTCCACACTCATCTACTTCCTACTAAATCGTGAGATGATACTAGATCCCAAACTGAAGTAGCACCCTGATGTGCTCTTTCTATCCATGACACTACTGGCCCAATCTGCATCAACATAACCCCGCAAGTTAATCCTCTAATTTGATGCATATATGAGGGCATAATCAACCGTACCCCTTAGGTACCTCAACACATGCTTTGCTGCAACTGGTGAACACGTCTCGACTCTACCATGTATTGAATCAGTGTGTTCACTGCAAAGTATAAATATGGCCTCATCTTCATTAAGTTCATCAATTAACTAATCATTTTCCTGTAAACTATGGCATCCACCAATTCTGAAGAAGTATCACACAACTACTTCAAATTCGATGTCGTAGGTGTGGTCGCGGCCTTACAATCCATCATCCTAAATCTCTTCATGATAGCTATCACATATTTTCCATGACTCAGGAAGATTTCCTCTGGATTTTACCACACATCAAGACCTAATAAATAGTGCATCATACCGAGTTCTTTCATCTCAAACTCTATGGAAATTCCTCTTCATTTTTGCAATAAGCTTTTCATCACCTATTAGAAACAAATCATCTACATACAATAGTAGAATCACAGGTTTCCCATCCTCAACCTTGTAGTAAAAGTTGGAATCCGATTTACTCGTGGTAATGCCCAAGATCGTCAGAAATCCATCAATCCTACCGTACCATGTTCTTGGTGCTTGTTTCCATCTGCATAAGGCCTTCTTCAGTCTACACACATCAATCTACCTATCATGTGTCTCAAATCCTAGTGGCTACTCCACATACATTTACTCCTCTACTATGACATTCAAGAAGGAAGTCTTCACGTCCATTTGGTGTACCTTCCACTTCATCACTGCATCTATCGCAAGTATAGCTTTGATAGAAGTGTATCTATCCATCAGATCAACATCGCGTTACAATTCACTCCCTCTCTCTAAGAGAAACCATGAACCTTTCCTTGTACTTTTGTAGTATGCTTGATTTCGTAAATTTGCTTGAACCTTCATCACTTGTTCTTTGGATCAAGTCTCATTGTTATTCTCTTATAGTTCATATTTTCGATGTAATTGTAACTTCAGAATGTATTTCACCTATGTATATCGTATTCCTATAGAGATGTTATTATTCCTCTATACGGAAGTGTTTGTATTCCTATAGAGATGTTATTATTCCTCTATACAGAAGTGTCGTCATTTATATTGTAAGTGTCGTAACTTATACTTGATGGGTTATTAGACCACCTTGTTAGGGTCGGCCCTGTATAAGTCATGTGGGTTAAAGGGTTATTAGACCACCCTATTGGGGGTCCACCCCGTCAGCATTATGTTATGTGATTAAGTTAAGGCCGACCTAGTAAAGGTTATTAGGCAAGTCAAATCAAGTATAAATAGAGTGCGGGAGGCACTCTATTTGATCATTCACTTTCTCACTCATACTCTCATTGGATAGTGGCGCACTTGTGGAGGAGGAGAAGATACTACTAGGAGGACTATCTCTTGTACTTGGGTTGTATCATTTCTCTATCTATATCTGAGGAAGTTGCAGGGTTTTTCACCTTCTTGGTTTTCTTCGGTGAAACTCTGTGTCTCTTGTGTGCTTGCATTATTGTGTCCATGATTGATATGTTGTATATATGTTGTACATGTTATTATCTCAGTTAAGATCCTATATCAGATTGAAATTCCTGAAAAACTAACATGGTATCATAGCTAGCCTGAAAGAAGGCATGGTATGGCATTTATGACACTTGTTGCACTTGCAAAGCTAGGGCTTGATATAGAAAAAAACAGTCATTGTAGAACTTTCGCTATAAATCCATTTTGGAGAAGGTTCAGGATCAAAAACCTTTATAGGTCGTAGATAACATCCCCATGTACCTTGTGGCAGAAGAACAACTTCTAATTTGCTTTACTTTGTGAGTTATGATCTGTACAACCTAGGGTTTCTGCCTCTTCCATATCTCAGTCACAAACAGGTGACCTAGAAAAAAAAGGTCATAACTTGGGATAGGAAGCTCCAAATGAAATTTCATAAAAAGTGACAGGTAGGGAACGGACTTTACTTTCTCAGGTAAGTTTTTCAAAGGTAGAAACTGAACCAGTGACACATGGCACGCCGTACAAGTTCACTCTCCTATTTTATCCCATAAACATGTCACGTTGCAACATTTGGAATAACGCTTTCTCAGAGAATCCATTTAAGGTCAGACCTATGGGGTTGGAAAGCTAATAGGTCAGGCTACCATAGGAATAATTTTCAAACCATTTAGATCTGAAATTTCGGAGTTACACTAGAAACAATCAGGTGCATATTTCTGTCAAAACAGAATTGGTTTTTGAGCACCTTCATTCATGGCTCCGAGAATTTAGGGTTTCGGAGAATGTTGGAATTTTTGTATTGGAGAGCATGGATGGATTCTCCTCATCAAAATCAAAATTTAGAGATCAAGATCGAATTTTTTGGTTGGGAAGAAGGTCGAGCTTGATCAAACACTAGTTCGGGACTTTGAACGGAAAAGTGAAAAATTAGGGCTTCTGCAAAAATGGAAATTTTTTAAATATGTAACCATATCTGGAAGATCCTTGGAAAAATCAAATTTTAGAGCTTTGGATCAAACTATTTGGTTGGATGAAGCTTCGGGAACCTCAAACCCTAATTTAGGGTCCTCCCCAGTGAATTCAGAAGATTGAAAAGCAAATTTGAGGGGTGAAACTTTGCAGTTTTCAAATTTTGAGTATACCAAGTTGATCATCTCATCAAGGCACATCTTGCTATCCTTTCAGAAGTTTGAAATTCAAAGTTTGAATTTTTAGGGTTTCCCTAACAAACCCTAATCCAGTTCCAGATCTAGTTTCTACAAATCAAGTGGATTGGGTTAATCCTAGAAGAGAATGGATTGGTCACCTGCATAAGTGAAGAAGTTCTTGTTTTAGAGGGAGATGAGGCTAAGGCCTTACATAAGAAGATTACAAGCAATCTCAACAGGTATGACTTATCTAGGTATGTTTCGAGATCTGTTCATGATTACGTTTATGGTATGTTTGTCTTCATTAAGGTTAGTACAATCTTGATTAACTTTAGACTTGTCGTATCACCTTAATAAAATTATGAATGCAGAAATTCATTGATTAGGGTTTTGACACTTATGATTGTACTAATGCATTGTGGTGTTGTATGAGGTTGATGTTGTCCACTAACATGAAGGGTACATCAAGAAAGACAAATCATGTTCTAGTTCAGGAACATATGACCATGGTGACATGAAGACAAATATTCATCCATTGTCATGGATCACATAGAAGCTCTACTTACGAGTTATGTATAATTTGGTTCTATAATGCTTAACCTATGAGATATGCAGATTACTAGCACAAGTCATTGAAGAGAACAAGAAGACATTGCTAGACATAACTAGCAAATATGTTAACTAGGTATGTTTTTCCTATATCAAGTTAGAATCCTAACTTGTGTTAGGATCTTATACTGTTGTATGGTTGATAATGATTATTCATGAAGTTAGAAATGCAAGTAATAAAGGGTTTATGCATATTATGTCTCTTACATTGATTGATCATATGACTAACCAGAAAAGTTTTTTGGTCAAATAAAGAATATGCATGAGTAAAAGAAGTATTCCCTTAAACCTTGAATACTAATGTTTATCATCTGTGTTTGAAATGATCATGACTATACATGTTTAAGATTATTATTTTTTGGTAGTATTGAGATTATACTAATGAATGTATGTATGAGACCTCGAGGATAACACAATGATGATACTAGTAAGTATGCATAAGTGATCAAGGATGGATATAATTTCAAGGACAGGTAATCTAGGAAGCAAAGATCAAGAGGAAGCACACTCCTGTAGTTCTTGCAAGGAAGCAAATATTGAGAAGGAGTCCACCCTACAAACCAAACAAATATTAGTATTTGAATTGTCATTTCTTGCATATTTGTTTGTTTAAATAATATTGTTCAATGATGTATATGCTTATGTTCCTAGACTTAGGGTGTGTATTATGCATATTAGAATGATTGCATTAATGAACAGTATACTACTAATATGCATGTGATGGGTAAGTGTCCTATGGCAATGTATAACATTCCATTGCTACTTATATAGAATTAAACCTCTTTGCTGACATGTTGGGAGTTGTGCACACTCTTACCAATGTTCTGGTAGAGATTGGAAGGCATCTAGAAAGTTACGGGATACGGATAAATGTTGCATTGAAGCATTGGCTAAAATAATTGCATGACTGTATGACATATTTCTTTATGTGTAAGAATTTGTTCTGAAAACTATTAGATGTTTTTTAATCATGCAATTTAACTTGCTTTGTAGGAAAGATCGTATACCATCACCTACAAAAGAAGGACTACAACATTTGTTCCAACAACAAAGCTATATATTGAAGAATATGAAGTTCCCAGGATTCAGGATGAAGTAATGATCAAAGAGTACCAGTCGATCATGAATAATGATGTTTGGCATGTGGTCCCAAGACCAGATGGGAAGTCTGTGGTGACTTCCAAGTGGATCTATAAGATCAAGCATGCTGTAGATAGAAGCATAGAAAAATATAAGGCAAGGTTTGTAGCTCGTGGCTTCTCCCAGAAAGAAGGGATTGATTATGAAGAGACCTTTGTTCCTGTGGCCAAATACACTTCCATTAGATCAGTACTTGCTCTGGCTGCAGTGATGAAATGGAAGGTACACCAGATGGATGTTAAGACAGCTTTCTTGAATGGTGTAGTTGAAGAGGAAGTGTATGTGGAGCATCCACTCAAGTTTAAGACACATGACCGAGAGTCACATGTGTGCAAACTGAAGAAATCCCTGTATGGTTTGAAACGGGCACCCAGGACCTGGTATGGCAGGATAGATGGCTTCCTATCCAATTTGGGATTTACCAAGAGTAAAGTGGATTCCAACCTTTACTACAAGGCTGAGGAAGGCAATCCAGTGATATTACTATTGTATGTGGATGACCTGTTTGTAACAGGTGACGATAGATTGATTTCTGACACGAAGATGAAGCTTGTTGCCAAGTTCGAGATGAAGGACTTGGGCATGATGCACTACTTTCTTGGTATGGAGGTGTGGCAGAGTGCATATGGAATCTTCCTTTGACAAGGGAAGTATGCAGTAGAGATCCTGAAGAGGTTCGGGATGATGGACTGCAAGGCCATGTCCACATCGATGGCATCGAACCTGAAGCTTCTGTGTGAGCTAGTTGATGCTTCGATGTATCGTTAGATGATTGGGTCCTTCATGTACCTGACAAATACGAGACCAGACATCTGCTTTGTGGTGAAAACCTTGAGCCAGTACTTGACAGATCCGAGACATGTTCACATGATAGCTGCAAAGCATATTCTGAGGTACCTAAAGGGTACAGTTGACTATGGGCTCAAGTATGAGGCAAATCAAAAGTTTAACCTGGAGAGTTATGTTGATTCGGATTGGGAAGGAAGTGCCATTGATCGAAAGAGCACTTCAGGGTGTTGCTTCAGTATGGGATTTGGTATGATCTCTTGGTTTAGCAAGAAGCAGTCCTGTGTGGCATTGAGTACAACCAAAATAGAGTATGTCGCATCTTATTCGGCTAGTTGTGAGGCAATATGGCTTAGGAAGCTACTGTCTAATTTGTTTGATTTCCAGCTGAGTGCTACTTGTATATATTGCGACAACCGGAGTTGTGTGAAGTTGTCGGAGAACCCAGTGTTCCATGACAAGTCGAAGCACATTGAGATCAAGTATCACTATATCAGGGATATGGTGCAGAGAGGAGCAGTGAAGCTCCTGTATGTTGCGACGGATGAGCAGATAGACGATGTGTTGACCAAGCCGTTGGCCAGAGTGAAGTTTGAATACTTCAGAGGGAGACCTTGTGTACTTCAGATCGAGATGCCTTCCAAGGGGAAGTGATGAGTTCTGAGACATAGATGTACATAGGGCCATTCTCACATGGTTAGAGGAAAGTCCTTCCATGTTGAGATGTAAGGGTTGGGCCATTTTCACATGGTTAGAGGAAAGTCCTTCCATGGTGAAATGTAAGGGCTGGGCGAATCCATTCTCACATAGTTAGAGGAAAGTCCTTCTATGGTGAGATCTAAGGGCTGGGCCATTCTCACATGGTTATAGGAAAGTCCTTCCATGGCAAGATATAAGAGCTAGGCATGGTTTTTCCGACATGGTCAAAGGAAAGTCCTTCCATGGTCGTGATGTAATTGTCGATCTTTTCTGACATGGTCAGAGGAAATTCCTTCCATGGTCATGATGTAATTGTTGTAGCCATTCTGACATGGTCATAGGAAAGTCCTTCCATGGTCATTGATGTAAGTGTTGTGAGCCTTTCCCCGATGGTAAGAGGAAAGTCCTTCCATGTTGGTGAGTGTAAGTGTTGAGCCTTTCCCAGATGGTTAGAGGAAAGTCCTTCCATGCCGGTGAGTGTAAGTGCTGTGTGTGCATCTGGGTTGTGCTCCATGGATGATGAGGTGATCTGAAGACGATGATGTGACAGTATGGTACACAAGTTCTACAGAGGTATATGATCATTCCTGAGATGATCTTGCAAGTTTTGCATAGGCAGTGTAATCAGTCCTAGGAGATCTTGCAAGTTTTGCAGAGGCATTGTAATCATTCCTGAGGTGTACCTACTTGATGGATTGTTTGCAAAGATGATGAAGACCTACATGAATGTTAGGAATACATCCAACATGAAAAAGGGCTTTCTCTGTAGATGATGAAGACCTGTAGGTGATGGGCCTACATCCAGTATGAAAAAGGACTGGCTCTATAGAACTTCCTATGATAAGTATATGAGAGATTGATTGAGATAGAAGTAGCAGTGATGATGACGATGATTCGATGACGATGATCAGTGACGATGATCCAGAGAAGAAGACTTGTGCTAGAAGACCTGTGTCGAGAAATACCTTCCTAGTTAAGAGGGAGTGTTGATGTAATTGTAACTTCGGAATGTATTTCACCTATGTATATTGTATTCCTATAGAGATGTTATTATTTCTCTATACGGAAGTGTTTGTATTCCTATAGAGATGTTATTATTCCTCTATACGAAAGTGTTTGTATTCCTATAGAGATGTTATTATTCCTCTATACAGAAGTGTCGTCATTTATATTGTAAGTTTCCTAACTTATACTTGATGGGTTATTAGACCACCTTGTTGGGGTCGGCCTTGTATAATTCATGTGGGTTAAAGGGTTATTAGACCACCCTATTGGGGGTCCGCCCTATCAGCATTATGTTATGTGGTTAAGTTAAGGCCGACCTAGTAAAGGTTATTAGGCAAGTCAAGTCAAGTCAAGTATAAATAGAGTGCGGGAGGAACTCTATTTGATCATTCACTTTCTCACTCATACTCTCATTGGATAGTGGCACACTTGTGGAGGAGGAGAAGCTACTGCTAGTAGGACTATCTCTTGTACTTGGGTTGTATCATTTTTCTATCTATCTCTAAGGAAGTTGTGGGGTTTTTCACCTTCTTGGTTTTCTTTGGTGAAACTCTATGTCTCTTGTGTGCTTGCATTATTGTATCCATGATTGATATGCTGTACATGTTATTATCTCAATTAAGATCCTAGATCAGATTGAAATTCCTGAAAAACTAACACATATCACACGATATTTCCTACAAGTCCAAGTTAGTCATATGATTAGTATCATTCCATGTAATGACAACTTCCTATGCTTAATGTACACAATCATGTAACTAATGCATCTTAGCCAATGCTTCAGTACAACACTCATCCATATCTTGTATACACATGATAACTATCTATATGCCTTCCATCTCAATCATGTTAGCAAAGAGGTTTCATCCTAGACTAGCTCTATCTAGGGCTTATGAGATGTTGTGTAACCCTATAAGACACTTACCCATTACATGCACTACATGATCCTACTGCTAGTCAATCTTAGTCATATATAAGTGCATAAAAGAAAATTATATCACAGATATACATGTAGTTGTTATGAGCAATATCTTTCAAAATACTCAAAAACAGTAAATACTTATCTTTCATGTATTTTGCATGCTCCCTCTTGGTTTCTTCCTCATTGAAGAGGTTATTGGAGTTTATGGAATCATACTCTACTCCTTAATCTTCTTCTAAAGTCTTCATCCTTGATCCTCGTGTACTTGATTTACGATCTCCTTCGCTTTGTTATCATTTCTTAAAAACAAACTCTTCACATTCTTTCCTCATGCACATCCTTTTTATATGCCGACATGTTTTGTCTATATATCGGGAATACATATCGGTAGATACTTGTAGTGTATATGTGCAAGCCTTCTATGCTATAGTTCACCACTGCTTGATCTGGTTATACTTTTAATTTATACAAGCCTCACTCTTGCTCTCTAATTATTATGGTATTATTAAAATTTCAAGACATAATCTTCATCACTTGAGGAATATGCCCTTGCTTTCTTCTTGACCGGTTCATCATCTTCTATAGCATGAGCATGACGCCTCTTTTGATTTCCTTTCTTGTTGTTGCCTTTCTTCTTGGGACAATTTCTTTCAATGTGTCCCATCTCATCACAATTGTAGCATTTGAAGTTTGAGTAGTCTCTGGGAGGTCTTTGATTCTTGTGGAATATTTTAGACTTGTGAGTATCATATTCTCTCTTGCTCCTCTTTGCATGAGCTACCAAGGACTCATTATATTCTTCACCTTACTTCTCTTCTTTGGATTCAATATTGGTTTCTTCTTGAGCACAATTTTCCCAAAGACTACTAAAATTGATGAGCTTCCTTCTCGAACATATTCCTTGAATGAATGCTTCCCATGATATTGGGAGACCATTCAAGGTGGGCATTACCAATTCTGCATTCTCAAAATAGTCCCCAATAGCTTCGAGTTGATCTTTTATATGGGAGACCCTTGTGAAGTAATATTGAATGCTTTCAGAGCTTTTCATATTCACACCCTTATGTTGAGTTCTCAAGGTCATTTTTATATTAATGTTCTTCCCTTCAAACAATCTCTTCAGTGCATCAAACATCTCTTTTGGAGTTTGCATAGATAAGATGTGGCGAATCGAGTGACCCTTGATGGAATCAGTAATGATCTTGTTGGCCTTAATCAAGTTCTTCTTGGGCTTGGCTTTGTCTTCATCTCCCTCTGGCTCTACAACTTCTTCTTTGATATAATTGTCCAACTTGTTCTCTTCTAGAATAAGCATCACTCTATACTTCTAGGCACAAAAGTTATATTCTCCTTCAAGCTTATCCTCAAGCTTAGTATGGTTTGTCATATTGATAAGATGAAAACCTCAAAAGGAAATAGAGATAGTAGGACTTACCAATTGAGATGCTCCAATCAAGTGATTGCTTTAATGTATTCTAGGATCTGACTTCAGGATGTCCTAGGTTTTGTTAGATAAATCCTAATTTTTCAACTTCAGGATCTTGAAAAACTGAGGGGAGGAAAAGATGCGCCTCCCTAAGGCGAGTTGATCAAAGGTCCTTTTTCTCTAAAACTGTGGACAAAAATTTCAAAAACTTGATGCCCTAGTTTTCCAATCTGTATTGGTGGACCCAAAAATGAAAGTTCTCCGATCTGAATTTTGCCTCCATAGAAAAATGCTCCCTATTAGGGTGATTTTCCTTGACCCTCTTTTTAAACCAAACTGTGGATAAAAGCCTCCGAAAATAGAAACCCTAGTTTTCCCATCCAATAGTTGTAGTTGCACAATGTCTTCTTTCATGCTAGCTGTGATACCATGTTATAATTTTGATACTATAAAGATGGTTATGTTAGATCTTCAAACAATTATATATTATCACAATAACCATATGCAATAGGATTACTAAAAGATAGACAAGCACAACAAAAACAAGAGTACATAACAATTTATCTTGGGAAAACCCTCTCATAGGAAAAATAGAGAAAAACGTATTCAGTATAGATTCATTAGAATGTACAATGTCACTCTCGTACAATAACCCGAGAAAAAGATACAATATAAAACTCAAGAAAAGATGTCTTCAATGCAACTACTCTTTCTCCCAAGTGAACTTGCATTTTTGCTACTACTCGTATGAACTCACTTGAGTTAAATGATGCACCAAATGAGCTAGGCGCCACCCTATTTATACTAGTCACAAAACTAGCCTTTTTACTTAACTTGGATTACCCGACTTTCCCTAACTGGGCCGACCTAACCGGGACAATTTTTCCCATTTTTTGGGGTGGTTTACCCACATACTTCTCTTGAGCCGAATTGCCTATTTTGACTTATTCTTTTAGGGTTTTAAATGATCAATTACAATATGAATATTTCCTAAAATACGTAAAATAAGAATACAATAAGAATATATTCTAAATTTAGATTCTTCAATACTACCTACCCATAACCCTCACCCCTCTCCCTCTTTATCTCTCCCAATGTGAAAACACCACCCCACCACCCGCGTTCCCTCTCTCTCTCTCTAACACACACACATAACCCTTCTCCTTCCCTTACTCCAAACCCCCTTCTTCATTCTCTTTCTCTCTATACCCCCTCCTCTCTGTAACCCTTACTAACCACCTATCTCTCTCTCACCCCGTTACTCTTTTCATACCTCTCTCTCTCTCTCTCCTCTTACCCCTAAATCTTACTAACTCCCTCTCTAACATTGTCTCGACCCTATTCCTCTGCCTACACCTAACCCCCATCCCTCTCTCTCCACAAACACCCTAATACCTCCCCCCTCTCTCTCTCTCTCACTCTCTCTCTCACTTCCCTTGACCAGCCCTCTCTCACCCTAACGCCACTCATACTCTCACTAATCCCCTTTCTCTCTCTCCAACACACCCTCAAAATAACCCCACTCTCTCCCACAATACCCAACACCCACTATTCTCTCTCTTTCTATGTCACACATACCTACAAATACCAAGAATAATAAGCATGACATAAACGAAAAACAAAAAATCATTGGTAGAATTTTTATATGAATCCATTACCTCAAAAAATTAATCAAGTGTTACACATAGTTCACAATAATCTTGACGATCTCGATTTGAAACTTAGTGTGAAAAATTGCTTTCCAAAGGGGATAGATCGAAACTAATTATTAAATAATATATGTGTTCGTTTTTAAAAATACTGAGAACCAAACATTGAAATCAAAATTGGTCTTTAATGATTATTAAAACCTGATTTAATACATGTTTTTGAAAATTTATGTACAAAATCTCGAGCTGGGAAACCTCGAGCAGATACTTTCAAAATGATATAAGGGGTTCTGACATGTTATTTCCAAGAATATCAGATGTGGGAAGTCGGAAGAGAAAAAAGTAGTGGTAAAAATATGTTTCCGATAAAATTGATAGGTTCGAAATGTTTTTAAATTAATTCGTTCCAAAGTATAAGACACAATATTATAGTTAAGAAAATTAAATGGTGAATATAGGATCCAAAACGTTGGGAGGAAAAATTCATAACTTGATATAACACAGTTGATGTGAGAAGGCCGATAATTTGATCACAACGGGCATAAAAATGTTGAAAAGTTGAAATAAAGAATCAAAATATAGACTTGTATCAACATACAACATATTTAAGTTGCTTTACAAAATATTGATAGTCAAACATCGGAAGGTTAATTAATGTCAAGGAATGTGTCAATATGCATGTCCTCAGTTGTCTGATGGGATGATTTTAAAGCAAGAAAGGGGTATTTTGTATCTACATTACATCAAAAATAGATTAAACCCTTGAAAGGAATATATTGGTGAAAAGATTAAACTATTTGCAAAGAAAATACAAAGATTAATTTAAATCAAATCAAATAAAGAACAAAATTAAAAAGGGGGATCCCATTATTTTTAAATAAAAATGATGGGATATGTTGTGGCTACAATGCAAGATGATATTTAAAATATTAGATTATATGATCCCAAAAGGAGTATATTGTGTGTTCTTGCATTTCTTATTCCACTCTAGTGCTCATCTAACTTAAACGGAAACTTGTGTACAACATTTGGAAAGCATGTAATTGCTGACTGTTACTTATTAACAATGATCATTAATTAATGATCTTGTGACCAAAAAGAGGTTGATACTAGAAGAGTGAGTATTATCTTGAGTTGGTTGACCCATTCAGTAACCAATGTAAGTTGAAGACTAAAAAAAAATTGAACATTAAATGACTCCATTTTTTGTGATATATTAATTTATACCCTGCTATGGTGCCCACCAAATAATAATGTCATTCTTTGTACATCGTTTCGATGATTTATTTGGCTATTTATACATATATGTTCTTATAGAAGTTGGAAAGAAGTTGGAAAAATGAAAGATACCAAAGTTGCAAGTCTTTCATATATAGAAGTTGGAAAGTAGTTGGAAAAATGCAAGATATCAAAATTGAAAATATTTCCCTTATACAAGTTGGAAAGCTGTTGGAAAAATGCAAGACATCAAAATTGCATATTGTATATTACTATCTGTAGATATTCTTCCCTAATAAAGTTGGAAAAACATAAACTATTAGAATTGCATTTTGTGTTTTACTTGACTTCCTAGACCTTGGAATTCAACCCTTTCACTGGATGTGATACTCTTTATTAAAATCAATCAATACAAGACAAGAAACCAAGAGAGATTCACTTTGTCCCATTTGGAATAAATGCATGCACAAGAGAAATATCTTATTGTTAATGCAATGGTTTGGTTACCAATACATGACTATAACCACATTCTAAAACATAACTCCAACAACATAAAACGAGGCCTGATGTTGTTGACTTGTCAATTTTTTCTTCTATTGCTTCCAGTAATTCACAGGATAGCCCAGAAATCTCTCAGATAACTTCCCAGAATTTCCTCAACTACTCATTATTTGGGAGATTGATTGCATTCCTCTTAATGTAATTATATTTCTTTTAATTATAATCTTTTAAAGCATGTAAGTATATGGATAATGGGGATGGTTTTGTCTTCTATGATAGAATGTTTTTGTCATGTTTTATTTAATATGTAATATGGGTGGGTTGATATTTTGTGTTGGAAATTATCAATGAAATGATCATCATTTTATAACATGCTAGGGGGATTATGGGATATGTATATGGATATGAAATTTTGTTTTGGAAAACCCTTTTCATAAATAATTATGTTTGAGATTCTTTTCAAGGAATTATGAAGTAGCATTTCAAGTATATGAAGGATGCAGTTTTGTTTTATTAAAAAATATTTAAATTTTTTTTTCAAATTCCAATCCATACCATCACTGCATTTTGACCTTAGCAAGATATTTCCAATCATTTTATAAGGTTAAATTCCAACTCATTTTTATCTTATATATTATGGATAGCATAATATTTAAATTCTTTCCTTAAATGTTGAGTTTAGAGAGATTACTTTTAATCTTAAAAATATTTATTCTAATAATTCCTACAGACCATGTTGAAAAATAAACTTGAGAAAACTTCTCAGCCCACCATTATCCTCCCTTGTAAATTTAAAAAAGATTTAGCTTACTACATATCAATATTTGGAAGTCTAAAAATGTTCATTAAAAGAACCGTTATTTTTGGTTATGACATTATAAAGGTATTGTTATTTTTGGTTCACAAATACTGTTACTATGTTTGTAGCTCTATAAAACCAATTACTATAATTTTTTTTTTTGCCAACTTATTTGTTACTTTTTATGCTTCAAAATCCCATAACATGTAAAATTTGAAAAATCCTAAAACCAATATGAGAACCCATTAACTAGCCAATAAAACCCTTGTAATCACATAGTTTTTTAAGTAGTACATTCTGCAGTGTAATTATCCTATGTTGCAATAGCGACCAAAACAAAATAAACCCAAACTTTCCACAAACTAAATAATCTAAATGTATAGTAAATCATTTTTTGGTTGATGGAATTTGACAATAAAAAATCATTTTTTGGTTAATGGAAAGTTGATAATAAAAAATATCCATTTATTGATGAAAAACTATTTTTTTTGTAGTTTTCATTATTATAGATTTCATGTCATTCATTATTTTTCATCTTAATATTTATAATCTAGCAATTTAAATCTACAATTTTAAATTCAATCCAAATTCTTAGGTTTTATAAAAATTTGACCCATAAAAGGTTATGTTTGCTATATAATTAACTTCCTTCTAAGCTGATAACATTTAAAATTCATTTTCAAATGGAACAATCGTGTTATATGAATCTCACCATTTCATCCATTAGAACATAAAGAAACTACACATCCACAAAAAATCTTACTAAATTTATGCAAAAAAATGACAAAAAAAATAGGTTATGTTTTCTATATGATTAACTTCCCCCATGAACCCATAACATTTAAAATGCATTCTCAAATAGAAAAATCTTGTGATATGAATCTCCATTTAATCCATTACAACTTAAAGAAAGCATGCATCCACATAGACCCTTCTTACATAGATTTCTTAAGAATAAAAAAAAATCCCATACATGAACTTTTTTTATCTAGAAATTTTTTAAAAGCTACATATAAAATAAAGAAAATCACACCCACACAACTGTACTTAAACTGTAGATCACTTATTTTTTATACAAAAACAAAAACTACATGGAAAGGTTGAAATGATTCAATGAATAATAGCCATTCCGTGAGTCACCTTTTCATGAACAAAGGTTGTAGTTTTAGTTCAAAAAATTATGTTTGGTGGAGATGTAACAAGAGCATTAAGCACATCATGCATAAGAATCTTGTTGATGCCTAAAAAATATTAGCATCGATAGTAGGGATTCTCCCCAATGAATAATACCAACTAAACTAGATCATTCACTGTTTGGAATGGGGATCCATTCGGTTAACGGTCTGGCTATCATAGATATGTTTGTTGAAATTACCGGTTGTGGCCCAGCCTACCGTTTATATTTTATTTATTTATGAGTAGTGAAAATGTCCTAATCTAAACAATGCAAAACCTAAAATCGACAGGCAGAAGCCTCACAAGTGATGTGTAGATTCTTACCCCCCGTCTTATCACTCCTACCGTATCAATTAGCTAACCTTATTCTAAACTAACTAATCTATCATTGCAAGGAATGAGTTTTAATGAGAGTAATATATGAGCATGCTTATACAAATCCAACAGATATCCATTAAGATAAATTATTTCATTCACAACAAAAAAGATTCAAATATAGCTTTGTTAACATTTATATCCATTTATTACTCTAGTATAACACAAACATTTACATAGACAAGTAAAATCATTCATCACCACTGAAATAATTCAATAAAGTTAGAAAGATATCACGACATGATTACGAACACAGGAAGAAATAATTCCGATCTGTCATTCAACACATTCCATGCAAATATCCCTGCAAGCTTTACCTAGAAAAAAAATTCTTTCTCATTAGCAGAAAAGTAGTTCTCTTACAAAATGTCTCCAACATCTATTTCGCTAGAAAAATCCCCCCTCCAATTATCCAGTCTTTCCTCTATTTAAATTACAAGAGAATTTTTCTTCACATGACCAATCATTTCACCTACCCTGACTCTTGCGATTCCCACAATTTTGTGTCTTGTGTTTGCACAAACAAAACATATAATTATTTACAAATTATATTATTCTATTGGTGGGGCCTCAAGTCATGGCTGAATAAGAAAAGGGTGAAACAAAGGGAGTCGAATTTGAATGATATTCCTTGGATGAGTATGGGATATTAATATTTAAGGGAAGGATGTATGTTTTAGTGATGGGTGAAATTAGAAGGTTGCTGATGGATGAAGAAAACTAAGGTCCTTACTCGGCCCATCCAGGGGCAAGAAAAATGCATGAAACCTTAAAAAGGGTATTTTTCTCAGCTGGGATGAAAAAATATAGTGAAATATGTATCCCATTGTCTATAATGCCAAAAAGTTAAATAAAAACATCATCATTTAGAGGGAGTCCATCATCCACATGATGTAACTAAAAGCAAATGGGAAGTAATTTCCAAGGAGTTTGTAGTGTGTCTACCTGTAAATCCCCAAAGACATGATTGTATAATGGTATTGGTTGATATGATTACCATAAGTGCACATTTTATTCCCATCAAAAGCACATTTGATGCATCTACTATTTCTCAAATATTCCTCCTACAGATAATCCAATTACATAGTGTGCATCGAAAAATCATTTCAGATAAAGATCCATAATTTACCTCTAGATTTGTCTAGATTCTTCAAAGGTTGCTAGGTACTCAAATAAACTTTAGAATGACATATCACCCAAAGATAGATTCCCAAAATGAAAGGGTTAATCAAGTAATGGAATACATGTTAAGAATGTGTGTCATGGACCAACATAATCAGTGGGAGTGGTACCTTCCTCTTGTTGAATTTTCTTACAATAACAACTACCATGGCTCCATTAGTGCAACACCATATGAGGTGTTGTATGGGAGACTTTGTCGAACTCCTCTTAGTTGGGATTAGTTAGAAGATAGGGTCATGTTGGGTCCTAAACTACATATTGAAATGGAGGATCAAATGATCATGGTAAAACAAAGGAAGAACATAAATGAGTTATGAAGAAGGAAGCATGGTATTTGTTCAAGCTAGACCCCTAAAAATCCCATTTAAATTTCATAAGGAGGCCAAATTTTATCCCATATTTTTAGGGCCATTTAAAATATTGAAGAGGATTGGTCATGTCACCTATAAGTTGAAGATGCTACCCTAACTAGGAAAAATGCATGATGCATTTCATATTTATGTTTTTAGGCACTACATTCTAGATCCCTTGCATGTTCTTAAACTTGAGGGATTATACATTTTCAAGGAGGGGGGTAACATAGGTCAAACCATAATGCATACTAGGCCACATAGTACAACAAATAAGGTACGGTATGATGGAATGGATCAAGGTCCAATGGGATGGGATTAGTATAGTCTAGGATCAACCACTTGGGAGGATGAAAATGCAATGCAATGATATTTTAAGTAGATTAGTTATTTACTGAACAAAGTTAATGATATTGTTGGAAAAATAGAGTAAGAATGCATCATTAGTTGAATTACTTCTTTAGTTAGAGTACAATAAGGATGCTCCTATTTTTATTTCAATTGATGATCATTGGAATTGCTTAATTCAACATATTTACATAGAGACTCATTCTATAATAAATGAAGAATAAATGACTTAATTATTTTCATTATGATAGTTATCATTTGATAATAAGTAGTATGTTGTTAGGTTGGTATACATAAATGTGAGAATCTATGATGTTAAATCTATATATTGATATGATTATCCAAGATGTATTTGGGAAGCATGGTGTGACATCTAAATTATTTAAAATTAACGATCACTTGTATGTGCACTCAAGGAGGCTTATTAGTAATTAAATGTTATCTATATATATATATATTTCTATTTTTAAGATCGAAATTTTGATTTTGTCATGGTGTGGTTGGTTTTCTCTCCTTCTTAAGTAAACTTGATTGGTTCATAGTTTTTTGGGCCCATGGTATTTGGTGGCCTATGGTAATAGCTCATTGTATTGCTTGTGAAGAAGCCCATTTAAATATTTTGATGATAAAAATTCCTTGTCAGTATGTGTGTACTTGGTTTAATTAATATTTTTTTTTTATTATTATATTTTTGTAAAACTTTTTACTTTTGTATTTTATGAGGAAAGATACGAGAATTCAATGTTTCATTTAGTTATGGTAAATGTTATTTAAAAAAAATAAAATTATTATTATGATGGGTAAAATTAAGATTTAAATGTCAAATGAAAGGCAATGTTAGAATTAAAAAGTCATATAAAAAATTTCAATTGTGAGTACTTATAAGATGTCTGAAATAATAATAAATATCCTTTAAATAAAATGAAATAAAGAAGATATTTTATTTTTTAATATGAAAAAATACCATATAAAATCTCTTTCACAATGAAAAATTTTGTTTCATTACACCAATATCAAATTCTTGATGGATTTGTAGATTTATGAACAAATATTTTTAGTTAATAAAGTTCATCGCCCCAAAGGGGGGAAAAGTGAGATGCATTAACTTATTTGGATACTTTGTATTGGTTGGGGGATCATGGGCTCTCAGTATCTCACTGAGGGGTTCATTGGGTGGAGAGTCTTCCCCGACGTGTTGTTTTACCTCATTGCTTCAGGAGATCTACATGTAACATATTCAATAACTCATTGAATTGTATTTATTCTTTCTCCTAATTTTATTTATATCGTTATTATGATAGCTTTGTAATGTTTTAGATTTATTTTTCTCATGGAAATGTATCATCTCATAGAAAATTCTTATGATTTGTTTTTTTTCTAATAAATTTGTCTTTAAGACCCATTGGGGCCTCACAAATATTATGTTCATGATCTTTGATTCTCATTCTTGGCAATTTTGTTGGTGTATCCTTCTCTCCTAGCTACCATTTCTTTAATTCCTCCATTCCTAATTGTACCCCTTGAAGAACCAACATTTTATCTTGCACTTTCCTTAAAAGAGTTATAAATTTCATGGCATAACTATGGAACTCTTGCATGACATCGCACATCCCTCTTAGACCAATTTTCATATCATCATCTATCTCTTATGCATATGCTCTAAATTCTAACTGGATTCCAATATAAGCTCTAGCATTATCTATTTCTTCTTCTAACTTAGTTATTCTTTGTTTATCCTCAACTTTATCCTTGAGTAAATAATGCACATTTGACAGGGATGCTTGATCAAATGTTTCTCTAGTAGATGTAGTTGGAATTGGACCTTCCTATATATTCTTAGTTACTAGGGTTTCTGTGGTAATTATCATAGGTGCAACCCCTAGGAGCTAGAGCTTCTTCCTTGTTTTCCTTACCACCCTTTTCTCACATTCATCCAATACAAAAGACTCTAGTGATTCCATTGCTTCAGACTTGGAAGGGATGGATATTCTGAATCCTAAATCTTGCAATGGGGAAATCTTATCCTGTGATAGGGGGGATCTTTGTTTCAATGGGAACTTCTATGTTGGGATCTTTAATGTCCAAAGGATCATTATTGTTGAGTTGCAATAGAGGCTTCCTCATCTTGTTCTTTTTTACTCTTCTTCTTATGCTCTTGCATCCATCTCTAGTTTCTTGCAAGCATATTTCTCAAAGGCCTCAAGTTATGCTTGGAACCTAGATCTTTCTCATTCTATGGCTTCTAATGTTGTTATTCTAGATATATCATCTTCTTCCCTTATCTACTCTTGATTTTAGGAAGAGGGACCTTTTTCTTGTTTCTCATCCTCATTGCAATGTCTTCTAATGATACTACTCTCTTGATGTATTCCTCATGCCACCAATGTTCAACTTGATAGGGCCATCTGATCTTGTAAGCATGGATTTGGTTATATACTATAGTTTTAGGATCATGTCTTTTGAATATTTCTTCTCCAAAGTGGAATGAATCTAAAGCTTCCACCTCCAACTTTACTTCATATTTTATCACTATGTTATATTCTGATACCACAATATCCAAAGGAGGCCATGGTGCTTTCTTGCTAGCTATGAGATCTACAACCACTTCATGAGAATAAGTTCGATATGCAATTTCTCGCAGGACTAGTTTATCTGGAACGAACTTAGGTAGGATATGGGGGCTCTTTGCAGCTCTAAGGATTCTAATGTAGGTGCATTTTTCAGTTACATATCAATATATATTGGAACTTAGAGCTTGATAGCCTTATTTGACATGCATTGAGTGGGTTTGTGGAATAACAATTTGTATACATATGCCAAGAAATTATCATAGATCTTGTGACATGTTGCATCTGAGAATATATACCCCTATTTTCTTGAATTTCCTTAATAATCCCTAAACACCTACCCCCTCCACCTACCTCAATTTGTATTTCTTTCTCCCCCCTAACTCCCCTTCTCCCCTATTCCTAATAACGAACACACTCCCTCCACTCTCTTGCTAACTCCCCCCCCCACACTCTCTCTCTCTTTTCTACTCCTCCACCTACCCGTAACTCAACTCCTCTCTCTCTCACCCAACCCCCTAACACCCAATTCTCTCTATCTCACACAATCTCTCATTACCCATAAACCCCCTCTCTCTAACTAAGACCATCCTACTCTCCCATACTCCTCCATCTACACCTAAAACCAACCTCTCTCTCTTTCTCACTCTCTCTTGTTTCCCTAAAACTACCCCACCCCCTCTCTCTCACACACACACATAAACCCTAAATGCCCCTCATACTCTCCCTGAGGCACTCTCTTTCTCTCTACTTCCCCCCCTTCACCTAAACCATATATCTATCTATCTCACCCAACTGCCCTACTACTTAATACCCACCCCTCTCTCTCTCCAAACACCCTAACACCCCTCATTCCCTTTATCTCTATCACACACACACACCCTACTCCTCCCATTACCACTAACAATCTCCCTCCCTAACCAATACTAACACCCGTTCTCACTCTCTCACCATCCTATTCCAAGCCCTACCTTTAACAACCCTCCTCTCTCTCTCATTCTCTCTCTCTTACATACTACATGTATATCTAAGCCCCACCCCTCTCTCTCCCCACCCCTAACAACCCCTCTCTCCCTAATCCTCACTACCACTAACATCCCTCTCGATGTCTCTCATAAACACCCCTCCGCCCACCCTCTCTCTCCTATTTGCATAACCCTAACCCTCTCTATCTCACCCTATAACCCCCTTCTCTCTAACTATCCTAATCATCCCTAAAGTCCTATCCCCTCACCCTAATATCTATCTAAATCTCTCTAGAAACCACCTACTCCCCCTAACCATAATCATCCATACCTCCATACATTCTCTCTCTCTCTCTCTCCTCTAATCCCCATCCCCATACAACTTACCACACTTGCATCTCTCTCTCTTTCTCTCTCTCTCTCTCTCTCTCTCTCTCTCTGCCCCCAACCTGTCCACCCCCTTCTCTTTAATTTACCTAATTCTCCCTAATCCCATACACCCTCTCCCTTTGGCATGATCTCCATCTCTTTCTCTTCCCTAAACCTTATCCTCTACCTATGTGTCACCCCACAACCTCCCTCTCCCCTAACACCCTAATACCACTACCCTCTCTCTCTCAAACACTCTCACTACCCCTAACTGGCCCTCTCCCTCTTCCTAACCTGTCTCATACTCTACCCCCAAAATATAGCCCCCTTTTCTCAAATTTCCTTAATAATCCCTAAACACCTAGCCCCTCTACTCACCTTCTCCCCCTACACTTAATAACCCATGCACTCCTCCCACTCTCTTGTTGACTCACCCCCTCCTCTCTCTCTCTTGTCTACTCCTCCACCTACCTGTAACCCAACTCCTCTGTCTCTCACACAACCCCCTAACCCCTACCCTCCTCTCTCTTTATCTACCCCTTACTAACCCCCTCTTTCACTCTTTCTCCCCTATATTCCAACCCCTAGCAATAACCCACCCACAATATTCTATCACTCACTCCCTTGTTCTCCATAATCCTAATAATGTCCTCTCACACACTCTCTCCCATACTCCTCCATATCCACCTAAAACCAACCTCTCTCTCTCTCTCTCTCTTGCTTTCCTAACACTACCCCAATACCTCTCTCTCACATACTCACAAACCCTAAACTCCCATCATACTCTCCCTCATCCCCTCTCATTCTCTCTCCTACTCCCCCTTCCCCTAACCCATATCTCTATATATCTCTCCTAATCCCCCCTAATACTTAATATCCACCCCTCTCTCTCTCCCCTAGAGCCCTAACACCCCTCATTATCTTCGTCTCTATCACACACACACACCCTACTCCTCCCATTACCACTAACCCTCTCCCCTTCTAACCCATACTAACACCCTCTCTCCTGTTAAATTTTGAGCATTAATTCAATATACTCTAGGATCTTTACTGAGAGAATAACATGTACAGTATATCAATGCATAACAATCATATCAAGCATGTCAAGCATCACAAGAATCAAAAGCAAGAGAGACAAGAGACACAGAGTTTCTGTGGGGAAAACCCTAAGGTGAAAAACCCCACAACTTCCTCAGAGATAGAGAGAGCAATGGCGCAACCAAAGTACAACAAAAATACACTGAGATAGTCTCCTAGTAGAAGATGATCCTCCTCCTCAGTAGTGCGCCACTTTCTGAGTGAGAGAAGTATGAGTTTCTGAATGATCCAACTAGAGATCTCTCGATCTCTATTTATACTTAACCTATTTTCCCAGTTACACTATGGGGCCGACTTGTGTAGCTAGGTACATCCACAATATAATATATATTTCAGGGTCGACCCTAAACATGGTGGTCTAATAACCCATCGGCAAGTACACACACTTGCGACACTTGCCAATACACATGACAACACTTCCTTATAGAGGAATAACACATCTCTTATAAGGGTACAATAAATATATATGAAATACATTCCGAAGTTACATATACATAAACAATCCCTCTTAACTAGGAAGGTATTTCTCGACACAGATATGCTAGACAAGTCTTCTTCTTGGGATCATCATCATCATCATCGTCACTGCTGCTACTATCTCAACCGATCTCTGACTCTACTCGTCATAGGAAGTTCTATAGAACCAGTCCTTTTTCATACTAGATGTAGGCCCACCACCTGCAGGTCTTCATCATCACTGGCCATACTGTGGAATCCTCAGGACTTATTACGTGCATCACAAAACCTTGCAAGAACATTTCAGGCTATTACAAGCACACAGCTCTACCTATAGGATCTCCCGGGGCCATATTATATGTGACCTCACCACAAAACCTTGCAAGAGCATCCCAGGCTGTTACGAGCACACAGCTCTACCTATAGGATCTCCCAGGGACAGATTATATGTGGTCACCACAAAACCTTGCAAGAGCATCCCAGGCTGTTACGAGCACACAACTCTATTTATAGGATCTCCTAGGGACAAATTATACGTGGTCATGGAAAAATCTTTCAAAAGCATCCCAGGACTTATTACGGGCACACAACCCAACCTATCAGATCTCCTAGGGACATTATATGCCATAGGACAAAACCTTGAAAGAGCATCTGCCAGATATCCTAGGGCCAAATTATATGCCATAGGAAAAACCTTGCAAGACTATCTGCATATCTCCCAGGGCCAAATTATATGTCCTCCCAAAGCAAAACCTCGAAAGAGCATTTGCTAGATATCCTAGGGCCAAATTATATTCTCATCTACAAAACCTAATCCACGGCCATAGAGTATCAACTTGATACTCACCATACATCATCCTGATGTGCACATGATCATCCTGATCATCATCACTGCAACATCCTGCTACATATCATCTGGAGAAACATCCTGAAGCTCATCATCCATGATCATCCTAATCATACAATGCATCTACCTGATGCATACCAAGTATCCACCTGATACATATCATCATACATGATCCACCTGATCATATAATGTATCCACCTGATACAAATACAAATACATGATCCACCTAATCATACAATGTATCCACTTGATACAAATACAAATACATGATCCACCTGATCATACATGATACATATCAACATACATGATCTACCTAATCATACAATGTATCTACCCGATACATATATAGATACATGGTCCAAGCATCCAACATGATGCATATACATACAAATGATCCAGCTGATCATATCCAACATGATGTGTACATACATATACATATAAATGATCCAACTGATCATATCCAGCATCCAACATGATGCATATATACATATAAATGATCCAACTGATCATATCCAACATCCAACATGATGTGTACATACATATACATATAAATGATCCAACTGATCATACCGAGTATCCTCCTGATGCATATAGAGAGTAGTAACTGGAGCATCGTCCTGATGCTCATCATCCAGCGCTTACATCCATAGCCATGTGAAGGATCCTCCTTCCAACATGCTTGGAATGGCTTCTGGAAATGTCTCCATCACTTCTTCCTCGAAGTGTCATGAATCTGAAGAACACCAAGCCTCTCTCTGAAGTACTCGAACTTCACTCTAGCTAGTGGTTTCATTAGCACATCTGTAATCTGCTCGTCCATCACAACATACAGGAGATTGACTGCTTCTCTTTGCACCATATCCCTAATATAGTGATATCTGATCTCTATGTGTTTTGACCTGCCATGAAACAGTAGGTTCTTAGACAGCTTCACACAACTCTGGTTATCACAGAAGATACCAGTAGCATCCAATGGGAGATCAAATAACTCAGACAGTAACTTCCATAGCCATACTACCTCACAACTAGTTGAACAGGATGCAACATACTTTGCCTCAGTTGTACTTAGTGCTACGTAGGACTTCTTCCTACTAAACCAAGAGATCACACTTGATCCCATACTGAAGCAGCACCCAAATGTGCTCTTCCTATCTGCAGCACTACCTGCCCAATCTGAATCAACATAACCCTGTAGGTTAAACTTTTGATTCGCTTCATACTTGAGCCCATAATCAACTATACCCTTCAGGTACCTCAGAATATGCTTTACAGCAATTAGGTGAACACTCCTTGGATTCATTAGGAATTGGCTCAATGTGTTCACTGCAAAGCAAATATCTGGTCTCCTGTTCGTCAGGTACATCAAGGACCCAATCATCTGACGATACATAGAGACATCAACCGGCTTAGATGAAGCATCACAAAGAAGCTTCAGATTCGATTCCATAGGTGTGGCCATGGCCTTGCAATCCATCATCCTGAACCTATTTAGGATATCTACAGTATACTTACCTTGTCCAAGGAAGATCCCATCTGTACTCTGCCACACCTCCATACCTAGGAAATAATGCATCCTCCCCAGGTCCTTCATATCGAACTCAGCAGCAAGCTTCCTCTTTGTATCTGCAATCAGTCTGTCATCTCCTGTTACAAACAGGTCATCCACATATAGGAGTAGAACCACAGGATTCCGTTCCTTAACCTTATAGTAGATGTTGAAATCTTCTTTACTCTTGGTAAATCCCAAGCTAGATAGGAAATTGTCCATCCTACCATACAAAGTTCTGGGAACTTGCTTCAAGCCATACAAGGCTTTCTTCAATCTACACGCATATGACTCCCTGTCATGTGTTTCGAAACCAAGTGGATGCTCCACATATACTTCCTCTTCAACTACACCATTCAGGAAAGAAGTCTTCACATCCATCTGGTGTATTTTCCATTTCATTGCTGCAGCCATGGCAAGTACCATTCTGATGGAAGTATACCTGGCTATAGGTGAAAAGTTTCTTCATAGTCTTTTCCCTCTTTCTGAGAGAATCCACGAGCTACGAATCTTGCCTTGTATTTCTCTACACTGTCATCTGCAACATGCTTGATTTTGTAGATCCATTTAGAAGTCACAACAGACTTCTCTTCAGGTCTTGGGACAACACCCCAAACCTCATTCTTCATTATTGATTGGTATTCCTCAACCATGGCATCCTTCCATTCTTTCTTTTCTACTGCTTCTTCATAACTGGAAGGTTCTTTGTTCATAATGTCACAGAGTAAACCAACATAGATGGTATGTGATCTGGTTCTCTTCTTTGCTCTGTGTTCTTCTTTTGGAATGTAAAATCTTTCTGCATCTTGAATGAGCTCTCTAGCCCATGCAGGTTTCCTCTTATGAGAGTTATCCTCACGGGGTGGATCTACAGGTTCTTGTGGATCTTCAAACTCACAAAAAACTTTCGGAATTGCTTCAGTCATGGTAGTGTCTTGAAATCTAGTTTCCGTAGGCTCTTCATAAACTTCGATAGGTGCCTTCCTTGATTTGATGAATGCTGAGTTTTCATCAAATGTTACATCCCTACTGACATCAATCTTCTTGAACCCTGGAAAGTATATTATGTAAGCCTTTGATCTTTCATTGCAGCCCACAAAGATACCCTTCTTTCTTGAAGGATCTAGTTTGGTCGTCTTTTCCTTTGGGACATGAGTGTATACTGGACAACTAAATATTTTGAGATGGCTGACTTTAGGTTTCTTACCAGAAAAGACCTCTTCTAGTGTCTTGTTCTCCAATATCTTGTGGGGTGTTCTGTTTTGCACATATACAGCTATTCTAGTTGCTTCTGCCCGTAGATGCATAGGTAGATCCTGGTCATGCAACATTGCCCTTGCTGCTTCCATGATTGTTCTATTCTTCCTTTCTGCAACTCCATTCTGTTGTGGATTATAAGGAGCAGTCAACTCCCTCTTAATCCCTGAATCACTGCAAAGCTTCTTGAATTCACTTGAGGTGAATTTTCCACCATTGTCGAATTTGAATGTTTTGATCTTCTTGTCAGTTTGATTCTCCATCAAGGTTTTGAATTCCTTGAACTTATCAAGCACCTCATCTTTGTTCTTCAAGAAGTATACCCAAGTCTTCGTGGAGAAGTCATTAATAAATGAGACATAGTAAACATACCCACTCAGAGAACTGGATGACATAGGACCACATACATCTGAGTGGATGATTTCCAGGATACCTTTTTCCTTGCTTTCACTGCTTGGGAAAGCCTTCTTAATGTTCTTACCCTTTGCACATCCTTTGCAAACACCTTCATCTTTGGTCTTGATTTCAGGAAGACCCTCTACAACCTTGCTTGTAATTGGTAATGCTCTGTAGTGCATATGTGCAAGTCTTCTATGCCAAAGTTCACTTGCCTTCATGGAATCATGCATCATGGCATGTTCAGGTTGTCCTTTCAATTTATACAAACCTCCCTCTTGCTCTCCAATCACCACTGCATCATATATGGTCTTTCCCTTTGGCCACATTAGGACTTGGACATCCACAAATGCAACCCTCATACCTTTTGCATCCAATGTAGAGATGGAGAGTAAGTTCTTCTTGAGCCCAAGTACATAAAGGACTTCTTTCATCTTCAAAGATTTTGCAGAATCTAGGTTGTAGGAGGCTTCACCACTTCCTTTGATTGGGTATTGATAATCATCCCCAAGTTTCACCTTATGGGGTGATTCATGTTCAGATAGGTTTACAAAAGATTCCTTAAACCTAGTCATGTGTTTGGAAGCACCACTGTCAATTAACCAATCATTACAACCATGGGAGATAGTACCTGTGAGAGCAGAGATTAGAACATACTCTTCTTCACTTGATGAGTCATCATCACTATCATCACTTTCTGCCCTAGATTTCTTCTTTGGAGGTTCATCATCTTCGGTATCATGAGCATGGTACCTTCTTTTGTTGCCCTTCTTCTTCTCGCTGGAGTTGATGTTATCCCTTATGTTCTTGGGACATTCTGAAGCAAAGTGACCCTTCTCATTGCATGTGAAACATCTTATATTCTTCTCATTCTTTTGCTGGTTGTGATAGGATCTCTTGAAGTGAGAGTGCTCCTTATTGGGCTTGCTTCTTTTGGTGTGGGCTGCGAGAGCTTGATCTTCACCTCCCATCTTTTCTTTATGAGCTACAAGCCTAGCTTCTTCTTGGAAGTATTCCTCCCACGGTTTACTGAAAGAGATCAATTTCTTTCTTGCACAGATTCCTTGAATAAAGGAGTCCCATGATCTAGGACGGCCATTCAGAGTGGTCATAAAAACTTCACCATTATCCACTACTTCATCTACAGCTTTAAGTTGTTACTTGATCTGAGAGACCTTGGAGAAATAGGATTGAATGGTTTCTCCATTCGACATCTTGACCCCTTTCAATTGATTCCACAAGGTCATCTTCCAATTTATGTTCTTCCCTTCAAATATCTTGGTCAAAGAGTCAAACATCTCCTTGGGTGTCTTTAGAGAAGACACATGGGGCATGAAATGGTCTTTGATGGAATTGGCAATGATTCTCTTTGCATTGACCAAGTTCTTCTTATGCAATACCTTAGCCTCTTCATCCTCTGGGATAGGGATGTTTTCTTTTATATATGAGTCCAACTCATTCTCTTCGAGGATTAACCCAATCCTATACTTCCAAGCTCGAAAGTTATCAACCCCTTCAAGTTTATCCTCAATCTTGGTGTGGTAAGACATCTTAAAGAGTACTTCAAATGGAAATAGAAAATATTTAGGTCTTTCCACTTGAAATGTTGAAAACTGGATCTGGTCCCAGATTAGGGTTTGTTAGAAAAACCCTAAAAATTCAAAATGTGAATTTCAACTTTCTGAAAGGATAGAAAGATGTGCCTTGATTAGCTGACCAGCCTGGTGTATTCAGAATTTGAGATCAGTAAAGCTTTACCCTCTAGATTTTCCTTTTTGTCCTCCCGGGTTCACTAGGGAGAGCCCTGAATTAGGGTTTGCATTTCCCAGAGACATACCCAGCCAAATATCTCAATCCAAAGCTCTAAACTTTGATGTTTGCAAGGAGCTTCCAGCTATGTCTTCAGATTTAAAAAATTCCTATTTTTGTGGAAACCATAATTTTTAGGGCCAAATCTAAAAATGCTCAGAATTGAATTCTGATTGGACAGATAGATTCTCTTTGATGAGTAGAGTAAATCTACAATACTCCTTTTCCAAAATCTGTGGAGAGAAACCCTAGTTTCTGTCACTACACAATGTCTTCTTCTCAGGTTAGCTCTGATCCCATGTTAAATTTTGAGCATTAATTCAATAAACTCTAGGATCTTTACTCAGAGAATAACATGTATAGTATATCAATGCATAACAATAATATCAATCACGTCAAGCATCACAAGAATCAAAAGCATGAGAGACAAGAGACACAGAGTTCCCATGGGGAAAACCCTAAGGTGAAAAACTCCACAACTTCCTCATATATAGAGAGAGCAATGGCTTAACCAAAGTACAACCAAAATACACTGAGATAGTCTCCTAGTAGAAGATGATCCTCCTCCTCACTAGTGCGCCACTTTCTGAGTGAGAGAAGTATGAGTTTCTGAATGATCCAAATAGAGATCTCCTGATCTCTATTTATACTTAACATGTTTTCCCAGTTACACTATGGGGCCGACTTGTCTAGCTAGGTACATTCACAATATAATATATATTTCAGGGCCAACCCAACACATGGTGGTCTAATAACCCATCGACAAGTACATACACTTGCGACACTTGTCAATACACATGACGACACTTCCTTATAGAGGAATAACACATCGCTTATAAGGGTACAATAAATATATATGAAATGCATAGATGAAATAAATTCTGAAGTTACATATACATCAACATCTCACTCTCTCAACATCCTATTCCAAGCCCTACCTTTAACCTCCCTCCTCTCTCTGTCACTCTCTCTCTTACATACTCCACGTAAATCTAAGCCCCACCCCTCTCTCTCCCAACCCCTAACATCCCTTCTCTCTCTAAATATCACTACCACAAACATACCTCTCTCTCTCTCATAAACCCCCCTCTTCCCACCCTATCTCTCCTATTTTCATAACCCAAACCATCTCTCTCACACACTCTCTCTCACCCTATACCCCCCCTTCTCTCTAACTATCCTAATCATCACTAAACTCCTATGCCCCAACCCTAAAATCTATAAGATTCTCTCTGGAAACTACCCTACTCCCACTAAACCCAATCAACCACACCTCCATACATTCTCTCTCTCTCTCTCTCTCTCTCTCTCTCTCTCTCTCTCTCCTCTAATCCTCACCCCCTATAACTTACGATAGCTGCATCTCTCTCTCTCTCTCTACCCCCAACCTATCCACGTCCTTCTCTTTAATTTCCCTAATTATCCCTAAGTTGATACTATTAGGATATATTCATCATCATTTTATGATTGTGTGCATTCTGCATGCATCCCAGTCATCAGATTGGTGTCTCCTAGCACCTAGTCCCCAGTTTACTAGCACTGGGAGCTTCTTTCTGCCCAGTTCCATCCCTTCTAGTCAGTGATGCACCCACCTTTCACCTACCACTTGAGAAGGGTTCCCTCCTTCACCGACCACCAGTGACACACTAAGTTAGTTGAGTAATTTGTTGATCTTTCCTTGATTTAAGGTTAGATTGACTCCTTAACTGACTGAAACACTCCAATGGACCTCCAGTGAGACTAGATTTCTAGTTTTGACTCCAATCAGCTCCTCATGTGCCCTCCTTTGATCCTCCTTCACTACATTAATGCCACATGCATTTGTTACACCTACCTACATTCAGTTTGACACATGGTTCTCAGTTTGACACCTCGTTGATCGTTACTTGTGTATTGATGACACTCCACTGATGATGATGAGGAATCCTATTGAAGGAAAGCTACACCATGTAGGCTATTCGATTGACCTCCTTGGTGAATTCAAATTGATTGGATTGTCCTATTCAGTCATTGTGACTGCACATTGTATTGTATTCTACTTTTGAGTTCAATAGAGCACTGCTACAATTCTCTTGCACAGTTTACACATAGTATTCTTTATGCACCTATTGTAATTGATTTACTTTTTCAATTAGATATGTTGTGCTTCAACTTCACACATACAACTGTTAGAACTGTAATCCACACTTAGTACCATAATCCATAAATTTTTATTGCCCATGTGCTTAATTAAACCATAGTTTGGACTAGGTGACTACAGTTGGTCAAAAACCCACTTTTGAGAGTGTTCACACCCACTTCCAACCAAACCAGTTCACCCAGCCTCCTATTTTGTCCACAAGTGTGCCCTCATTAATTGCTGGTGCACCCTCTCTCCTTGTTTTGGGGAATTTCAGTTGACCAAGGGCGCTAGGGTGGATTTTGCCCATTTTTGGCTAGATTTGGAGCATTTAATGCTCCCTTGGGCCCCCCAAACTCCTCTAATTGCTCACCCACACCTGCCTTGAGCTCATTTATGACCCAGCATGCTTCAGCCACCTCCACACCAGAATTCGTGACTGTTTGGGGTGATTGGGATTGAGTTGGACCCACCTAGGGGGGATTGAGGCCAATTTGGCATTGTTGACTTGTACACTCAGCTTGAGCCACCTAATGCTCTCGAATCTCTCATGGATGTAATAAAAACCTGTTACTAACATTTTCACATGTTAGACAGTCAGTTAATCAAAGGTTTCAGCATACATTGTGTGTAAATTTATCTTCTTTTTCAAGTTTTTCCACTGTTTTTGCAAATTAATTCGATTTTGTGAGGTTCTCCATAGCTCCTAGATCTTCTGTGATCAAAATACTCACATGGTATCAAATCCTTCATGGATTTAGTGAGTTGCAGGTCAATATTGAGCATTGAACTGCATTCTAGAGAGGATTTCCAGATAAAATTGAGTGTTTTTTGCAGGTGTTTCAGTAGCTTTCTCACCATTAACGCAGCAGTCATGGAAGCAAACCAAATGTTGCTCACACCCTTCAATTTTTTCAATTGGAAGGCTGAGATGGTCATCAAGCTGAGATCTAAGGGTCTCTATAGAGTGACCATGGGCACATAAGTGGAACCAAACTCTGCTGTGGAGAAAGCAAAGTACTACAATCGACTTGATGAAGCTTATGGATTGTTATGCCTGAGCATTTCAAGGGAACTCTTGTTTCATACAGACAGTTTGACAACCCCCAATGAAGTATGGGTGAAGCTAGAATCACTCTTTGGGAAAACTGATGAACTGAGAGGCCACCAGCTTGAAAATGAGCTCATCAGCTTGAGCCCAGCGCATTTTGAAACCATCCAGGAGTTCTTCACAAAATTCAAGTCACTGGTGCTTCAACTGCAACAATGTGGAATTGTTAAGAAGGAGGAACAACTGATTCTGTCCATCCTTTCGAAGCTAGGCCCAGAATTCTCTGTATTTGTTAGCACATTTCACTCAGCCAAAATGACCCTTCGAAATTGGCAAATGCCATCACTAGCTACGTTCATGGAGTGTCTCACTCAGGAGCAGGACAAACTAGTTCAGATGGGCACCATAAAATCAAAGGACCAAGCTTTGGCAATGGGTGTTTCAAATGCAAGCAAAGGAAAGCAGAAAGCCAAGAGTTCGAAGCAGCAAGAGAAGAGGAAGTTTGACAAGACCAAGTCTGCAGATGGGGGTTCGAATCTGTCAAAGGAGAAGGACAAGAAGGGAAAGTAAAAGACCAAATGCACCTATTGTCATAGGGGATGGCATCCAGAGAGCTCATGTATGAAGAAAACCATTGACTCAATGGCGCAGCTGCTGGAGAAGAACAACATCCCAGTCCCTGAGGGCGCAAGGAAGAAGGAGAGCACCTCAAACCCTGACAATAAGGATAAGTGTCATGCTTTGGTAGCAGGTATTTCGAATCCCTCTTCCTTCATCATTGATTCAGGAGCTTCCAGACATATGGTTTCATCCAGAGAGCTCTTCTCCTCTATGCATTCGAATGGTGGCCCAACAGTTCGAATGGGAGATGATTCAGAAATCCAGACCAAGGGGACTGGTAGGATTGACATGGAGCATGGCTATTTCAGTGATGTGCTCTATGTACCTTCATTGGCTGCAAATTTGCTATCAGTCTATCAAATGACCCATACAGGAGAAGCCAAGAGAGTAACATTTACTCCAAATTTGGTAGAAATCTCAGAAATTTCCTCAAATCAAGTTGTGGCAGTAAGGTATGCAGATCATGATGAGAGAATGTACAAATTCTCAAATTTCAGTCCAAATTCTAGTGACCATGCTCTTGTCTCTCATGCCAATGATACCTCCAAGTTGTGGCATGAAATATTTGGCCACATCAACTACAAATATCTCCAGCAATTGCACAAGGACGAGATGGTGGAAGGGCTTCCAGAAATCAGATCTTCAAATGGTGCATGCATTGGGTGTGTAGTTGGAAAGCATCCTGAGCGCAGCTATGAGAAGGGAATGGCAAGGAGAGCCACTCAACCACTTGGATTGATACATTCAAACCTCATTGGTCCTCTTCCCACTCCATCATATGGTGGATCAAGGTATGTACTTACATTCATAGATGACTACTCTCGATTCTGCTGGGTTTACTTCCTTAAATTGAAGTCAGAAGTGTTTGAGAAATTGAAGATTTGGAAAGCCCTAGTGGAGAACCATAGTGGTCATAAGATAAAGATCCTTAGGACTGATAATGGAAAGGAATATGTGAATAATAACATTTAGCACCTTTGTGAGGAATGTGGCATCCAAATGCAACATTCAATCCCCTACACACCTCAGCAAAATGGTGTGGCAGAGAGGAAAAATAGATCTCTCAAGGAGATGGCTACTTGCATGATTGAAGCTAGGGATCTAAGCCCTAAGCTATGGGCTGAAGCCATCAATTGTGCTGCTCATATTCATAACAGAGCCTTTCACAAATCAGTCAAAGGAAAAACCCCCTATGAGGCATGGTTTGGCCAAAAACCAAATGTGTCAAATTTCAGGATTTTTGGGTCTAGAGCATGGGCTCGAATTCCATCAGGAAAGAGGAAGGATTTGGAGCCACAGAGCAGGGAATGTATCATGGTTGGATATGGTGAGGAAACAAAGGGATACAAGCTCTTTGACACATCCACACTCAAAACTTTCATTGAGAGAAGTGTGCAATTCGAAGAAGAACCAATTCCAGATTTTGAGCTTGCACCGGGGGAAAGCTCCTCTCCTCCACACCTTAATGAAATTAGTGATGATTCCACCTCTGATTTTTCTGATATTGCTGAAGATGACATGGCTGAAGATGACATTGCTGTACATGAGTCACGATCAAGGCCCAAGTGGGCTGAGAAAATCATACAAGTTGCAGGTGAATTGGCAGGCAATCCCCAAGAGCCTAGGAAGACTAGATCTCAAACAATCAATGCTTCCTTTGCAAATGAAAGTGAACTTGCTGATCACTGTTATATGATGATTGGATCTGATCCAACATCATATCAAGAAGCTCATCATGATCCAAGGTGGAGAGAAGCAATGCAAGAAGAATTCCAGTCTCTCCAAGAGAACAAAACATGGGATTTGGTGCCTCTTCCTCCCAAGAGGAAACTTGTACAATGTAAGTGGATTTTCCGAACCAAACCTGTTGCTGATGGTTCTGATCTGAAGTATAAGGCTAGGTTAGTGGCTAAGGGCTACTCACAAATCCATGGTGTGGATTATACAGATACCTTTACACCGGTTGTAAAGATGGACTCAATTAGACTAGCTCTAGCCATGGCAGCTAGTAAAGGTTGGGAAGTTCACCACATGGATGTCAAAAGTGCATTCTTGCATGGTGAGATACAGGAAGAGATATATATGTAGCAACCTGAAGGATTCCAAGAGGATCCCACACTTGTATGCAGGTTGAAGAAGTCACTCTATGGACTCAAGCAAGCCCCCAGGGCTTGGTATGCCAAAATGGATGCCTTTTTGCTCTCAATTGGTTTCTGTCGATGCAAGTCTGATCCAAATGTTTATTTGCAGCATTGTGATGATAATTTGCAGGTCATTGTACTGTATGTTGATGATCTCTTAATTACAGGGAGCTGCACCAAACAAATTGGCTCAATTAAAGCTTCTTTGCACAGTGAATTTGCCATGAGCGACCTAGGATTGCTAAGGCAATTTTTGGGTTTGGAAATTGAGCAATCTAAGAGAGGTATATTGCTGAGTCAACCTAAGTATGCTTCAGACCTGTTATTCAAGTTTAAAATGGCTGAATGTAAGGTAGCCAAGTGCCCATTCCTTTCAGGCATAAAACTAGGTGAATTTGAAGACTCCCCGTTGGTGGATTGCACTCTCTACAGGCAGCTAGTTGGAAGTTTGTTGTACCTTACACATACAAGACCTGATTTGTCTTATGCTGTAAGTGCTGTAGCAAGGTATATGCAGCAGCCACATGAGATCCATTGGAAGGAAGCCAAAAGGATCCTTCATTATGTCCAAGGAACAAAGAACTTTGGGGTACACTATGCAGCTGGTTCTTCACTTCAACTAGCTGGATTTTCTGATTCCGATTGGGCGGGAGATCCCATCGATAGAAAGTCCACTTCAGGTTTTGTGTTTATGTTTGCTGAAGGTCCCATTTGCTGGTCAAGCAAGAAACAACATACAATTTCTCTTTCATCAGCAGAGGCCGAGTACAGGGCAGCAGTGAACGCAGCCACACAGTGTGTTTGGTTGCAAGGCATTCTTCGGGAGTTTGGTGTTGCTATTGATTCTCCAACCAATATTAGGGTGGATAATCAAAGTGCCATCAAGATATCTACTGATCCAGTATAGAGGCAAAGAACAAAGCACATTGAGATCCACATGCATTACATTCGGGGCTTGGTGCATGACAGGGTGATTTCATTGCAGTATTGCCCATCCACCGAGCAAACTGCAGATATTTTCACCAAGTGCTTTACTGAGAAGACCTTCACTCACTTGAGAGATTTGCTTGGAGTGAGTGATGGATGGTGATTGCTGCAATTTAATTGCAGGTTCAGCCCCATGTCCATTTTAGAGGGAAGTTTTTATCCCATGAGGTTTTACTTCTTTTCCTCGGTTCATATGGACAAATAAAATTTCTGTTTGTAATGAGGTGACTTGAGCCTTTGTTGCCAAGGCCTCCCACTTATATTTAATGAGATGTACTAAGCTATGGTTAAGGGGGGGTGTTAGAACTGTAATCCACACTTAGTACCATAATCCATAAATTTTTATTGCCCATGTGCTTAATTAAACCATAGTTTGGACTAGGTGACTACAGTTGGTCAAAAACCCACTTTTGAGAGTGTTCACACCCACTTCCAACCAAACCAGTTCACCCAGCCTCCTGTTTTGTCCACAAGTGCACCCTCATTAATTGTTGGTGCACCCTCTCTCCTTGTTTTGGGGAATTTCAGTTGACCAAGGGCGCTAGGGTGGATTTTGCCCATTTTTGGCTAGATTTGGAGCATTTAATGCTCCCTTGGGCCCCCCAAACTCCTCTACTTGCTCACCCACGCCTGCCTTGAGCTCATTTATGACCCAGCATGCTTTAGCCACCTCCACACCAGAATTCGTGACTGTTTGGGGTGATTGGGATTGAGTTGGACCCACCTAGGGGGGATTGAGGCCAATTTGGCATTGTTGACTTGTACACTCAGCTTGAGCCACCTAATGCTCTCGAATCTCTCATGGATGTAATAAAAACCTGTTAATAACATTTTCACATGTTAGACAGTCAGTTAATCAAAGGTTTCAGTATACATTGTGTGTAAATTTATCTTCTTTTTCAAGTTTTTCCACTGTTTTTGCAAATTAATTCGATTTTGTGAGGTTCTCCATAGCTCCTAGATCTTCTGTGATCAAAATAATCACAACAACCTCTCCCCCTACCATGATATTCATCTCTTTCTCTCCCCTAAATCCCCTCATCCCCCTACTACTAATCACCCACACAATCTCCCCTCAAAACTCACACCTCTACCCCCACCTATTACCTTCCCCTCCCTATAAATTCCATAATATTCTTGAATCCCCTACACCCCCTCCCCCAACCATGATCTCTATCTCTTTCTATTCCAAAACCCCCTCCTCCCACCCAATACTCTCTCTCTCTCTCTCTCTCTCTCTCTCTCTCTCTCTCTCTCTCTCTCACGCACACACACACACACACACATGGCCCTCTACTCTACCTACCCCTAAACACCACACCTCTATATCTCTCTCCTAATTCCCTAACAACCCTCTACCCTCAAATTCCATATCTCTATAACACACATTGATGCCACCTACTCCTTTTCATACCACTAACCCAAATCCTCTCTCACTCTCTCTCTAACACTTACTAACCCCCTCTCTCACTCTCTAACCCAATAATCCTCCCCTTCCTCTAACACCCCCTCCTCTTCTTCCTCCTCCTCGTCTCTCTCTCTCAATCTCTCTCCCCACCTCACGCCAATGCTTACAAACCCATTATCTCACTCTCTCCTTAACCTAATATTCTACTTATGCCTAACCCCAGCCCCATCCGTCTCCACTAACCATCTAAAATCCCCACCCTCTCTCTCTCAAACACTCTCACTACCCCTAACTAGCCCTCTCTCTCTTCGTAACGTGTCTCATACCATGCCCCCCTTTTCATGAATTGGCTTAATAATCCCTAAACACCTAAACCCTCCACCAACCTCAATTTGTATTTCTTTATCTCCCCTAACTCCCCTTCTCCCCCTACCCCTAATAACCCACACATTCCCCCACACTCCTATTGACTCCCCCCCCTTCTCTCTCTCTTGTCTACTCCTCCAACTACCAGTAACCTAAATCCTCTCTCTCTCACCCAACACCCTAACCACCCCTCTTTCTCTCTCTTTATCTACCCCTTACTAACACCCTCTTTCATTCTTTCCTCCCATTACCACTAACTGTGATCTCCCTCTCTAAACCATACTAACACCATATCTCACTCTCTCACAATCCTATTCCAAGCCCTACCTTTAACCTCCCTCCTCTCTTTCTCTTTCTCTAATACTTACTAACTCCATCTCTTACATACTCCATGTAAATCTAATCTCCATCCTCTCTCTCTCTCCCAACCACTAACACCCCCTCTATCTAACTCTCACTATCGTTAAAATCCCTCTCCCTCTCTCTCTCTCTCTCTTTCTCTCCTAAACCCCCCTCTACCCACCCTTTCTCTCCTATTTACATAACCCTAACCCTCTCTCTCACTCTCTCTCTCACCCTATACCCCCTTCTCTCTAACTATCCTAGCCATACCTAAATTATTATCCCCCACCTTAATATTTATCTAATTTTATCCGACAAACACCCTACTCCCTCTAACCCTAATCACCCACACCCTCAATACATTCACTGCCACTTTTTCTCTCTTTATCTCCTCTACACTGCCTAACCTAAAATCCATCCGTACTTTATCTCCAAACCCCCTAATACCCCCCCCTCCTTCTCAAACACCCATTGTAACTATCCCTAATCCCCCCTCTCTCTCCCTACCCCCATCCTACTCTCCCTACCCACAACAACCCCTTCTGCCTCTCTCTTTCTCTTTCTCTCTCTCTCTCCTACACCCTACCTATAAAACATTATCTCTTTTTTTATCTCCTAATCCCCCTTTCCCTACAACTTAGAACCCCCATCCTTCTCTCTCTCTATGCCCCCACCTTATACCCCCTTCTCTTTAAATTACCTAATTCTCCCTAAATCCATATTTCTCCCCCACCCCAATCTCTGTATCTTTCATTCCCTACTCATAACCACCCTCTCTGCCCCTCTCTTTGTATCTCTCCTATTATTCCTACCCCCTCCCCTCTCTCTCTTTCTCTCTCTCTCTCTCTCATCCACACTTCTAAAACATACTTCCCACCTCTCTCTCTCTCTCTACACCCACCCTATACCCCTCATTCTCTCAAAGTTTAATAATATTCCCTAAACAACTACACTCCCTCCGATCACCACGATCTCCATTTCTTTCTTTAAGCCAAACCCCCTCCCCCCTTGCCCCCAAAATCTCTCTCTCTCTCTCTCTCTCTCTCTCTCTCTCTCTCTCTCTCTATTAAAAACACATGCACACACACCTCTACTCCTCAACCTAACCCTAACTCCCACCCCCAACCCCCCACCCCCTTTCTCTCTCTCCAAACCCCCAAATACACCCCTCCCCCCTCGTCGTTCTCTCTCTCTCTCTCTCCCCCAAATATACCACCCTTTTCTCAAATTTCCCTAATCATCCCTAAAAACCTACTCTCTCCCCAAACACAAATTTCTATTTTGTTCTCTCCCCCAAATCCCCTTCTCCCCCTACCCCCAATAATCAACACACTTCTCTTCCTACCCCTAACCCCACCCTTATCTCCCTGCCCAAACCCCCTAACAACCCCTCTTTCTCTCTCTTAATTCCCCCACATTATTACCCCCCTTCTCTATAATGTTCCTATTCCTTGCTAAACCCCTACCCACATATCTATCACTTTCTCTCCCCCTACGCATAATCACCCACACCATCCCCCCTCACCCCTAGAATCTCTCTTTCTCAATATATCTATCTTTGTCTCTCTCTCACTCTCTCTATCACACACACACACACTGAAACACCTCTGCACTCCTCCACCTACATGTAACCCACAACCCTCTGTCTATTTCTCTCTCCAAACCCAAAAACACCCTCCTCCCCGCTGCCCTCATTTCCTCTCTCTCTATTTCTATCTCACACACATAGAAAACACCCTAATCCTAAGCCCTCTAAATTCCCTAATATTCCCTCAGCCCATGCACCCCCTCCCCCAATTGTGATCTCTATCTCTTTCTCTTCACAAACCCCCTCCTCCCCCTATGCATGATCATTCACACCCTTCCACCCAACACTTTATCTCTCTCTCTCTCTCACACACACACACATGCCCCTCTACTCCACCTTACGCTAACCACTACACCTCTCTCTCTCTCTCCCCTAATTCCTTAAAAACCCTTTACCATCCCATTCTCTATATCTATCACACACACATACACAGATCTAATCCTTTCCCTACCACTAACCCCGACCCCCAACTCTCTCTCCAGACCCCCTAAAACCCCCCCTTACAGTCTTTCTCAGTACCCCTAAAATCCTACTCTTTATGCCTAGACCCTCTCCACCCCCACTCTATCTCCTATTTCCCTAAGCCTCTCTCTCTCTCTCTCTTCCCCCAACCTATACCCCTATTCTCTCTAACTATGCTAAGATCCCTGAACCCTTTCCTCCCCATCTTGATGTCTATCTCTTTCACTCATACAACTATCCTCCTCTAGGTGCCCCTAATAACCCACACACTCCTTATACCAATGCCCTATATTCCCCTCCCTCTCTCTCTCTCTTAACATATCCCTAACACCACCCTATCTCTCTCACAATGTCTCACTACCCGTAACCCCCCTCTCTCTCCCTAAGCCCATCCTACTCTCCCTACCCATAACCACTCTCTTTTCCTCTCTCTCTCTCTCTCTTCTACTACCCCTCTAACTAAACTCATATCTCTCTTTTTCTATCCTAATCATCCTCTCCCCATCACTTACAACCCCTCTCTCTCTATGCCCTGAACATATACCTGCCTCCTCTCTAATTTTCCTAATGCTCCCTAAATCCATACCCCTACCCCCACTATGATATCTATCTCTTTCTCCAACTATACAAAATAACCCCCTCCTCCCCTCTCTCTATATATCCTACTCCCCATACCACTAACCATCTCTCTCTCTCTCCTCTAATCCTCCTCCCCCTAAAACTTACCACACCTGAATCTCTATCTCTCTCTCTCTCTTCCCTTAACCTATCCACCCACTTCCTTTTAAGTTCCCCAATTCATGCTAATCCCATACACCGTCTCCCCCTGCCATGATATCCATCTCATTCTCTCCCCTAAACCCTCTCCTCCCACTACCACTAATCATCCACACAATCTCCCCTCAAAACTCGCACCCATTCCCCCACATTATACTTCCTCCTCCCTCTAACTTCCATAATATTCCCTAAGCCCCTACACCCCCTCCCCAAATTGTGATCTTTGTCTATTTCTCTTCACAAACCCCCTCCTCCCCCCTACCCATGATCATCCACACCCTCCCCCCTCCCACCCAACACTTTATGTCTCTCTCTTTCTCTCTCTCTCACACACACACATGCCCCTCTACTCCACCTAGCCCTAACAACCACACACCTCTCTCTCTCTCCTAATTCCCTAACAAAACTTTACCCTCCCATTCTATATATTTACCACACGCAAAAACAACAACTACTCCTTTCCCTACGACTAATGCCCACCCCCAACTCTCTCTGTAGACCCCTATTACACCTAAATATTACCATCAAGAGACTCAGTGTAAACATCCCTAAAGTTTCCTTGACTAAGTTATTAATCTGGAAGAGATGCAAACCCATTTATGCTAGGTTGTGAGAGGTCATTGCAAGATGCTTTAATGCAGTCTGCGACATCGCAATTTCTCCTCTTGTAGCTTGTGATGATGTTAGTTAATGGACAAAAGAAGCTCCTTCGAGCCCATTCCCAAAGCCAACTAACCTGGATTCCTATCCCTGACCTTTTGGGAGAGCTGACATTCGGTTCCTAAACCTCTTGGAAGGATCCCCTATCTCTCTTCTACCATGTCTCAACCTACCCTATCCACTTAGTCCTATATAAGTGAAGCTCACTCCCATTCCAAAGGGAGGAAGTCTATAGTGTCTACATGTTAGTGAAATCACCTTAGGAGAGATCTTTATTCATCTATTAGGAGCCTCACACTTCCTTGGGAGGCTTTGGATTTGGTTTGATCGGATGAGGATTCCTATGTCAAGTTAGTGGTTGTAATCTTTCTATCCTATGTACTTCTCTTTTCAATACAGTAATATAAGTGCTTTCCACCAAAATCTCATTGTGTTAATGATATCTTATGTAGTTTTCCAACTTGACTACTTACTTAGATCTATTATTGTATAGATGTGTTTTACTTGTTTTGTTGTCTTGTTATCTTGAGAGGTCTTGCAGCTCGGATCTAAATATCGTCAAGCTTGGATAAGCATTCAAGGAGAAAAGGATTAGCAATCTATAAGGTAAATGTATCTAGTTCCTTGATCCTTAATTAGATCTAGGAGAGTGATTTATATTCTGTCCTATTTGTTCTAGACTCACGTTGAGCTAGGGAGATCATGCCTCGAGTCCACTCTTGGTAGATTGTCCATCAAGCAAATTTGGCAACCATACTGGGGAAGACATTGTTTGTAGTTGTCAATTTGAATACCATTTTCAGTTGACTACTTTTTCAAGCCATTCATAGTCTTATCTACCTTCTAAGCCTCGTTTCACCATCAGATCTTCTCTTTGAAGAGTCTGTAGTCCTCCTATGAGTTTTTACTCATCATTTTCAAACCATTTCATTGCTCACTGATTGGAGATTTATTCATTTTTTAATTTAGATCTCGCCTGTCGCACCTGGGAAGTGGAGCCAGAGTGACACTATGTCATTTCTTGGTCCATGTTCTCTGTCTTTTAGCCTATCATCACAACCCCTTCATTGGCCTACTGCGACATCGTCGCACTTCTCGCATTAGTAAAATGTGACGTTCGCTCTCTATACAAACACAGACTGCGTCGATCTGTCAAAATTGGCATTCAAGCATCCCTTCTCCATTTTTTATTTGAGTTGTGGTTTGATGTACAAACCCCCTCTGCATTGGAAGATCCAATCAGAGACCCCATTTTTATTTATGCATTGAAGTGTTTGGTTTCATTTGGAGTTGTTTTGGGTTCCTTCTTGGACAAGTCTAAGATTTGGAAGTGGTGGACACTTTCATATTCCCACCTACATCCACTCACCCTTGCATTCCCTCCTCTCCTTGTTGGATCTGGTCATTGTATTATATCGGTTTCCATACCTCATTTGCATACATTTTTGAGCTTTGCTTGCTTTAGTGTTGCTTGCTACTGAGTGATTTTGAGTGTTTGTGTGTACTTTTAGTCCATAAGAGTGCTTGTCTTTTTCTTGATTTTTTTGAGTTACTGGAGTGTTGGAAGTGATATTTTCATTTCAGTATTTGTGGTTAAAAGCATCGCTATCGTCAAATTCTTATTTTGATACATCCATTGAAAAACCAAAAGTACTTCATTTCCATAATTTTTCAAGCTCATTTGAAGAATTGTACATGCATTGGAATGTCTCATTTGTAGATCTTTTGGAAAAGTTGAAAACAAATTAAATTATTTGTGTTTTTCACGAATTATGAGTTGCTCATTTTCTTGAAAATTTTGAATAGATATCAAGTTTTGCAAAAGTAGTTCCATGCTTGGAAAGTTGCATGGATCTTTTGGTTCTTATGCTTTTAGGCCATTGTAGTGAAAGTGAAAAGTTTGCATACTCTACTTAGAACTTCTCTCTTTTCATCACTTACCATCATTTTTGTTTTGAAAAGTTAAAAAGAAAAGAAAAAACATGTTTTGATCTGGCTTAGTAGTGTTGTGTTATTTTTGTATTTCGCTTGAAAATGAAAAGAATACTTCGTAGTCATTTTCAGTAGATTTGGGATTGTATTGCATTGTGTTGCTTTGGTAAAATCATTGGAATCCCATACATAGAGTTCATCAAAATAAAAGTACATTTTTTTCATGTAGTTAGGGCCTGCATTATGTTTATGATTATGTACTCACCTCATGCATTCACCTAACCATCCAGATAAAATTAATGGTAGAAATAGGGTAAAATTTTTAGTAACTTATGTGTAAGTTAGAGACATGTTCCGACGTCGTTAAGCATGGCAGCTGTCGTTATTTGCCAGCATTGTATTATGGGGGTATTGTAGTCTTCCACATACTTATCAGTATATCGAAGCTCTTTCACGTACCAACCAGGTATATCGGAGCTCTTTCATGTACCCACCAACTACTTCAAGTACTCGGCATATATCGAAAGGTGTTTGACGTACTTGGTGTATATAGAAAGGCGTTTCACGTACTCGGTAGTAAATAGGAAGGTATCATGCCCTACGATTGTGCATTAAACAACACCACTACAGATCTGAGCTCCCATGTACCTTGTGTATATCGAGAATCACCATTAGGATTCCTGAGACCAACTGAGTTAAACTTTTGTCCATATTAGCAGAGTAATACACCAAGAATAGTACTCATGGAGATTACTATGCATGTACCGTCCAGGTAATTGGGTATTCAAGCGAGGGTATGGTCCCAATCCTCCTTGTAGTGTTTTACTATTGGACCTAGCGGTATATAGCGATTTGCGAAGCCTTGACAATCTTGTGAGGTTCCAAACCTTTGAATCCACTCTTATCACATAAGTTTGCTTGTGGCCTTAGTTTGTGTAGGATTTTGTCTGGTCTGCTTTTATTTTGTTTAGATTTCCTTAGGAGAAACTTTTGTTTCAGTCACTCTGGCTGACTTTCCTTGGAGAAGGTCCCATAGGATTCAAAACTTACCACCCGAATATCCCCTTAACCAGGAGCTAATTTCATGGGTAAGGATGGACCCACAAGCCATAGTCGTGTCACCTGAAGTGGAAAACCCCACTTTGAATATTGGAGTGCGTTTGTTCCCTCCAACCCCCCACAGGGTGAAGAGGAACAAACTTCTACTTCACAAGACCTACCTCCCATTCTCCCGGGAGAGCCTAGATCGGTGGAATGGTTAAATTAACCCTACCATGGTGGAGGCGGTGGCGAAGGTCCTTACCCTTCCGGTGGTGGCGGTGGTGGCCCACCACCCCCTCCCGGTGGAGGTGGTGGAGGCCCACCCTATTTCGGTGGTGGTAGAGGACCACCACCTCCTCCCAACGGAGGTAGTGGAGTCCCATCCTACCCTAGCGGTAGTGGCGGACCCCCACCATTTGGAGGTGGACCACCCCCTCTTGGTGGCGGAGGAGGACCCCCACCTTATGATAATGAGCCACCTTATTATAGTAATGGACCATGTTACTATGGAGGCGGACCTACGCTTGGTCCGGGAATCCTGTACCACTATGGCCAGTTTCCTCTGGGAACAACCTATGGTCAGTCTATACAAGGTCCCACTGGTCCTTACATGCCTTACCAGTACTATCAGTACCCACAGCCTAATCCTCAACTGCCCTTTTTGGCTACTTTGGACTTGCCTGACCTGTCTCGCCTAACCAATGACCCTATTTACCATGGAACTAATTGGCCACCCATTCCAGTGAAACTTCCATCAGATACCTTGAAATTTGATGGCAATTCGGGTGAGGATCCTAAAAACCATGTGATGACATACCACTTGTGGTGTTAATCCAACTCCCTGATGGATGAGTTGATCTATCTTCAATTATTTCAACGGGCTCTCACTAGTTCGGCTACCAAGTGGTATATCGAACTACCACCCCATTCTTTTCCTGATTTTGGTTCTCTTGCTATGAATTTTTTGACTCATTTCCAGCAGCCTATATGGTATGAAACTGCTACCGAGATTTTAACCTCGCTCCGTCAAAATACTGCTACTCACATCTCAAATCATATACATGAGTGGCAGAGGAGACGACGTCTTATTAAGGCTCCTATTCTAGACCATCTCCAAGCAGACTGGTTTACAAAGTCTCTCATACCTACCATAGCTCGAGATGTTGCGATGGGAGGTGCTATCATTGAGGAACAAGCCATCGCCCGTGCCCGTTTACTAGACCTAGTCTATGCTCAATCTAGCACGTTGTTTGATATTCTTCCCGATGCACCCCGTAACACATATGACCCCGTGAAACCACCCAAGGGACCCCAAGCTGATGGCATCATTGGATCCCTTAACACCCAGCCTCCTTCTCAAATTGTCTGTTTTTCGAACCCCCAAGGTTCTTCCCCATCACCAACACAGGCTGGCCATGATAGCACCAAATCATCCACTCCTACTATCACCGAAGAAGTGAATCATGTTTCATCAACTTCACCTCAGAAGTATGGTGGTAAGAATAAAAACAAAGGGAAACCTAAGAAATATTCCACCTAACAAGAACATAAGAGCACCCCTGATGACACCAAACATAAAAGGAAGTTGAGGTATCCTTGTATACTGTGTGGTGATGACCACTTTTCTAAATAATGACCTTATAGAGATGAAGTCCAAAATTTTCTTAAGGGAAAAGCCATACCCACAGTTCTCAATGATCCCTTCCCTACTCAAAATCAGCAATTGAATGCTCACACCTCTCCTTCCCAAGGAGAAGCATCCACCACCGCACATGTTCTCATGATGCATAGTGAGACCATCAACATGAACACCCATTCTCATTCGTATGAATCTATCCCGATAAAGGAACCTATTGGAAGTAATACTGAAAATGATTCCACTTCGATGCCTGACATCACCATACCAGCTGCTCCTCTAACTATTGAGAAGACCTCTTTCGAGTCAGTGTTGCATCCACCCAAGAGCACAATTAGAAAATTAGTTTTCAATCCCAATGCTCAGGCTGCTCATAAATACAATATCGTAGAGGAATTAGCACAAGCTCCTTGTGTTATGTTGACACTCGAGGTCTTGCAAAACTATCTGAATCAACGCAAGACTCTCCTCGCTTCCATCGGTGCAGTTGACCCAGAGTCATCGAACACCATCATGTTCCGGCTGGAATACTTTAAACCGAGGCTCTCCCATCAGTTGGCATTTCAAGTTGCCACAAACATTGCTAGGAAGATAATCCATCGCACCATTTTGGATGAAGATTCCTCTACTTCATTCATGTCGATCTCATGCTGGAGAGCCATTGGCTCTCCCGAGTTGAACCGTTCTCCTACTACTTTGAGATCATTCGACGGATGTGGATTTCAACCTCATGGGTTGTTACAAGCTTTAGAAGTCGAGTTGGGAGGCAACACTACAACCATCAACGTGGAAGTGGTCGCTGTCCCACTATATTATAACATTCTTCTTGGTCGTAATTGGTTTTACGCCATGAATGCAGTCGCATCATCTGTCTTCTGCATAGTACAATTCCCTCATCAAGGCCGAATTGTTACTGTCGACCAACTGGATTTCTCCACACCTGACACCACTATTCTTAGGATATCACATAGGCTATTGTGAGTGGGACATACTTGCAATGCTTGAGACATACTTTGGAACTTTTACTCCTTGGGAGGGTGAGTGGTCAGGAACCAACACTTGTACCCCTGGGGTTAAAGCTTATTGTAACTGTTTCTCATACCTTTGCTCCTAGAAATTGTATGAGGACATGAAATCCCTCAGTAGATACTAGTTTCGGAAGGCCCTACCATCCAACATTTCACTGAGCTTCGGCTCTTTGGAAAAGTAAGTTTGCTTGCTTTAAATCTCTAGGGAATTTTTACTGGGTGGACACTTTTCATTTTTTTTTAGTCTAAACTGCTGTAGGATTGTTAGATTCAAACTATCATTTTAAACACATCCTTTTATCAACTTCTTAGAAGTGGCTACTCTCCCGATCCACCAGTCAAGGCGGCAGTGAGGTGAGTCACCAAAAATTAAAGGCCCTGCTACATTGCAGAGACAGACACAAAAACCACATTCTAATGACTTGGAAACATAACTGATTTTCAACTCAATTAACATTACTGGAGAAGAACAACATCAAATCAACACTGAGAATTCATCATCACATCACAAACTGAATACAGACGTAGTTGATAACCTTAATCTAGTTGAAATTGAAACATTGAAACATCACACACATGCTCATGAAATTCCTCCTTTGATGAGTCTTTCAGAACCAGTTGCACTTACTATCCGTGAGTCACTGGGTGATACCAAACCTCTTTCTGAAAGTTTGAATGACATGCACAAATCAACAAGGGACCCCATGGCTTTCTCAAACATTGGTTTTCCATATGGATCAGCTAATGAGGGCCAAAACACAGAAGGAGTAACCCAGAGTCCTCATGGTATACAAAACACTTGTCCAAATTCTACTTCCGGGGAAACCCTTCACCATGGAATGGTAATATTCCTAGCGGAAGCAATGAACCATGGAACATTTATGCCAATTGGGGCTACACTCCTCGGATTAGTGGAAATGCCTCAGGGGGTTATCCTCCAATTTATCATAGCACAATGCCTAGTGGCAATCCACCTATCAACCCCATTCCGCCATGGAGTGGGGAGGTTTCAACAAGTATCCAATCTTCTTGGGGCCCATCTTCAGAAGGAGTAAATCAACCTTAGAATGCTTATCTAAATCAAGGAAACAATCAATGGTGTGGTCCGGTTCCAACTAATAACCAAACTTCTTGGACCCAGCCCCCATAAGGGGGCAATCCACCCATGCATCCCAACCAGCAATGGAGTGGTAATGTTCCCCCAAGTAACCAATCTCAATGGAACATACCTCCGCAAGGGGGCAATCCATACATGCAACCTAGTTCACAATGGATTGGGCAATATTCAGGAAGTAACCAATCCTTTGGATTCCATCTCCACAAGGAGGAAGTCAACCTTGGAATGATTTTCAATACCAAGTTCAACCACCATGGTATGGTTGGGATCTAGGAAATAACCAAACTTCTTGGACCCCACTTCCGCAAGGAGGCAATCCACACAATGGTCATGTTTCAGGAAGTTGCCAAACTTCTTGGGGTTAGTCTCCGCAAAGGGGAAACCCACCTTGGAATTCTTATCACACCCAAGGACCACATCAGTGGAGTGGTCAGGTTCTAGAAAGTAACCAATATTTTCCAGGCCTCACCCTGCAAGGGGGCAATCCAACCATTAGCCCCATTCCGCCATGGAGTGGTCAGGTTCTAGAAAATAACCAATCTTTTTGGAACCAACCTGCAAGACCTGCGTTTGATTTAGCTAGGCTACCACATGAACCTCATGTCAATGGTATGATGGATTTCATCAACCATCCTGAAGAAATTACCCCACATCCAGGATAGGTTTCTATTCAAAATTTTCAACCCACAACTGGCCAAGCAATTCAGGAACCTGCTAATCCTTCCAACAATTCCAACACCCTCACAGTCTCATCCATAGACCTTAGAGGAAAGAAGAAGAAGTACAAGAGTAAGCAAGATGCTAAATTCTTGTTGCAGCAACATCCCCCCCCCAAAATTTTGTACATATTGGGGCCCCTCCTTTATTTTTTGTAGAAAGTTTGCCTAAGAAGCCATCCCAGCCGTTAGCTGTGTTTTTCAACATAAAATCTTGTTTCCCAACTGAGCATCTTGCCATCAACCTTTCCATTTTTCCCCCAAGGAACCAAAAGGGAACTTAGAATTTTTTCCCACCGTTTTGGAGTCTCTCAGGCTATCTCCCTGCAGTTGCGGAAGCCAAACGCATAACCTTTCCGAAAGAAGGACTTAGATTTTCTTTTGCAAATCGCAGACCGTGAGAAGGAAAATTGCGGAAACCTTCGGGTTTTCTTCCCGAAACGGAAGGAGAACTTGGGAAAGACGCCCGAAAGGAGTTGGAATATTTTGTTAAAATCGCAGAAGATTATGATGAAAGCCGCCCGAAACGGTGGAAGAATTCAGCGAAGTTGTCCGAAACGACGAAAGCCGTTCGCATAAGCTTTCTGAAAAGAGACTTAGAAAACTTTCAAAAATCTGCGGAAACCTTCGGGTTTTCCTCCCGAAACGGCGGAAGCCATCCACAAAAGCTTTCCGAAATACCACGGAGAAATTCACGAACTTCTTCCGAAACTATGAAAAGAACTTAGAATTTTTGAAAGAACTTTGCGAAATGAGCCAAGGAAGCTTCGCGGAAGCTTTCAGCCTTTGCTCCCGAAACTGCGGAAGCTCTCGGGCTACCTTTCCGAAACGGCAGAAGCCGATCACATAAACCGCTCGGAAAAGGATTTCGAATTGATTACGGGAAAATTTCGCGGAAGAGTTCAAGATTTGCTCCAGAAACGGCGGGAGCCATTCGTCTAAACCACCCAAAAAGACTTAGAAATTTCTTCGCGAGGACCTTTGCGGAAGTGTTGGTGGAAATCCTCCGAAACTGCGGAAGCCACTTACGAAAGCTTTCCGCAGTTTCGGGAGCCTTCACGTTTTCATCCCGAAGAGGCCGCCAAAAGAACTTACTCATGTCGTGGAAGCCTCTTGGGGAAGCAATTCACCACTCTCTCCCGAAACGGCAGAAGCGGTTCGCCAGTTTGTCCCGCAAGAGGTGGTCGCACGCAAACAGAGATGGCTTGACATGACCGCCGACGTACCGGTTTTTAAACCACGACTAATTGTGCCACCCACCAAACTAAATGCCGCACATGCCGGTTCTATTTAAATAGGCGGTGGGGGTATGATCCAACGCATTGTTAATTCTCCAATTGGACGATTTGTTGGACGCCGCGCAAACTGCTCCAGCTCAGATCGCTCAACCACGTTCACGGCCTTCTCAGTTAGCATTTCTCGTCAGTGCCAGGTAGGATCTTAGCCGTAAATTTGTCCCCCTACATATCGTATTTCTATTGGGTTACCTTTCTTTTGAAAATGATGGGCATTGGTGGGGTTTTGACGGGCAAAACGCCTCTCATGGGCGATTTTTGCCCGTTAAATACGGTTTGAATCAAGTTCTTCTCGTTATATAAAATAGAGACAAGATAAGCGTTTGTAAGTAAGAGACAGCTAGTTTGGATGGTTAAACTTGTCCCATTTTCCTCTCGATCCATCGAAGCCCCATGGACTTTTCATATCCACGGCCGAAAGGTTAAGACGTAAAACCCTGAGCCTCTTCGTAAACCTCAGTTCCATGAAGACACCGTTACCCAATTCAAGTCCTAGAAACCGACGCCATTGCCCCTGTTCAAACCCCGTGAGCATTCAAGTTGCGCGAGACGAAACTCGAAACTATGGCCTCCCGAGCCTTTTCGTTAGTATGTCTCCGGCGCCATCACCCTAGCTCGAACTAAAACTTCCCATAGAACACCTCGGCAAGTTCCATAAATAACAATAGCATTCAAAGCCCCCGCCGGGTCGTAAATACGAAACGCCTCCTTATTTCGTCACAGAGTCTTTCCAACCTGAGCTTACCCGCAATTAGCCTTTCAAACCGCAGCAAGGACGAAAGTTACCCTCTTCCCCAGAGCTAGACCGAAAGCACGTTGCTTCCGCAACACGCTTATCTTCACAGGAGCATCCCAAACCTGCCCCTTTAAAGAATTAGGATGGCTAAAATTGATAATCATGTTCCTGCTGAAACGAAGATCATCATTTCTCCCATGGAAACCCGAGAGCGGATTGTTCCGTGATACACCTATCCTCTCGGCAACATTCCAAATTCTTCCCTTTTAAAGATTCAAATGTTTTAATTTGTATTTTAGGTTGAAATGGTGTATTTTTCTTCCTAAACATATAGCTTCACATTCTCATATTAAAAAATGATGATGCTCCCTCTTGAAATCTCACAGTATGTTGCTCAAGTTCATGATGACTTGTATGTGGGTGCTATCAGGGATAAGTCAAGATACCGAAAACCGGTAAGAAGAAAGCTAAGATGACAGAAAAGAAGCCTGTGCCACTCAAAACTAAAACTTCACTCCAGGACACTAGGTGCACCACCGGTGTCCCTCCTGAAATCAGATGGGGTGACATCTACAGAATGATCCGGGACCAAGAAATCCCAGATATGTTGCCAGAGGAAGGGCCAATCTATCTCAATATCAGAGCCTCAGGCATAACTAGAGCCGCTACCCGCCCTGAGCTGTTCCCCTGTGCTGAAGTGATCGGATGGATACTCCAACATGTCGATGCTGAAGGGAGAGTGATAAATGATAGCAGGAAAGTGGCTATTGCCTCATTTCAACCCGCGTATCTTGCGGCAGCCTACAAATTTCCCCGTGTCCAACAAGCTCTGACTGATGAATGGCTGAGCCAGATGAACAACGTCGAGATGGCCAAGAAGCTACTGATGGCAGGAAAGCATTTGAGAAAGAAAGGAAGTGATGAATATGACGTACAGAATCTGAGAGCTCCTTTCAGATTGATCGCTTTAATGCTGTGCAGGATCTTCGGCATGCCCGATTGAACGGTGTATAAGATTTAGTGGGTCCCTATTATGCACTACGTGGCATTCAAGGGAACTGTGTTTGACTGGGCCACTCTCCTGTCAGATAGTTTGGCCTCGATGATAGTAGTTGCAAGGGAAGGACGAGCCTTGAAGAAGGCTGAATTCTTCATGTCCTCATACCTGATAGATTGTATTTTGGCCAAGATAGACTTCCCTAAATTGGGCTGTACATGGGATAAGGTCACCACCCCGGTCTATATCGCTTTCAAGATGTTGTGGGCTCAGAACTACAAGCCCAGCTACAAACTCATCTGTGAGGGGTTCATCATGCCCCTGTATGAGAAGATATTCAAGGAGGAGCCCAGCTGCCTGTCAGAGAATGCTTTGGAAGTCCTTGAGAATTACGGGGATTTCTACTTTTCGGAGCAAGGCACCTACCTAAGAATGTTCGGAGGGACTAAGCCCCCATTCATTTTGCCACAGTATGCCACAGATTATGTGGTCCTCAAAGAAGCAGTAAGGCAAATCTTCCTGGATGGGATCGGAGCAATGCTCCACAAACAGCATAAAGCTTCCTTTCCCCCTCTACCTTTCTGCATAGGTGCTTTCAAGTTCTCGGGGGTTGCCTCAGCTAAAGAATTTGTTCAAGAGCTGAAAGCCTTCCACTTCGGTGAGGTGATCTTCCACAGGAACGACGGAAAGGGTAAAGTGGCTGAGCATTGTAAGGACATCTACGCTCATTTTGAATACTCGCATTATCCCGATCCCGAGGAAGAGGTATTCAGAGGCATTAGCAACATGTCTGAGCTGCGGATCTGTCGCCAAGGCACTGGAGCAAGCTCTAGCTCAGCTAAGATCCAGAAGACCAGTCAGTAGCAGGAGAAAGAAGCTGAAGATGCCCGAGCTCGAGAAGAGCTCGGATTAAGAGAAGAGGCAAGACTACTCCAAGAAGCTGAAGATGCCAGATTGCAGTGGGAGGTGGAGGAATCCAGGTGGAAGCAAGAAGCTGAAGCAGCAAGAATACAGCAGGAAGCGGAAGTGGCAAGGATGCAAGAAGAGGCGGAACAGGAAAGCCTGCGGAAAGAAGCTGAACAAGCTGAAGCAGAGAGGAAGGTGGAAGAAGAATTGAAAGCAAGGGAAGATGCTCAAGCTAGTGGGTCCAGTGTCCAAGACATGGATATAGACACATCTCAAGCAGGTGGCTCTGGTACACAAGATAAGGGCGTGGACCCAGCTCAGGAAGTCCAGACCCCACCTGAAGAAGACATAGACATCATAAACCAACCAATTGTCCCGTACACGCCATCGGGAAAGCGTATAGTGTCCAAGTGGAATGAGTTTGTCTACGACAAGAAAAGGAAAGCTATGGTCCTCAAATCAGAAGAGAGGATAAAAAGTCCCTTCCATGAAGACATCGTTACCCACCGAGAGGTCACTGTAATGAAAGACACAGATCAATATCCCTTTGCTATGGCATCCGCAGCTGTAGCAACAACAAAGGCATCATTTGCCAATGTAGGGGTTATAGTTAAAGAAAATATATTGACAAAGAAGAAAGCTCGTACGCTACAACAGACTGTGGCTAATGAGCAAGCCCAAAGAGATCTAGTAGTGAACAAGTATAATTGCTTGTACGCTGAGCATAAGGAGCTGTCAAACAAGTACATCCAGCTAGAAGAAGAAAAGGACCAGCTAACACTCAAAATAATGATTGTAGAAGCGAAGGAGAATGGAGCAAAAGAAAAGGCATCTCATCTAGAAGCAGATAAGCAAGCACTAGCCGAGCGGTTAGAGCAAGCATAGAGCAGAACAATGGACATGTCTCCCTTCCATGAGCTGTCATGCAACATCCTGAAGCAAGTGTATGACACTCAAGAGCTAATCTCACATGAGGTGTGCAAGCTCAAGGCCATGGTGGTTAGGTTAAAAGAGATCAATGCGGAAGCCCATAGGCTCAAAGCGAAGAATACCCGTGTTAAGGAAAATATCATCAGTTAGATGGCATGGAGAGAAGGAAAAGGGGGTTTCCCTACGCATCTCCCATTTAAATCTGTGGACAGTTTTAATGAGTACGTAGCACTGTTGGAGTTTGGCAGGAACTGCGCCAGTAAGCTGATGGCCAGTGTGCAAAGAACAACAGATAAAATCAGCAGTCTCTACCAAAGGCTCCAAGAGGCACATGTCAAATGCACATTGAGTTTCCCTCAGTCCATGGAGGACTTTCCCGAGAAGGAGCAATGTTTGTCCCAACTAAAGGAAGAATTGGGCATTCAAACGGAGTACGTAAAGAGGATTGATTTCCTTGCTATTGATGACCTCCAACATTATATTGGATCGTCATCACTCCACAACCATCTGCTAAAGGAAGTGCATCAAACTGTAGTGGCAGAAGTTCAAAGCATTAAAGCAGAGCTCTGGAAGAATGTGACTTCTCAGAAAATCTGGTTCCCTGCTGCAGCAAACATAGTCATAAGGGACACAGGTGTGTGGTACAGCTACATAGCAGAGGAGGAAAGGAAAGCTGCAGCAGCAGCAGGAGCATCAGCAGATCCAGGATCTTCTCTCCCAGCAGCCATTCCGGCTACAGCAGTGGGCTCGATTCCCTCTTCCCCAGCAGTGGCAGAAAGTCTGGCCAGCTCAATCCCTCCTTCCCAATTAGAAGCAGCATCAGTAGTAGATTCAAGTGTCTCTTCCCAGGCAGCTTCAGCAGCAATTAACTTGGGCGATCCTCTGCCAGCAGAAGCTCACGCACAGGATTGAGATCGCTGATTTCAAAGAATTATTGCTGTTATTTTGTATTCAACTCTCAAATGTGTAAAGTGGATAAACTGTGGGATAGCTGTCCCTATTTTCTTTTAAATAATTTCTGTAAATGAAAGGGAATCTCATTTTTGTCTATTTTAGGAGAGAATTTTCTGTAGATGACAAGTGGAAGGTGCTAGGTGGCAGCCCAAAGGGCAGATTGGTAATTATAAATAGAAGCTAGGAAGAATAGAAAAGGACTTTTGGCAGGGAAGGAAATTTTGGAAACCTTTACGAGCTATCTTGTATCGTTTCTGTAAAATTGAATTTTCTAATAGAAGCCACGGGAGATGGACGTCTTGCATGGGATGTTGGACGGATGTAAGTTGGACTATTCTAATGAATGTTGTTCTGTAATGTGAGATCATTCTTACCATCTGAACTATTTCTTTGTATCAATGATTTTGCTCCTTCCTGTGCATACGATTTTCTCTATTTTGTGGACAATGAATGCGTTTCACATTAAATCAGGAGATACCTGCTGATATCTTTATCATTGCTGTAGATTTCTCTTTTAGATCGAATGGCTAACTGTTCTTTCTTCAGGATAACTCATGTGGCTCATTGTTCATGCCTTTAAATTGCTCCTTGCAGAGATCTTTAAATTTAATTTCAGTTTGTTTACATTTAGATCTGTTTCTTTATTCTTTCTACGTTGGATTAAATAATTTTTGCTTTTTTCTGTTTCATGAGCAATAGATGCGTCTCACATTGAATTAGAATCTATCTTCTAAAGATCTTTATCTGGCTGTAGCTTTACCTGTAGGAATTGACAGCTACCTATTCTTTCTGGATGTTATCTGTTAAAGACCATTGCTCATCCTTAAAACGTGTTCCCTGCAAGGATAGGTAGATTTATTTCACTTTCTAAGACTTAGATCTGTTTTAGTTGCATCTAGACCAAATATTACTAGGCATTTGCATCTCATTTAAAGACATAAAATCCAAAAGAAAGGTGGATCGGGCCATAACCGGTAGAATCGGATTTAAACTCCAAACCCACGGTTGTCGGAACCGCTAACCGGATGGATTCCCTACACCAAACGGGAGATAGTCTAATTGGGACAATCTCTCGGGGAGAATCCCTTTCTGATTGATGCTACGATATCCGAGGCATCAACAGTTTTTGGCGCTAGAAGGAGGGCCTGAAATTGCATGGCTGATAGAGGAAAATCTTCCGCGGTCATAAATAGCACTGAAAACCCGCTTAAAGAAAGCATTTCAAATAGCCCAGATCTTGGATTAACAGATCAAGAATGCCTCATTTCTGACCCTGAGCCTCAAGAAGCTTTATACGCTGTCCCTTTTACAGAAATAGAGGATTTAAGAAGACATACCAGATCCTACGTTAGACAGCTAGGTGGTTCAAACGCTGTCAACTTGCTCCCTAAGAAAATTACACCTAGAAAGGAGCCACAATACACCCGTGATTCAATTCTCGTTCAGAGTTTTGAAGAACTGGTAAATCTGACTTTGAAAGAAATTTCAGACACTCTTAACAAAGCAGATTCTGAAAACTCAGAAAAAATTTTAGACCAAGAAAATCTTGAAGAAATTATCACTCCCAAAAGTACTCCATAGGATTCACCCTACAATTCTCCACCGGGGTCTCCACATACAAATCCAAACATGGCTGTACCTGCTTGGAGGGCAAGGGGAGCGCTGAACCTAGCTGGACCATTCCATAATCTTCCAAAAAACCCAGAAAAGGTCTTGCCTAAGTACGATCCAGGGAAAGCCATTTCGGCGGAAGATCACCTCAAGAGTTTTTACTTAACTCTAAACCTTTTGAACGTACAACATGAAGACATAGTCTGCAAGTTGTTTCCATATACATTCGAGCCAAAAGTATCATCATGGTACTTTAGCCTACAACCCAGCTCAATCTCTAGCTGGGATGAGTTTGAAAAGTGTTTCTTAAAGAAATACGGAAACCAAAAGACTGCGGCCACACTTATGAAAGAACTCTTATCCATGAGGATGGAAAAGAAAGAAAAGGTCCAAGACTTTAATCAAAGATTCACAACGCTATTAAATAACTTCAGTGAAGCTAATAAACCAGCCGAGGAATCTCTGAATGAATACTATACAACTGCTCTTGATGGACCCATAGCGATGTTCGTAAAGAGGTCCAAGAAAACTACCCTGATAGAGAACTTTGAGGAAGCTAGAAAGGTAGAAGAAGAGGCTGATAGCATTGCTAAACATGCCTTAGATGTAGAACCAAAACCAGCAGCTAGCAAAAAACCTTTGCTACTCACTAGAGGTAAAGAAGAGCCATCTACGGACATGGAAAATGCAGTCAAAATGATGCAGAAATTATCTAACAAAATCGTAGATCTCGAGAAAGACAAGGCTGCTAGTACATCTAGGAAACCTTTCAAGCCATTTTATAAAAGAAGGGAAGACGGGGAACAGACTCACCCACCAATGAACGCTGCCCCTGTTTTAAACTTGAATGAGATTGGGATGGAAAATTTCTGCACTTTTCACCAAGAACCACATTCGGAAAAGAGCTGTCCGCAATGGATCAATTCCATGAGCTTAGTCATGAACCAGATGTTAGATTCTCAGATCCCAGACCAAGATGATCCTCCAGAGGAATCGAGCCCTGAGCTAGAGGAACCAACCCCGGACACTACTATGGTGTTGTGGGATTGGGTACCTATGACTGAAGAAGATCACATAGATAGCTCTCCCTCTACCATAAATGTTGCTAGTCGCAGCAAGGGCCCAATTGCGGGTCCTGTGCCAGTCACCGTTCCCCATAAGCCTAAAATTTCAAAAGATCCGCCTAGGAGGCATATACAAATCATCCCACCGCAGCCCAAAGTTAACCAAACGGCGGCCAAACAGCCAAGCGCTGACAACATAGTTCAGCCACCTAAGGTCACAATGAGCAAAACAGATCAGCCAAGTTGCATTGGGAACGAATCTGATATATGATACGATATTATTGAAGATATCAAGAAGGTCAACGAAAACGTATCAATATTTGACATGTGCAGCCTGCCCCACCAACGAGACAAACTGCTGCATGTTTTGAAACCCCAGATCAGCACTCCGTTGACGGATTCTCAAGACAATCCCGAAATTAATGAGGCTAGCATCGGTGGAAAGTCTAAATCCCAAACATTGCCATTCTTATTGACATTTGAAATTTTCAACCATAATGTTCACAACTGTTTGGTAGATTCTGGAGCATCCTCAAACGTTATGCCACTGTCAATTTGTAGGAAAATTAATGGGCAGCCCGTGCCATCACCAGCTCAAATTATCCAATTAGATAGGACTGCTGTCAAGGTTATTGGGGAAATGAAAGATGTTCTAATTAGACTGTCAGCTGACCCTAGAGTCTGTCAATTCATTGACATAATGGTGGTCAATATTCCTGAAGCCTATGGGATGATTTTGAGTAGGGATTGGTCTACCAAGCTAAGTGGCTACTTTGCTACTGATTGGTCCCACCTATGGCTGCCCTATCAGAACAGGCAGAATCAGATTAAATTTCTTAGGGAACCTCATATGAAGCAAAACATCACTCAGTTAGAAGAAAAAAATGAGGCCGTGACTTTCTCTTCCTCGGTCCTAGGAAATTACTTCTTAGAAATGGATCCGGGTAATTATCAATCTGAAACCATTAGCCATGAATCAGATAAACAGTCCGATCTCCTTCATTTCTCTTGGAATGATGATGTTGATTGTAACATAGTCAATTTAGTTGCTGACATAGATCACAATGAAACTAACTTAATTGAATCTAAAGATATCTTTTGGACATTATACTTTGATGGTTCTAAAACTTTGGAAGGATCTGGAGCCAGTTGTGTTCTAATGGATCCAAAAAGAAACAGGTATTTTTTGTCTTGTAGATTAGAATTCAATTGTACTAATAACACCGCTGAATATGAAGCTTTGGTACATGGATTGAAAAAGGCCATTGGCTTAAATGTTAAGTACCTGAAGGTCTTTGGTGACTCCGAGATAGTTGTAAGACAGGTAAGGGACACCATTCATTGTCTCTCACCTCACTTGAAAGGTTATCAGGCTGAGGTATGGGATTTAATCATGCATTTTGACGCTTTCAATATAAAATCAATTCCTAGATTGCGAAATTCTGCTGCTGATTTGTTAGCAACATCTGCTTCTAGACTGGTGCCGTCAAATAATAAATGCTCAATTGAATTGATTTTCAGGCCTTCCGTTCTCGATAACATCATGAACTTCAGATTCTTCGATGATGATGAACAAATTATCAGCTTCCTAACAAATGAAGATAGCTTTCAAGGAGCTGCAATAGATTAGGAAGAACATGATGTTGATTTGATGAAGAAGGAAGAGGAGAAAGGAAATTTCATGCCCAAAGGAGTAAGGTCCCTCGAAATGCTGTTCGATCTTCATAATAAGTTCAAAAGGCCTGCTAATACCAAAACTAACAGCTCATCAATGCAACATGAGTTAGTTAATTTGGGTACCGAGGGAGAACCAAAATTTGTCAACCTTGGCAAGTGTTGCTCACCAGGAGAAAGAGATAGGTTCATCAAATTGTTTAAGCAATACAAAGATGTTTTTGCATGGACCTATGAAGATCTGAAAACATATGACGTCCGCATCATTCAGCATGTTATACCAATGAAAGCGGGTGTCAAGCCATTTTAGCAGCAGTTAAGAAGGATGCATCCTACTCTAGAACCGCTGATCCAAAAGGAATTAAAGAAGCTCCTAGACGCTAAGATAATCTTCAAAGTTCGGCATTCTGAATGGGTTGCAAACTTGGTTCTCGTAAGGAAGAAGTCGGGAGAGATAAGGCTATGTGTAGATTTCAGAAATTTAAACAAAGCCTCGGATAAAGACAACTACCCCGTACCTTCAATGGAGCAAATCCTACAAATGGTGTCGGGATCCGAATTGTTTTCTCTCCTCAATGGTTTCTCTGGCTACAATCAAGTGTTAGTAGCCGAAGAAGATCACCTTAAGACTACTTTCAGAACTAAGTGGGGAACTTTCCCCTACAGAAGAATTCCATTTGGTTTGATAAATGCAGGAGCTACATTCCAAAGGGTAATGGATATCGCCTTCCGAGGATTGGGTGGGCAATGTGTTGTTGTTTACTTAGATGATGTGACAGTCTTTTCGAAGAAAAGGGAAGATCATGTCATGCATCTGAAGCATATTTTTTATCGCTGCCAGAAATATGGTATTTCTTTGAATCCCAAGAAGAGCGTGTTTGCTGTGCCCGAAGGTAAGCTCTTGGGTCATATCATCTCCAAAGGGGGAGTGTCAATTGACCAAGAAAGATTCCAAGCTATTAATAAGATTCCAATGCCTCACAACAAGAAATCTATGCAGTCTTTTATGGGCACCATCAATTTTGTCCGCAGATTTGTTCCAGATTTCGCACAAATTGTTAAGCCATTGCAACAAATGGTTAAACAAAGCATACAATTCAAGTGGACAGATTTGGAGAAGGACGCATTTAGAGATATCAAGGCCACTGTAGCTAAGGCTCCTTCCTTGAGGAGCCCAGATTTTGATAAAGATTTCATCTTGTATACTTTTGCTTCGGATGACTCTCTCGCAGCTGTACTCACGCAAAAGGTAGAGTTGGGGGACGAATACCCAATTTCGTTTATGAGCACTGGTCTATAGGGAGCTGAGCTGAATTATCCCGTGGTTGACAAGCATGCATATGCGGTCTTCAAAGCAGTTAAGCAGTTTAGGCCATACATTCTGAAGAACAAAACTAAGGTCATAGTTCCCCACCCAGCTGTTAGATCTCTTTTCGTTCAAAAGGAATTGGGAGAAAGGAGAGGGAACTGGGTCACAGCTCTGCAGGAATATGATTTGGAGTTTAAACCAGCCACGATCATTAAAGGACAAAGCCTGTGCAAGTTACTTGCGGGAAACTCAACTGACGAAGAACAACATTGAAAAAATGAAGCTGAGCTCAATTCGGTTGAAGTATGTCATATCTTCACAACTCCCCAGTCATGGTATAGGGATCTAGTGCACTATTTATAGCAGGGATATCTACCTGAACACTGGAACTCTAAGCAAAGAAGGGCACTCCGTTTGAAATTTGCACCTTATCAAATCATTGATGGGATTCTTTTCAGGAAGAATTATGATGGAGTTCTCCTTAGATGTTTGGAAAAGGAAGATGCAAACAAAGTTGTCAAAGAATTACATGATGGCCCCATAGGCGGACATTATTCCGGTGAGACAACAGCACACAAGATACTGAGAGCTGGGTATTACTGGCCCACTCTGTTTCAAGATGCCCACACATACGCACGGAATTGTGATGTATGTCAAAGAAGTGCCGGGAAGTTACCTAAGGCAGCAGGACCATTGCAGTCGGTCATCATCTCTGAGCCTTTTGAGCAATGGGGCAGAGATGTTATCGGAGAAATAAATCCAAATTCTTCATTGCAACATCGATACATCCTGACGGCTACCGACTACTTCACTGGGTGGACGGAGGCCATCCCGTTGCGCAAGATCAATGAAGACGCAGTTATCAGCTTCTTGAAAGAGAACATCATAACCAGGTTTGGGGTTCCAATTTCCCTTGTTTTTGATAATGCTACTTATTTTTCATCTTGCAAGATAAATGAATTTGTTTATGAATGGGGAATTAAGTTGCATTATTCAGCTAATTACTACCCTCAGGAGAACGGATTAGTTGAATCCTCAAACAAAAATCTGATTCGAATTCTTAAGAAGACTATGATAGAAAACCAGAGAAGCTGGCATGTGGCTCTCCCAAACGCCTTATGGGCAGATAGGGTGACCCCGAAGAATGCTTTAGGTGTCTCCCCTTTCACTCTTGTCTATGGCAAGGAATCCATTCTTCCCCCTAACATCTTATTACCATCCTTGCAATTGTCCCAAGCCTCTCGGGGTTCTGGTAGCCAAGCCTTACAATCCAGGATCAACACCCTGCTTCGACTTGAAGAAGCCCGACACAAAGCTAAAGATCGATTCCATCAACACCAGGACATAGTTAAGAGATGGTTTGATAAGAGGAAATCCGGTAAAAGAGATTTTGAAGTTGGGGATTTAGTCCTGAAATGGGACCATAATCATGAAGGCAAAGGAATGCATACGAAATTTCAACATCTATGAGTAGGCCCGTACCAAATTTCTGCAAAATTAGGCCCATCCACTTACAAATTGACAAATCTCGAGGGAGAAGAAGTAGCCCTTCCTCTCAATGGCCTCACTCTGAAACAATACTTCGCATAGTCTCTTCGAGACTTCCTGTACATAAATAAAGTTTTCTTTTTGCTTTAGCCTTTAGTTGCTTTATTTTGTCAGCCATGTTGTTTCTCTCTTTGTTATCTTAACTTTTACGACAAGTTTTGTTTTCTGAATGCCCTTTTCGTTGAGATCCCCGTTGGAGATAACTCTCTCAAAGAAAACTTGCGACCCATGAGTCTGGAACTCTGCTCAAGTAAATCCGGTCTATTGTGCTCTTGCTGAAATGTTCAGAAGGGAGGAAGCCTACCCTGCTAGTCACACTAATCCTGTTTAATAGTAGAGACCTATGACCATCTTCACTACTATCATTGGGCTCCACCCACTCTCACACTTTAAAGGCATCTCAAGAAGGTTACCAAAGTTGGACCCATGGAAAGTGGCACCTCTCGAGGACATGGGGTATTGAAATGACTCCATACTGCAGATTTAACAGCCAAAATGGCTTACATTCAAGAGTCTGTTTTCCAGAGATTCTCGCCTCAATTAAAGCATGGCTGAGACAAAAGCAGAAGACATGTAAAATCAAGAAGGTTGTCCAAAAGGCCCAGCTCAAAATGGGCTCCTCTTCGTCCGTGAAGTTTGATCAAATCAAAAAATTTCTAACTCACACAAAAGGACATTATGGATTGAGGAGCCTAAATAAAAGATCGTGTCCAAAAGAAAATATCTCTGGAAGGCTCAAACAGCTAAGCTGTCCAAAGTACAAACATCCAAAAGGATGCAAGCAGCATGGGAATGAGGAACAAGAGCAATAATGTCCATGAGAAAGTGTTGCAGATCCTGTGGAGTCCGGCAGTAGTGGCCATTTGAAAGATGACCCTCCTAAAATGAATCTCATATGCTGGCCCTTTGAGAGTGGTGAAGATGTCTCGGTCAAAGCTCCCCTTTCCTCCAATGGCTAGCAGGTAAAGTGCCTCCTTCCCCTCACATGAGTTTAAAATGCTCAGCTGAGTAGTGCACCCGAGATGGATGTCTTCAATGAGGTTCCGGACCATGAAGAGGAATTTTTCAGAGATCTGTGTTCGCCAGCGACTCGCCATTGTTGTTGCAGCAACATCCCCCCCCCAAAATTTTGTACATATTGGGGCCCCTCCTTTCATTTTTTGTAGAACTTTTGCCTAAGAAGCCATCCCAGCCATTAGCTGTGTTTTTCAACATAAAATCTTGTTTCCCAACTGAGCATCTTGCCATCAACCTTTCCATTTTTCCCCCAAGGAACCAAAAGGGAACTTAGAATTTTTTCCCAACATTTTGGAGTCTCTCGGGCTATCTCCCCGTAGTTGCGGAAGCCAAATGCACAACCTTTCCGAAAGAAGGACTTAGATTTTCTTTTGCAAATCGCAGACCGTGAGAAGGAAAATTGCGGAAACCTTCGGGTTTTCTTCCCGAAACGGTGGGAGAACTTGGGAAAGACGCCCGAAAGGAGTTGGAATATTTTGTTAAAATCGTGGAAGCTTCTGATGAAAGCCGCCCGAAACAGCGGAAGAATTCAGCGAAGTTGTCCGAAACGACGGAAGCCGTTCGCATAAGCTTTCCGAAAAGAGACTTAGAAAACTTTCAAAAATCTGCAGAAACCTTCGGGTTTTCCTCCCGAAATGGCGGAAGCCATCCACAAAAGCTTTCCGAAATACCACGGATAAATTCACGAACTTCTTCCGAAACTGTGAAAAGAACTTAAAATTTTTGAAAGAACTTTGCTAAACGAGCCAAGGAAGCTTCGCGGAAGCTTTCATCCTTTGCTCCCGAAACGGCGGAAGCCAATCACATAAACCGCTCGGAAAAGGCTTTCGAAATGATTACGGGAAAATTTCGCGGAAGAGTTCAAGATTTGCTCCCGAAACGGCAGGAGCCATTCATCTAAACCACCCGAAAAGACTTAGAAATTTCTTTGCGAGGACCTTTGCGGAAGTGTTGGCGGAAGTCCTCCGAAACTGTGGAAGCCACTTACGAAAGCTTTCCGTAGTTTCGGGAGCCTTCACATTTTCATCTCGAAGAGGCCACCAAAAGAACTTAATCACGTCGCGGAAGCCTCTTGCGAAAGCAATTCACCACTCTCTCTCGAAACGGCGGAAGCAGTTCGCCAATTTGTCCCACAAGAGGCGGTCGCACGCAAATCGAGATGGCTTGACGTGACCACCGACGTACCGGTTTTTAAACCACGACTAATTGCACCACACACCAAACTAAATGTCGCACGTGCCGGTTCTATTTAAATAGGCGGTACGGGTACGAGCCAACGCATTGTTAATTCTCCAATTGGACGATTTGTTGGACGCCGTGCAAACTGCTCCAGCTCGTATTGCTCAACCATGTTCACGGCCACCTCAGTTAGCGTTTCTCGTCGGTGCTAGGTAGGATATTAACTGTAAATTTGTCCCCCTACACGTCATATTGCTATTGGGTTACCTTTCTTTTGAAAATGATGGGCATTGGTGGGGTTTTGATGGGCAAAACAGCCATCATGGGCGATTTTTGCCCGTCAAATACGGTTTGAATCAAGTTCTTCTCGTTATATAAAACAAAGACAGGATAAGCGTTTGTAAGTAAGAGACAGCTAGTTTGGACAGTTAAACTTGTCCCATTTTCCTCTCCAGCCGCCGAAGCCCCATGGACTTTTCATATCCCCGGACGAAAGGTTAAGACATAAAATCTCGAGCCTTTTCGTAAACCTCGGTTCCATGAAGACACCATTACCCAATTCAAGTCCTAGAAACCGACGCCATTGCCCCTGTTCAAACCCCGTGAGAGTTCAAGTTGCACGAGCCGAAACCCGAAACTATGGCCTCCCGAGCCTTTTCGTTAGTATGTCTCCGGCGCCATCACCCTAGCTCGAACTAAAACTTCCCATAGAACACCTCAGAAAGTGCCAGAAATAACAATAGCATTCGAAGCCCTCGCCGGGTCGTAAATACGAAACGCCTCCTTATTTCATCACAGAGTCTTTCCAACCTGAGCTTACCCGCAATTAGCCTTTCAAACCGTAGCAGGGACGAAAGTTACCCTCTTCCCCAGAGCTAGACCGAAAGCACGTTGCTTCCGCAACGCGCTTATCTTCACAGGAGCATCCCAAACCTGCCCCTTTAAAGAATTAGGATGGCTAAAATTGATAATCATGTTCCTGCTGAAACGAAGATCATCATTTCTCCCAGGGCAACCCGAGAGCAGATTGTTCCGCGATACACCTATCCTCTCGGGAGCATTCCAAATTTTTCCCTTTTAAAGATTCAAATGTTTTAATTTGTATTTTAGGTTGAAATGGTGTATTTTGCTTCCTAAACATACAGCTTCACATTCTCATATTAAAAAACGATGATGCTCTCTGTTGAAATCTCACAGTATGTTGCTCAAGTTCATGATGACTTGTATGTGGGTGCTATCAGGGATAAGTCAAGATGCCGAAAACCGGTAAGAAGAAGGCTAAGATGACAGAAAAGAAGCCTGCGCCACTCAAAACTGAAACTTCACTCCAGGACACTAGGTGCACCACCAGTGTCCCTCCTGAAATCAGATGGGGTGACATATATAGAATGATCCGGGACCAAGAAATCCCAGATATGTTGCTAGAGGAAGGGCCAATCTATCTCAATATCAGAGCCTCAAGCATAACTAGAGCCGCTACCCGCCCTGAGCTGTTCCCCTGTGCTGAAGTGATCGGATGGAAACTCCAACATGCCGATGCTGAAGGGAGAGTGATAAATGATAGCGGGAAAGTGGCTATTGCCTCATTTCAACCCCCGTATCTTGCGGCAGCCTACAAATTTCCCCGTGTCCAACAAGCTCTGACTGATGAATGGCTGAGCGAGATGAACAACATCGAGATGGCCAAGAAGCTACTGATGGCAGGCAAGCATTTGAGAAAGAAAGGAAGTGATGAATATGACATACAGAATCTGAGAGATCCTTTCAGATTGATCGCTTTAATTCTGTGCAGGATCTTCGGCATGCGCGATGGCACGGTGTATAAGATTCAGTGGGTCCCTATTATCCACTACATGGCATTCAAGGGAACTGTGTTTGACTGGGCCACTCTCCTATCAGATAGTTTGGCCTCGATGATAGTAGCTGCAAGGGGAGGACTAGCCTTGAAGAAGGCTGAATTCTTCATGTCCTCATACCTGATAGATTGTATTTTGGCCAAGATAGACTTCCCCAAATTGGGATGTACATGGGATAAGGCCACCACCCCGGTCTATATCACTTTCAAGATGTTGTGGGCTCAGAACTACAAGCCCAGCTACAAACTCATCTGTGAGGGGTTCCTCATGCCCCTGTATGAGAAGATATTCAAGGAGGAGCCCAGCTACCTATCAGAGAATGCTTTGGAAGTCCTTGAGAATTACGGGGATTTCTACTTTTCGGAGCAAGGCACCTACCTAAGATTGTTCGAAGGGACTAAGCCCCCATACATTTTTCCACAGTATGCCACAGATTATGTGGTCCTCAAAGAAGCAGTAAGGCAAATCTTCCTGGATGGGATTGGAGCAATGCTCCACAAACAGCATAAAGCTTCCTTTCCCCCTCTACCTTTCTGCATAGGTGCTTACAAGTTCTCGGGGGTTGCCTCAGCTGAAGAATTTGTTCAAGAGCTGAAAGCCTTCCACTTCGATGAGGTGATCTTCCACATGAATGAGAGAAAGGGTAAAATGGCCGAGCATTGTAAGGACATCTACGCTCATTTTGAATACTCGCATTATCCCAATGCCGAGGAAGAGGTATTCAAAGGCATTAGCAACATGTCTGAGCTGCAGATCAGTCGCCAAGGCACTGGAGCAAACTCTAGCTCAGCCAAGATCCAGAAGACCAGTCAGCAGTAGGAGAAAGAAGCTGAAGATGCCTGAGCTTGGGAAGAGCTCAAATTAAGAGAAGAGGCAAGACTACTACAAGAAGCTAAAGACGCCAGATTGCAGCGGGAGGTGGAGGAAGCCAGGTGGAAGCAAGAAGCTGAAGCAGCAAGAATACAGCAGGAAGCGGAAGTGGCAAGGATGCAAGAAGAGGCGAAAAAGGAAAGCCTGCGGAAAGAAGCTGAACAAGCTGAGGCAGAGAGGAAGGAAGAAGAAGAATTGAAAGCAAGGGAAGATGCTCAAGCCAGTGGGTCCGGTGTCCAAGACATGGATATAGACACATCTCAAGCAGGTGGCTCTGGTACCCAAGATAAGGGCGTGGACCCAGCTCAGGAAGTCCGGACCCCACCTGAAGAAGACATAGACATCATAAACCGACCAATTGTCCCGTACACGCCATCGGGAAAGCGTACAGTGTCCAAGCGGAATGAGTTTGTCTACGACAAGAAATGGAAAGCTATGGTCCTCAAATCAGAAGAGAGGATAAAAGGTCCCTTCCATGAAGACATCGTTACCCACCGAGAGGTCACTGTAATGAAAGACACAGATCAAGATCCCTTTGCTATGGCATCTGCAGCTGTAGCAACAACAAAGGCATCATTTTCCAATGTAGGGGTTATAGTTAAAGAAAATATATTGACAAAGAAGAAAGCTCGTATGCTACAACAGACTGTGTCTAATGAGCAAGCCCAAAGAGATCTGGTAGTGAACAAGTATAATTGCTTGTACGCTGAGCATAAGGAGCTGTCAAACAAGTACAGCCAGCTGGAAGAAGAAAAGGACCAGCTAACACTCCAAATAATGATTGTAGAAGCGGAGAAGAATGGAGCAGAAGAAAAGGCATCTCAGCTAGAAGCAGACAAGCAGGCATTAGCTGAGCGGTTAGAGCAAGCGGAGAGCAGAACAATGGACATGTCTCCCTTCCATGAGCTTTCATGCAACATACTGAAGCAAGTGTATGACACTCAGGAGCTAATCACTGATGAGGTGTGCAAGCTCAAGGCCATGGTGGTTAGGTTAAAAGAGATCAATGCAGAAGCCCATAGGCTCAAAGCGAAGAATACCCGTGTTAAGGAAAATATCATCAGTCAGATGGCATGGAGAGAAGGAAAAGGGGGTTTCCCTGCGCACCTCCCATTTAAATCTGTGGACAGTTTTAATGAGGACGTAGCACTGTTGGAGTTTGGCAGGAACTGCGCCAGTAAGCTGATGGCCAGTGTGCAAAGAACAACAGATAAAATCAGCAGTCTCTACCAAAGGCTCCAAGAGGCACATGTCAAATGCACATTGAGTTTCCCTCAGTCCCTGGAGGACTTTCCGGAGAAGGAGCAACGTTTGTCCCAACTAAAGGAAGAATTGGGCGTTCAAACAGAGTACGTAAAGAGGATTGATGTCCTGGCTATTGATGACCTCCAACATTATATTGGATTGTCATCACTCCACAACCATCTGCTAAAGGAACTGCATCAAACTGTAGTGGAAGAAGTTGAAAGCATTAAAGCAGAGCTCGGGAAGAATGTGACTTCTCAGAAAATCTTGTTCCCTGCTGCAGCAAACATAGTCATAAGGGACACAGGTGTGTGGTACAACTACATAGCAGAGGAGGAAAGGAAAGTTGCAGCAGCAGCAGGAGCATCAGCAAATCCAGGATCTTCTCTCCCAACAGCCATTCCGGCTACAGCAGTGGGCTTGATTCCCTCTTCCCCAGCAGTGGCAGAAAGTCTAGCCAGCTCAATCCCTCCTTCCCAATTAGAAGAAGCATCAGCAGTAGATTCAAGTGTCTCTTCCCAGGTAGCTTCAGCAGCAATTAACTTGGGCGATCCTCTGCCAGTAGAAGCTCACGCACAGGATTGAGATCGCTGATTTCAAAGCATTATTGCTGTTATTTTGTATTCAACTCTCAAATGTGTAAAGTGGATAAACTATGGGACAGCTGTCCCTATTTTCTTTTAAATAATTTCTGTAAATGAAAGGGAATCTCATTTTTGTCTATTTTAGGAGAGAATTTTCTGTAGATGACAAGTGGAAGGTGCTAGGTGGCATCCCAAAGGGCAGATTGGTAATTATAAATAGAAGCTAGGAAGAATAGAAAAGGACTTTTGGCAGGGAAGGAAATTTTGGAAACCTTTACGAGCTATCTTGTATCGTTTCTGTAAAATTGAATTTTCTAATAGAAGCCACGGGAGATGGACGTCTTGCATGGGTTGTTGGACGGATGTATGTTGGACTATTCTAATGAATGTTGTTCTGTAATGTGAGATCATTCTTACCAACTTAACTATTTCTTGGTATCAATGATTTTTCTCCTTCCTGTGCATACGATTTTCTCTATTTTGTGGACAATGAATGCGTTTCACATTAAATCAGGAGCTACCTGCTGATATCTTTATCATTGCTGTAGATTTCTCTTTTAGATCGAATGGCTAACTGTTCTTTCTTCAGGATAACTCATGTGGCTCATTGCTCATGCCTTTAAATTGCTCCTTGCAGGGATCTTTAAATTTAATTTCAGTTTGTTTACATTTAGATCTGTTTCTTTATTCTTTCTACGTTGGATTAAATAATTTTTGCTTTTTTCTGTTTCATGAGCAATAGATGCATCTCACATTGAATTAGAAGCTATCTTCTAAAGATCTTTATCTGGCTGTAGCTTTACCTATAGTAATTGACAGCTACCTATTCTTTTTGGATGTTATCTGTTACAGACCATTGCTCATCCTTAAAACGTGTTCCCTGCAAGGATAGGTAGATTTATTTCACTTTCTAAGACTTAGATCTGTTTTAGTTGCATCTAGACCAAATATTACTAGGCATTTGCATCTCATTTAAAGACATAAAATCCAAAAGAAAGGTGTATTGGGCCATAACCGGTAGAATCGGATTTAAACTCCAAACCCACGGTTGCCAGAACCGCTAACCGGACGGATTCCCTACACCAAACGGGAGATAGTCTAATTGGGACAATCTCTCGTGGAGCATCCCTTTCTGATTGATGCTACGATATCCGACGCATCAACATAACTCTGGGAAGGGAGATGCACCAATTGTGCTTCAATGCCGTGAGCAACAACAACCCACTATTTTGACACCGATACCTCCGCCAGGGGGCAACCAACCAACCCCCCCGCAAGGGGGCAATGATCCTAATCCTAATTGTTGATGTATATGTAACTTCGGAATGTATTTCACATGTATGTATATTTTATTCCTATAGAGATTATATTATTCCTCAATACGAAAGTGGTTGTATTCCTATAGAGATGTTATTATTCCTCTATACGGAAGTGTCATCATTTATATTGTAAGTGTCGTAACTTATACTTGATGGGTTATTAGATCACCTTGTTGGGGTCGGCCCTGTATAAGTCATGTGGGTCAAAGGGTTATTAGACCACCCTATTGGGGGTCGGCCATGTGGGTCAAAGGGTTATTAGACCACCCTAGTGGGGGTCGGCCTAGTCAACATTATGTTAAGTGGTTAAGTTGAGGCCGACCTAGTTGAGTAAAGGTCAAGTCAAGTTAGTGTATAAATAGAGAGTGTGTCTTTCTCATTTTACACATTCTATTCTCTCACTCACACTATGGAGAGTGGCGCACTTGTGGAGGAGGAGGCTCTGCTGCTAGGAGAAGACTATCTCTTGTATTCCGGTTGTATCATTGCTCTATCTATCTCTGAGGAAGTTATTGGGGTTTTTCACCTTTATGGTTTTCCCCAAGTAAACTCTGTGTCTCTTCTGTGCTTGCATTATTGTGTCCATGAATGGTATGCTATAGATTTTCTGTACATGTTGTTCTCTTAGTTAAGATCCTAGATCATATTGAAGTAAATTCTGAAAATTTAACACCAATGTCTTCATGTGTGGTCCTGAGATGAACATTCAAACAAGACTTGATTCTTATGATGTCTCTCCTAGTACACCAGATCAGTTGGAATCACAACCAGATGGTTATCTCTACATTGAGAAATCAGCCATAGACTTAGTACCACACCCCCCCAAAGGTGTTCTACGTAGAACAATACATAATCCCAACACGCGAGCTTCTCATAACAGTAATGTTATTGAGGACCTAGCTCATGTACCATGTGCCATGTCATCCTTGGAGGTATTGCAATGTCGTTCAATGCCAAGAAAGGAACTATTGTCTACCATTTGTGTTGTTGATCCATCCGATGAGACTTTGATCACATCAGACATAAACCATTCAATAGGTAGGATCCTTCCCGAAGTTGCTTTTCAAATTAAAGTAACTTCCCATGGTAAGAACATCTGTATAACCATAGTAGATGAAGGGACCTCAGCTTGTGTAATGTCATTTCCATGTTGGAAAGCAATTGGATCACCCCTATCTGTCGTAGAAGTTTCAAACCAAGCTACTCAAATAGCTTCGATAGATTCAGATCAAAATCTTCCCTTGATGGAGGAATATGATTCGGTTACCTGGCCCATTTGGGCTGTGAGATCTCCTAGCTCACATGACTTCTCGGATTACATTTTATCATCAAATGAAGATGTCCCTGAAGTTGTAAACATTTGGTTGTACCCACCTAAGATCATCTTTTGTGGGGCCACTGGGAGCATACTTGATATAACTCTACCCAAGTATAGGAGCATGATATGCATGTTCCTCGATCTTATTTGGTATATTTCGAAACTTGCATATAGGTTTAGGCCATCCCTTTCACTAGTAGATTTGAACCCAAAATCCGACGAGCAAACCCAACGACCTCCGACGAAATGGACTGTGTCGTCAGATTTTTCTTTCAAATTTACATTTTTTGTTTTATTTTTTATAAATTTTGAAAGGCATCCATCGGATATCCGACGTAATTTTGAATATCCGATGAAGCTCGTAGGATATCCTACAGCTCTACGAATATCTGACGCTTGTTCGGGTATCCGACGCTTTGGATGTCGGATAACCGACGGAATTTTTGAACCCGAGGAAGTCAGATATATGATGGATTTTTCCCAACTGTAACTAGATTATTATCATCGGATATCCGATGTAGGTTTGACTTTTTGACTTTTAAAATTTATAAATATCTAACCATTCCGACATGTTTTCTATACCAGCGAAGGTTTGCGGATGTGTTTTTTTGTTCAGCGGACTGTTTTTCATTGTTTTTGTTATTCAAGTGAGCAAAGTACTGTGGAGCTTCATTTTCTAAGATCGATAATCTTGATTTAAGCCCTTATTTGAAAATGTCAACTACGAATATTCCTAATCCAGACAAACAAAATCGACAATTGCTTGCTAGATTATGGGAAGGAGTTGAAAGAAGGAGTGATGGTAAATGCTATTGTCCATGTAATCAATGCAGGGGCTTTAAGAGGCGAATAATTTTGATCACAACAGCCACAAAACATTGTAGGGAGCATGGGCATGCCGAGGGGGGACATGAATACCATCCATTTGTAAGTTTTGCATTATATTTTTTTTATTTTGATTGCTTTTGTAAATTTATGTGTTATTATAATATTTCTTATTTTTGACAAACAGTACAATTGGTCGTTGTTCTTTTCATCCCAACAGTACAAAATTTGTTAAATTTTTAAATTTAGCATTTGAAATGTTTACATTTTGCATTTGAATTTGAATTTCTTATATTAAATTTTATCTATTCATTGTTTCATGTATTTATAAAGGAAAGACATCCTACGGATTACCATGCACGGAACAGAAGTCAAGACGACATTATTCGGATTCCTGCAGGTGGGTCTGCATTTAGAGATATGGAGGAAAAATGGCCTCACTTTAAAGACGAACCTCGTAATCTTAGGATTTCTTTGGCAGCAGATGGTGTCAATCCTTTTGCAGAGATGAGATCTGTTTACTCGGTGTGGCCTATTTTTGTTATCAACAACAACATTCCTCCATGGTTGACAATAAAGAGGGAGCACATAATGTTGTCGATGATTATTCCAGGTACGAACACTACAGTTTTTTTTATTGCAATGGTATATTCTCTTTTGTTGTTTTTTGTCTCATAATGTTATATATATATTTAAAGTTTTTCTATTGCGAAATATGGTTTATATATCTAAATGATACGTCTCATAATCAGAATATTTATTTTATATGTTCAAATCAATCAGGTAAGTACCAAGTCAAAGATATGAATGTATATATCGAACCTCTTATTGACGAGCTACTGAAATTATGGAATGGCATCACTATGTATGACTTATCTAGACCAATACGACAAAGGAAATTCCAATTCCATGCAATGCTTGTATGGACAATACATGATGCCCCAGGGTTAACCCATTTCTGTGGTATGTAATTATAAGTTCCACTTTAGTTGCATTTAATTTTACAAACTACTAGTTAATATAATACGCATGCATGTTTTTCTAAATAAATATCCAGTCATTTTTATATAATTATAATAGACAATATTGATATTCCATATTTTTATTTAGGTCTTCAGACAAAGGGGAAATTTGCATGTCCATTTTGTGGTCCTAAGATCAAATCTCGTCGTTCAAAAAGCTTACTAAAGGAAGTGTTTGATGAGTATAGGCACTTCCTGTCCAAGAATCACAGGTATCGAACTACCAAAAAACATATTTTCAATGGCAAGCAAGAGACTGCATTAAAACCAAAGAGAAAGACACCTCAGCTAAATTGCAATATAATAGAAATCGTCAAGGTACCTATAATCAATCATTGTATATATATGATGATATTGTATTTTATTATATTGTATGCTATTTACTATAATTGACATTGATTTAATATTTAATTTCATCATTGTTGTTCATGTGATCATCATGAAGGCATTAATGGGCTTCCATGAGGAATGAAAGTTATCCTAGATAATTTAGTAGGTTGCCCTACTATGAGCACCTACAAATTGCTCATCTATTTGATACAATGCATATCATAAAGAATGTGATTGAAACATTATGGCGAATATTGGATGGAAAGAGTGACAAAGAAAAAATTGTCAAAATTTGCAAAGACATTCAAGATAACAACCATGCAATGAAAGACGTCATTCAATTTCATAGCAACGGAGAGAAAATTAATATAAACTCACTTCCATGGATGTTAACAGACCAACAAAGTAATGTTGTAAAAGAAGTCATTCGAAAAATTAAATTTCCCACTGGATTTTGTGCGAACATGAAGAATATCATAACAAAGAAAGGTGATTTCGCGGGGGTGAAAACGCATGATTGGCATGTCTTCATGAAGGTAATAATTAATATGGTATGCATTTAATAATTATTTTTTTTCTTTTTCTAGTACTCTTATTCAATATACTGAAACTATTTGTATATTATTGTTACAGTATGTTCTACCTCTCTCTATCCCGGACAACTTCGACAACAATGTCAAGCAAATAATATATAGTCTCGGGAAATACATGAGGTAAGTGGTGATTTTTCCATGTGCTTACTGTTTGTTTAATTCAACATAAAACTTATTATTAATTTGATTTTCATTATCTACTTCATGTTACGTAATATAATGACTTTTTTTCTTTAATCTCTTGATTGGGTTGTCATGTCACTTGTAGATGGTTGTCATCTAAAGAATTCCATAAAGAAGAAGGGGAGTACCCGAAGGGGAAAGGTAGATCGAGGAAGGTGAAAGGTAATATAACACATTTCACTGGTGATTTTTATGTTTATATATCATACATATATATTCTATTTTTTTATTTAGTATTTTGCATCATTTTATACTGTAATTATATAATTTTTAAAGTGACTAATATACATTTTCATTGAATTTTAATTTTAATGTCATCAAACAGTTGGTCGAGAGTGGGATGCAATTCATTTATACATCGCAAACAATATTGACTGGATGAAGGTATGGATCGAAAAATGTGAACAATCTGGTCATGGAATATCATGGGAAGGTGTGGCTTCATTGGTTAAAGCTGCACATCGCAATGGAGACACCAATCTAACAGAAAGGGAAAACGATTTAGCAAGAGGTTTAAAGGATAAGCAGGTAAGCATATTAATCAATGGCACTATATTTTTTTTTATAAATATTGTCATTGTACGTCACATCTGATTGTGGGATATCTGCAGTCTTTGAGGTGACCAATGTTTCTTCTAGAAGTGATAGACATCCAGAACTATCTGAAAAATTGATACTATGGGTATCTAGAAGACATTCTTCAGTGTGACTTTAACTCCTTCAAGGTATTTATGTTCATTGTCAAATGGTATAGGTGTCGATTGAATCAACATGATCCCGATAGAAAAATTATTGAACATGATAATGGTTTTACCATGGTAAATACAAGGTTGTTTGAGCCAGGAAAGGAGCCCTATGTTCTTCCAACCCAATGTGAACAAGTATTTTACTCTGAGGTTCCAGGTAGAGCGGGTTGGTCATTTGCTGTGAGACATGATCCAAGGGGAAGGCCGGTAAAGTATAACGTAGATGAAGGCCGTAATGTGTTAAATTTTCAGAATTTACTTCAATTTGATCTAGGATCTTAACTGAGAGAACAACATGTACAGCATAGCTACAGCATATCAATCATGGAGACAATAATGCAAGCACACAAGAGACACAAAGATTTACTTGGGGAAAACCATAAAGGTGAAAAACCCCAATAACTTCCTCAGAGATAGATAGAGCAATGATACAACCAACAAGAGAGATAGCCATAACCTAGCAGCAATCCTCCTCCTCCATAAGTGCGCCTCTCCTCCTTGAGAGCATGTGTGAGAAGTGAGTGAGTAAATAGAGTGCCTCCCGCACTCTATTTATACTTGACTTGACTTGCCTTTTTACCTAACTCATGTAGGCTCGAACTTTACCACATAACATAATGCTGAGTGGGCCGACCCCCAATAGGGTGGTCTAATAACCCTTTGACCCACATGGCCAACCCCCAATAGGGTGGTCTAATAACCCTTTGACCCACATGACTTATACAGGGCTGACCCCAAATAAGGTGGTCTAATAACCCATCAAGTATAAGTTACGACACTTACAATATAAATGACGACACTTCCTTATAGAGGAATAATACCATCTCTATAGGAATACAATATACATATATGTGAAATACATTCCGAAGTTACATATACATCAACACTCCCTCTTAACTAGGAAGGTATTTCTCAGCACAGTTCTTCTAGCACAAGTCATCTTCTATGAATCATCGTCACTGGATAATCGTCATCGAGTCATCATCATCGTCACTGCTGTTTCTATCTCAATCAATCTCTGAATCTACTCATCATAGGAAGTTCTACAGAGCCAGTCCTTTTTCATACTGGATGTAGGCCCACCACCTGCAGGTCTTCGTCATCACTAGCCATACTGTGGAATCCTCAGGACTTATTACGTGCGTCACAAAACCTGGCTGCAGCATCCCAGGCTATTACGAGCACACAACTCTACCTGTAGGATCTCCCAGGAGCACATTACATGTGACCCATCACAAAACCTGGCTGAAGCATCCCAGGCTGTTACGAGCACGCGGCTCTACTTGTCGGATCTCCCAGGAGCATATTACATGTGATCTCACCACAAAACCTGGCTGAAGCATCTGAGGCCTTTTTCATCCTGTCCAGATCTCCCAGGAGCAAATTACATGTGGTCCACCACAAAACCTGGCTGAAGCATCTGAGGCCTTTTTCATCCTGTCCAGATCTCCCAGGAGCAAATTACATGTGGTCATGGCAAAACCTGGCTGAAGCATCTGAGGCGTTTTTCATCCTGTCCAGATATCCCAGGAGCAAATTACATGCCATAGGACAAAACCTCGCAAGAGCATCTCAAGATGTTACGGGTACACAACTCCGACCTGAAATCTCCCAGGGCACAAATTACATGTCCTCCCAAGCAAAACCTTGCAAGAGCATTTGCCAGATGTCCCAGGGCACCGAATTACATGCCATAGGCAAAACCTCGAAAGACCATCTGCAAATCTCCCAGGGCACAAATTACATGCTTTCCTGCACAACCTGATCCACAGTCACAAAGTATCATCTGATACTCATCAAACATCATCCTGATGTACACATGATCATCCTGATCATCATCACTGCAACATCCTGCTGCATGTCATCTGGAGAAGCTCGTCATCCACGATCATCCAAGTATCCACCTGATACATACATAGATACATGATCCACACAATGTATCCATCAACATACATGATCCACCTGATCATACAAAGATACATGATCCACACAATGTATCCATCGACATACATGATCTACCTGATCATACAAAGATACATGATCCACACAATGTATCCACCAGTATGCATGATCTACCTGATCATACAAAGATACATAATCCACACAATGTATCCATCAGTATACATGATCTACCTGATCATACAAAGATACATACACATGATCCATCCGATCATATCCAGCATCCAACATGATGCATATACAAAATACATACACATGATCCATCCGATCATATCCAGCATCCAACATGATGCATATACAAAATACATACACATGATCCAAATGATCATATCCAGCATCCAACATGATGCGTACATACATAAATGATCCAACTGATAATATCCAAGCAGAAACCAGAACATCATCCTGATGCCCATTATCCAGCGCTTACATCCACAGCCATGTGAAGGATCCTCCTTCCAACATGCTTGGAATGGCTTCAGCAAATGTGTCCATCACTTCTTCCTCGAAGTGTCCTCGATCTGAAGAACGCCAAGCCTCTCTCTGAAGTACTCAAACTTTACTCTGGATAATGGCTTCGTCAGCACATCTGCAATCTGCTCGTCCGTCGCAACATACAGAAGCTTCATAGCTCCTCTCTGCACCATATCCCTGATATAGTGATATTTGATCTCTATGTGTTTCGACCTATCATGAAACACTGGGTTCTCGGACAGCTTCACACAACTCTGGTTATCACTGAAGATACCAGTAGCCTCCAACGGGAGATCAACTAACTCTGACAGTAGCTTCCGTAGCCATACTGCCTCACAACTAGCTGAACAGGCTGCAACATACTCTGCCTCAGTTGTGCTCAGTGCTACACAGGACTGCTTCCTGCTAAACCAAGAGATCACACCTGATCCCATACTGAAGCAACACCCAGATGTTCTCATCCTATCTGCAGCACTGCCAGCCCAATCTGAATCAACATAACCCTGCAGGTTAAACTTTTGATTCACCTCATACCTGAGCCCATAATCCACTGTACCCTTCAGGTACCTCAGAACATGCTTTACAGTAACCAGGTGAACACTCCTCGGATCCGTCAGGAACTGGCTCAATGTGTTCACAGCAAAGCAAATATCTGGTCTCGTGTTCATCAGGTACATCAAGGACCCAATCATCAACCAGCTCAGATGAAGCATCACATAGAAGCTTCATATTCGATGCCATAGGTGTGGCCATAGCCTTGCACTCCATCATCCCGAACCTCTTCAGGATCTCTACTGCATACTTCCCTTGTCCAAGGAAGATTCCATCACTCTGCCACACCTCTATGCCAAAAACAAATAGTGCATCATTCCCAAGTTCTTCATCTCGAACTTGGTAGTAAGCTTTCGCTGCGTGTCGGCAATCAATCTATTTTCACCTGTAACAAACAGGTTATCTGCATACAAAAGTAGTATCACTAGAATTCCTTCCTCAACCTTGTAGAAAAGGTTGGAATCTGCTTTATTCTGGGTAAAGCCCAAACTGGATAGAAAGCTATCTATCCTACCATACCAAGTTTTGCACATATATGATTTCCTATCATGTGTCTCAGAACCAAGTGGCTGCTCCACATACACTTCTTCTTCAACTACACTATTCAAGGAAGCTGTCTTGAATCCATATGGTGTATCTTCTATTTCATCACTTTTATATTTCTCAATGCTGTCATCTGCAACATGCTTGATTTGATAGTTCCATTTGGAAGTCATAGCAAACTTCCCTTCATGTCTTGGGATTACATCCCAAACATCATTCTTCATGATCGACGGATCATGGCATTTCATTTCTTCATCCCAGATCCTGGGAACTTCAATATCTTCAATATCTTCAATAGATATCTTTGTTGCTGGAACAAATGTTGTAGTTCTTCTTTTGTAGGAGATGGCATACGATCTTTCCTACACCACAAGTTAAATTGCATGATTAGAAAACATCTCATAGTTTTCAGAACAAATTCTTACACATAAAGAAATATGCCATACAGTCATGCAATTATCTTAGCCAATGCTTCAATACAACATTTATCCATATTCCGTAACTTTCTAGATGCCTTCCAATCTCTACCAGAACATTGTTAAGAGTGTGCACAACTCCCAACATGTCAGCAAAGAGGTTTCATTCTAGATAAGTAGCAATGGAATGTTGTACAGTGCCATAGGCCACTTACCCATGTATATTAGTAGTATACTGTTCATCAATGCAACTATTCTAATATGCATAATACACAACCTAATTCTAGGAACATCAGTATATACATTATTGAACAGTATTATTTAAACAAACAAATATGCAAGAAATGATGATTAAAATACTTATCTTTCTTTGTTCGTTGGGTGGACTCCCTCTGAGTCTTTGCTTCCTTGCAGGAGCTGTTGGAGTCCTAATCTGAAGTAGCTTCTTCTACACCTTTTTGTTGTGGAAAGATGGTCAACTCCCTCTGAATATCTGCATCCTTGCAGAAACTACTGAAGTGTGCTCCTTTTCTTTATTGCAGGAACAACTGGAGTGTGCTCCTTTGCTTTCTGGTAGGAGCAACTGGAGTGTGCTCCCTCTTGATCTTTGCTTCCTGAATTACCTGTTCTTGAACTCATATTCATCCTTGGTCCCTATGCATGCTTATTAGTATCATGATTCATATAAAATCATACATTCATTAGTATACTATTAAAACACAATAATCTCAAGCATGTATACTCATGATCATTTCAATCAGAAATAATAAGCATTAGCTTTCAAGGTTTATGTAGGATTCTTATGGTTAGTCAAATCATAAGAAGCATAACATGTCTAAACCTATAATTACTCAAACCTATGACTCTTCGCGTTAGTTGAATCATCAATTAAGATAAGAGATATAATGTGCATAAAACTTGTTATTATTCAAACCTATACCATCATGATTCTTCTGGTTAGTCATATCATCAATTATGGTAAGAAACATAATATGCATACAACCATGATTATTCAAACCTATGACTCTTTGTGAATAATCATTATCAACAACACAATAGTATAAGATCCTAACACAAGGTAGGATTCTAGCTTGATATAAGAAAAACATACCCGGATTAGCATGCTAGCTAGTTATGTCTAACATACCCGTATAATGTCTTTTGGTTCTCTTCAATGACTTGTGCTAGTAACCTGCATGTCTCAATGGTTAGCCATTATAAAACCAAGTTATACATACCTCGTAAATGGATCTTCTATGAGATCCATGACAATGGATGAGTCTTTATCCTCATGTCACCATGATCATATGTTCTTGAACTGGAGCATGATTTGTCTTTCTTGGTGTACCTGTCGAGATCGCTTGTAATCTTCTTATGTAAGGTCTTAGCCTCATCTCCCTCTGAAGCAGGAACTTCTTCACCTATGTAGGTGACCAATCCATCTTCTTCTAGGATTAACCCAATCCACTTGATGTGCAAGAACTGGACCTGGAGCTGGATATGGGTTTGTCAGAGAAACCCCAAAAATTCAAACTTTGAATTTCAAACTTCCGAAAGGATAGAAATATGCGCCTTGATGAGCTGATCAAATTGGTATATTCATAATTTGAAAACTGCAAAGTTTCACTCCTCAATTTTGCCTTTGAAACTTCCGGATTCACTGGACGTGACCCTGAACTGGGGTTTGATGAATCCCACTCTTTTTCCCAATTAAAAGGTTTGATCCAAAGCTCTAAGCTTCTATTTTTCTGAGGAGCTTCCAGCCGTGGTCTCAGATTTCAAAAATTCCCATTTTTACAGAAGCCCTAATTTTCCACTTTCCTGATCAAAGTCCCGAACTAGGGTCTGATCAAGCCCGGCCTTCTTCCCAACCAAAAATTCTGATTTTGGTCTCTAAATTTTTATTTTGATGAGTAGCATTCAACCGTGGTCTCCGATTACAAAAATTCCAACTTTCTTCAAAGCCCTAAATTCCGGAAGCCATGAATGAAGGTACCAAAAAATAATTCTGTTTTGACAGAAATATGTACCTGATTGTTTCTGGTGTAACTCTAAAATTTTTGATCCACAGGGTCTGAAAAAAAAGATTCCTGAGATAGCCTGATCTGTTACCTTTCCATCCTGACAAGTCTGACCTCAATTGGATTCTCTGAGAGAGAGTTATGCCAAATGTCGCAACGTGACCTGTTTTGGGATAAAACAGAAGAGCGAACTTGTACGGCGTGCCACGTGTCACTGTTTGAACTTCGGCCTCTGAAAAAGGTTTCTGAGATATCTCGGCCTGTTATCTTTCCTTCCTGACAGGTCTGACCTCAATTGGATTTTCTGAGAGAGAGTTATGCCAAGTGTCCCAACGTGACCTGTTTATGGGATAAAACCATAGAGCGAACTTGTACGGCGTGCCACGTGTCACTGGTTCAACTTCGGCCTCTGAAAACGTTTTCTGAGATATTACAGACTGTGTACTACCTGTCACTTTTTACGAAATTTCATTTGGAGCTTCCTAGCCCAAGATATGACCTTTTTCCCAAGGTCACCTGATTTTGACTCAGATCTGGAAGAGGCAGAAACCCTATATTGTACAGATCATAAATCAGAAAGTACAACGATTTAGAGGTTGTCCTTTGGACACAAGATACCTGGAGATCTTAGCTTCGGCCTGTAACAATGTCAGATCCGAAAACTTCTCCAAAACGGATTTATAGCGAAAGTGCTACGATGACTGGTTTTTGCTATATCAAGCCCTAGCATCGTAAGTGCAACAAGTGTCATACATGCCATATCATGCCTTCTTTCAGGCTAGCTCTGATACCATGTTAAATTTTCAGAATTTACTTCAATCTGATCTAGGATCTTAACTGAGAGAACAACATGTACAGCATAGCTACAGCATATCAATCATGGAGACAATAATGCAAGCACACAAGAGACACAAAGATTTACTTGGGGAAAACCATAAAGGTGAAAAACCCCAATAACTTCCTCAGAGATAGATAGAGCAATGATACAACCAACAAGAGAGATAGCCATAACCTAGCAGCAATCCTCCTCCTCCATAAGTGCGCCTCTCCTCCTTGAGATCATGTGTGAGAAGTGAGTGAGTAAATAGAGTGCCTCCCGCACTCTATTTATACTTGACTTGACTTGCCTTTTTACCTAACTCATGTAGGCTCGAACTTTACCACATAACATAATGCTGAGTGGGCCGACCCCCAATAGGGTGGTCTAATAACCCTTTGAACCACATGGCCGACCCCCAATAGGGTGGTCTAATAACCCTTTGACCCACATGACTTATACAGGGCCGACCCCAAATAAGGTGGTCTAATAACCCATCAAGTATAAGTTACGACACTTACAATATAAATGACGACACTTCCTTATAGAGGAATAATACCATCTCTATAGGAATACAATATACATATATGTGAAATACATTCCGAAGTTACATATACATCAACATAATGAAGACGTTCTCGAAGAAGAAGATGCCGTTGAAGATGATCATGATCAACATGAGTACTTAGATGATATTCCTGTTCCAGAAGAAGATGTTGAAGAACTTCTTGAATCAGATCATGATGTATATTCAGACAATGTCCATGAAGATGATATCAACGATGACATGATGATCAATGTAACTGACATCGACGGTGATGATGATATGGCCAATCCTTACAATGTTGAATCTGGATCATCGGATGATAGTACAGACGATCAATACTCAGATGAAGAAGATGATGAAGACCATTGAATTCTATGATCAGGTATGCATTACTAATAATAAATTATTAACTGTTTCTTAGCCAATTTCCATTTTTGTGTATGTTAAAATTAGAAACCTTTCTTGTTACTTAGTATGAATGAGAAAAGACATTTAATTTTTTTATACATAGATATTTTTTTCGGGCTATATTGGGGAATTGAGAGTGATGAGAGGGGGGAAGGGGCCATAAGAGCTTCCACCTTCACGTGGTTGGCCCTGTTTAGTAGAGAATATTAAATGATTCTCGAAACAGAGAGAAGCTTATAATTAAGGAAATGCAGTACAATTATCATGCTACCCCAAATGGCATACTGCTTGATCATCAATATCATTTTCATCATGATCACCATCTTCATCATGATCACCAAGATCATCATCATCATCATCATCTTCTTGTGTGTGAATCAGAACCCCCGTGATGGCACTTAAGTGGTCGTACCCTTCTATTATGATCTCCTCCATTGAATGCAGAACTTACCCTTTGAGAAAGGTCCAAAGAGCTCACAAGATTAGGCACCCTCACCTCTTTGTCATTTCCCATGGAAGCTATTATGCTTCTCATCAGCTAGAAAGATGGTTGAAAATGTAGATGCTATAAATTTGGAAGCAGGACTGACAATTCATTTTTCCTAGTTCGAACCTATTTAATTAATGAAATCGTAGTATTAATGCTGAAACTATGGCTCTATTGATGAATTCATGTTTCTCCATTATTCATGTGGATTGTGTCTTTTCCCTGAGTGTTTGAGACAAATAGGATCAACAAAAATGTTTCATTAGGTGGTCCCCGGTTGTTCTATGTAGATTGAAAATGTGCAGAGATTATCATTGTTAGCCTGTGTAGAGATGGTAAAGCATCCGTGACAGAAACTCTGCTTTTAAGTTACCTTGAGTTTACCTCCATAATAAGTGCTAAGACTTTACATTTGACAGATAAGATTTTGGTGATAACAACACCCATAGCTTCAATGTCACAGTATTTTTGACTTATGGGAAATTTACTACATACATCTAGCTATTTAAGTTTATGTGGGTTGACTTATCCACATGTTGGTATGTTTATGTTTAGCCTAATATACCATCAAATGTTTATGTTTATCCTAATATATCATCAAATTATTTTGTGTTAATACTTTCTAAGTTTGTTATAAATAAATTTAACTTCTTCTTATAATACAACAAATAACAATGTACACTTTTATTGTTATTTTCTTTGTTATGTCAAACTCATATATGATACTCTGTGCAGATTCTAAGCTTCACATACTGGTCATGCACATTGTGTTCACATGTTTTATGTTGTAGAGTTGGCATGTGGGGTTTGTGTGTGAAGGAGGAGACACAAGTTCAAAATGATTAGCTTGTGTTTACAAAATTTCTACATTTGTCATTTTTCACAGTAAAGAAACTTTGCATTTTGCATGTAAAAGAAATTTGTATTTTTAGGATTTTGGCATTTTTATTTCAATTGATTGTATTTTAGAAGTTATTGGCATAGGTTTTGTCATAAATTCTTATTGGAGTCTCCATGTTTTGTCTTGTTTGAACTGTGGTGAAGAGAATTCTGCTCTCTTTCTAATGAGAGGTTGCATGTCACCCTAATCATCTTAATTTACTTCTTTGAGATTGTTTTTTTTCTCATGGGATTAATAAATATTTGTTGATTTCTCACTTGTACATGGGTAGCTATCATGGCCTTGTTAGCCAATACTCATATGGGAACTTGGATAGTAGCACTCCTATTCTATGCCAAAGAACCCCTCTCTCATCTTTGGAATGAAGTAAATAGGAGGAGATCTATCCCAGGGATAGCTGGAAGGCCAAGTGTCCCCAACCCTTTAGCTTCCTCTTTGTCGTTTCTCCCTTTCATAAATATAAGGAGGAATTTTTCCTTTTATATTATTTAATACATGAGAGAAATTTTTTCCTACATGTGACTTCTATTCAACAAGTGAATGAGATAAATATCTCATTCTAACATTGGAGTGTTTTCTTTATGCAAGGCTAGACACCATTAGCAATGACATTCCTCTTTGTCTTTTCTCCTTTTCATACATTTAAGGAGCAATTTTTCCTTTTATATTATTTAATACATGACATAAATTTTTTACTACATGTCACTTATATTCGACGAGTGAATGAGATAAATATCTCATTCTAACATTGGAGTGTTTTCTTTATGCAAGGCTAGACACCATTAGCAATGACATGGGGTCCTTCATGCCACCACTATATTTTTTCCTTGTTCTTAACTCAACATAGCCTTTCCAATCTTTGTTGAGTCTGCTCCTGAAGCCATTGTTATTGGGATCCAATTTCAAATCAAACTTCCCCATTGGGAGGTTTTTTGGTTCCCAAAAGTTTCCAAGGATAGATGAGGGAAGTTGCTTTTAGTATGGTTCTTCTCATATAATTTCACTTTTTTTTAGAGTCTATCCCTTGAGGCCAATTTTCCATAGTTCTTTTCATTCTCTACAAGTTACCTATTCTTTATGTTGCAACACTATGTCTTCATTCAACTTCACAAGTGTGTGAGGGGCAAGGTCTTCAAAAATTGGAAGAATCTGTTGATCATCATCTCCATCTGACATGGATGGCTCGGAAAACTTCAATTACTCCACGTTCACCACAAAACTCGTCTGCATATAGGAGGGAAGCCTCAACACAAAAGTATTCTCATTTATCTGTTCAACAATGTCAAATGGTCCATACCTAAGAGGCTTGGGCCTCTTTGTTGGTCCTTGCAATCTTCCTTGCATAGGTGAAGCTATACCTTATCTCCAACATGGAACTTATACTATTCCTGATGTTGGTCATGTATGGCCTTGTGTTATTTGTTGGATTTTCTCAAGATACTCCTATACCTTCATATCTATTTGTGTGATATTGTTCATAAACATGCTTTCCTTCTTGTCATCTCCTTGTAATTTTGTCTCAGAAAGCTAATTTAGAAATTAAAACTAGCACATGTGTCCACCATAGATAGCAATTCTAATTAAACTTTCGGTCTTGGTATAAGTAGTGTGTATGTCATTTCATCATTTAAACTGCTGTTTGCATGCACATCATACCGACAAATGCTGCTTAAAGTCCATGTATAACTAGGAAAAATATGTAGTTGGCTCCAACTGTGACCTCCGCCTGTGCAATTATTGAAGAAAGTTATAAGTGTTCCTAGAGAATTATGAACATGGATATGTACAGATCCTTATATTTATTATCACTTTGTTTTATGTGATGAATTCATTTGCATGACTTGAGTATAGGATATGAAGCTCTCCTTGAGGTCCCATGAATGAACTTGAACACTTGTTGGATTCATTTAATTTGAAAGAGTAGTTATAGTTTGAAAGAACTCTCTCCTTACCTTAGCTAGCATTCATTGAAAGGAAAGGATTATTTTATTCATATGCATTTGCATGGTTTGAGTCAGTCATCACACCACAAGTTTCACTTCCATCACCCAACTGAGTAATACAACCATTAAAATTTAACTCGTTAACTCAACACACTTTAACCTCGCTTGAGGATAAAAAGAATTTGTAAGTTAGGTAGGACACTGGGGATAGGAATCCAAATAATTCCCCCTTGTCATTTTTCATCTGAGACATAGTCATTGTCTTTAGGGAACTAAAATCCTCTAGTATTTATCGACACAGTCACGACCAGTTTGTGGAGGGGCCTCTTGTTGTTTTAGGGGTTAAACCGTCACGAGATCGAGAACCGGACGGACTCTGTGGAATGCTGCACTCCACTTATCCCTAAGGCAACATCGATCATTGTCTTCCTTGTATTCTCCGACCACCATATTGGTGATACAAGGGTGGTAAGGCAGAAGTGCCGAAAACCTTTTTCGACATGTCATGAACGAGGTAGCTTAGTGACTTTTCTACTAGGGCTCTTTTACCCAGGATCCCTTTCGGTAGAGGGATATCCTTCAAATTCGGTCTCTCACTTCATATTGTTCGACTTGGATTTCATCACCTTGCGAAGGATACGATTTGTCGAGGTCTCCAGCTCCTAGTTAGGAAGTTTGCTTGCATTATCACCTTTTTAGAGGGTCTTTTTCTTTTTAGTGATACTTGTTGGCATTCTGACCACTTTTGTTTCAGCTCGCTTACTGTGACATCGGTCCCAGTATAGTTTTTTGAGCCTGTCTTTTTGGCCTGCGAGCCTTGTCTTTTCATAGCTCCCCTTCTGCATGCTCGATTGATTTAGGGTTTTTGAGTTCATACACGGTAGTTACCAATACTTATTTGATGATGTGTGATGTCCTCTTCTCCTAGGTATTTGAGATGGTTGAGTTAGATGGTCTTCTGAAGGGACTGAACACCCTTTCATGGAGCCACTAACGCTTGACCGTAGGAGTAGTCTAGAGGACCACGTGATCACATCACCCATGTAAACTTTTCGATTTACTGTGATGATGGTCTTTCAAGTTATATGGAACAATGGTACATTTGAGAGAGAGATGAATGGTTGTACCCCACCTTGGTCGATTGTCTTATGGTCCTTTCATTTTGTCGATAATATTTTGTGGTACCTTGCCTTTTACCTTTTGGGTGTTTCACTGATATTGGGATATCATTTGATTTGTACCACCTTTTATGTTTTAGGTCTTGTGGGTACTATGGTAGTTTGTCCACATTTGAGGTACACCCACTTTCTCCAAATTGTTATGTGTCTTTATACCCACTTCGTACCACCCTCCTGACCTTAGTTTGGAATATTGCATGCTATCATACCTTTTGGTGGTACTATTTGAGTTTCAAGAGGTAGTTACAAGGAGCTATTGCATATATGAGGTAGTTACAAGGAGATATTGCATATATGAGGTAGTTACAAGGAGACATTGCATATATTGATTTGGACCGCCTTTTATGTTTTTGGTCTTGTGGTTATAACTATGGTAGTCTATCCATGTTTGAGGTAGTGTACACCCCCTTAGTCCCAAGGGTTGTGAGTCTTTATACCCATTCTTTTTTTTTTTACTTGTACCTTACTGGTTGGACTTTGTACTGAGCCTTTTTACTATCACTAAATTTCTTTGATTGACCATACCATAGCCCAGTCATCTCTCTCTCTCTGGTTTGTACTAGCCCTATCATAGGGTCACTTGGTTCCTAGAGTTGACTAGCCTCTAAGAGGAACAGTCATTTCTGAAATTAACTCTTCTGAGTATATTATAGGAAACGTCTACACAAAGGTAATCAAATATGTGGTAAATAGTTTTCGTTAAGTAGCGAGGACTTGTAGCATTAGAGGCGATCTTGTAACGTGTATTTGTAGTGTTTCATGTGTGCTACATGTGTGTTACGTGTGTGATGTAGTGTTAAATCAAATAGTAAAAAACAACTCATAAATATTGCATGACTTTCTACTCTTAAGAAAGATAAATAGGTTGTCTTCCGATCATCACTTGAATGCCTACATGTTGACAAAGGGAATGAGGATCAAGTAAAATTATAAAAGGCGATACACGTCAACTTTTAAGAGGCGCTATGCCTTGCGGTCGAATCTGAACGTTTTTCCAATGGTGCAGGTAGAACCAAACAGGTATTTGTCTAATCTGTCTTCGTCGAGAGAGGGGAGTTTAGGAAGGCTAGAGGAAAGTGAGACATCCAGTAGGTCTAGAAGAATTGTATCAACTAGATGTCAAAAAACCAAAAGAATATTCCATAGACACAATGAATTTTTTCATGATCAAGGGGGGGCATGTTCCTATGGTGATGAGACAAAAGGCAACGAAGAGGTGCCCTTGAGGTACAGACATTTAGTGAAACAATAGGTACTGAAGGATCTTCCTCCATCGAACACTGATTTTTGTGTGAACGAGAGAAGATATCGAATTGCACCGTCGTCGATACATGGTTTCGGGTTGTTTTCCATGGATTGCATCTTGGTCGGTTACGGGACATGTACAGAATTGATGGAGTATGTTGGACCCATATACAACTACAATGATTGGATGCGCCTTGTCCAATATACAAAACGTATGCATAGCTATGGATTGTCAACAAACTATTTACAATTGAAAGACAAAAATCAAAATAAAGGAGGAATGTTGTACATGGATGGAAGGCCAAAGGCCACAGGGAATATTGTGGGGTTTACAAACAGTACACAACCAGGGTCTACAATTAAGCAACCAAACTGCGAATTTGAGGGGCGTGAAGGAAACCGTTTTTTTGTAGTTGTTATTAAAACAATATGTGCAGGGGACGAGTTGCTTATTAATTACACTGTCGACCGAGTAGATACAAACAAGGTTACTATATAACATTTTACCCAACCTTTTAGTAATAAATTAAACATCATAAGGTTTTTTTGTTAGTTTAATTTGTTTAAATTTCCCATATTTACTTCGCAGGCTAGTGATCGGGATAAATCCCTGCCAACAAATGGTTGGAGGAGAACTTCTTCCTCGATGGAGCAGGTATACATCTTTCTAATAGTACAAATATAATCAGAGAAAAGAGTTTTTATTTTCTTTGTTTTTCCATTATTAATAACTTGGTTTGTTTTATATAATGAAATTTATATTTGATGCAGAATGTTGATCGGGAAATACACCCATCGAATGTTGATCAGACGACAACACCCTTGGGGCAACAGGTAGACCTGATTTGAATTGTACAATTAAAATATGTCAAAATGTTTTAGCATTATATTAACGTTTCAATGAATATTTTGGTTTCGTTTACATAATTTTTTAATCTATGTTTTTTATGAAGGTTGGTTCCATAAGGTCGGCCACACCAAGTTCCGCACAACGGGTATACATCTTTGTAATATTAAAAATATAATATGAATAATAATTTTTTTGATGTGTTTTCTCATAAATACTTTTGGAATCGTTTAGGTGACTTTCACTATGTTTTTTTATTAGGGTGTTGTTAGGGGCAGCTCCCAGATATTAGTAGATCGGGGCAAGTCTCCTATGATTATTGATCCAATGAGTGGATTGCGATCCTCGAGGTTGCAGGTATAATTCATTTCAATTGTACCAATATAATACGTAGCATAATGTTAATTTTGTTATGTATTTTTCGTGTGATATACTAGTTTCGTTGTGATAATGTAAATCGTGTTGTAATTTTACGAATCTATCATGATAGATGTGTTATATACGTTAATATAGAATTTGGAATCTATCAGTAGAGAACTCAGTAGTGCTTTATATATGTTTGTTGCGGCCCAGTAGTGAATCGCAATATGAATCAACATCACAAGATTTTTTGTTAGACCCTGAAGTGGCAGAGGTGCTTCACGATTGCGAAAAAATTGGTGAAGCCGCACAACCGCTAAAGATGGCAGAGAAATTGTTGAATATATATACTGCAGAAATCCTTTCTCTAGTAATCCAAGTTCCGCAGACAAGCGCAATTAAAGAAAGGATTGCATTGTTGGAACATATATCTAATAACTTGCGAGTAAGTTGAGGAATCTTGAATCATAGAATAATTCGTTTAAATATTTATAATGTTCTCTTTTATATGATAGTATTGAACGTATAAGACGTGGTGTGTATTTACAGAATTATCAGGGACCACACAATATTGGTGAAGGTGGTGTTGGCCCCAGCGAGGCTCGTGGAGAGACTTCGCATCATGCCCAAACGACTCCACGTAGTTAGAATCCTTCACCATTGTTGTCGACCGAACAGTCGACAACATGTTTCGAAACACCACGGACCCCCGCTGTGAGCACAACAGCTGCTACTGACCAACACACAACGGATCCTCCACAAGAAGGGGTCGACACCGAGTCCCCTATCAATTTTTATGTCGAACAAGCTACATTTCTAGGATCTTCCCATGTCAAAAGCACGAGAACACTAGAGACAACATTTTTGGTGGATGAAGATCTCGTCCCAATAAAGATACCGACGATCCCAGGTAATTAATCATAGTTGATCAGGTTAATTAGTGTTTATAATTTCATTGTAATATATCGATAAAACGTTTTTTATCAACTATTTATGATCATGGCATGATCGTTGTGTAGGAAACAATGTTTTCTATAAACATATGAATGACTTTTGCTTGGAGATATTTGGGCCCACCATCCGATCAAGGTGGGATAGACAACCGAAACATTTAAAAGATGAACTCACTAATCGATTGGCTGACTTGTTTGGGGAGAAAACCTTCAGTCATGCCAATGTCTTGAAAAAGGCTTGTCAACATGTGAAGGTTGTCCGAGACCAATATAGGACACACCTCGAAATAAATCATAGGTATGAGTGCCCACCAATGATTCCAGCAATGGAGTGGAGAGCTCTAGTGGAAGATGGAAAGGAGAAGGCTCTAAGAAGAGAAGGCAATATAACACCAGGCACAGGGAGGTATGCAATACTTTCCGCAATGTAATTCTAAACCTTATTATCCTTGATTTCGAACTTGGAACATCTAATGTATTTCAGAACTTGCATAGGCTACCAGACACATCAAAGGCCACAAAGGCAAAACTAGAAAAAGTAGGTCAGCACAAGCTTGGCCCTGGTGGTTATTCGAATTTGGTGGCACGGTTTGTAAGTTTCGAGAAACCAACAATGAATACAAATAATAAATTGAAAATTATTTTTCGTTTTATTGCACCGTAAAATGTTAATTAACGACGATAAGCAAATATGCACACCGATTGATTCAATGAAGTACCCACAGAGGAAGACATGAAGCTTGGCTTATAGGAAGGCTTTGGAGCTATTGTTGAACATAGAAGAAGCTTATTTGGGCAGACACAGTCTTGTGGTACCAATCCATCCGGTGCACAAGTATATAGAATCTATATAATTTAATGAAGATTTGTCGCTTGTGGAATATTTTCGTTCAAAATACTTGATGTAAAGTATTGACTCTGTTTTTAACAGGAAAGTAATGATCCCATTAGTGTCGAGGAGGGACAACAACAAATTGATGATCAAGCTTCAAATCCTGGTAATGAATTTATTCATATGCTACAATTTTATGTATAGCATTGCAAATGGTGACCATTAATTGTAGTTCACTGTATTTCAACTACAGAGCATGTAGAGGGTGAAACTGTACAAGTTGAGACTGGACAAGAACATCAACAACATGATTTGGTCACACCTGGTAAAAAAACACCTTCGCAATGAATTGTTTTAAATGAAAAACTTGTCATTACAATAGCAAAATATAATGATGTAACATTTTCACATCATTGCAGCAAATTCGAACCCCTTGCAGCAAAATACAAGTCTGGATCAACAACAATCAGCTAGGATATTGCAAACATCACCAAAGCACCTCCTAAAGAACCAAGAACTGGAAGAAAAAGTCTAGATGATGTAGATGGTCCTCTCATATATTATATACCACTGAAGAGAAGAAGAACTTATAAAAAGAAGGACGAGAAAAACAACGACTAAATATTTTCGATAACAATATATCGTCCACTATTTTTGGTCTAATGAATGAATGAATGGTTTAATGAATGTTCTAATGTTTTAATGATTCAGTGTAGTAAACTATTACCTTCATTTAATTTCAACTTTTATTGAATGAATGTGTTGACTAAATGATTAATGAATGGTGTATCGAATGTTATCTTTTATTGAATGAATGTGTTGATTGACTGAAACGATGGTTTAGTGAATGTTAGCATTTATTGAATGAATAATGGATGAAAGTTCATGATGAAATATGGATGAATTTGCACATATTTGTTTTTTTCAAGTACATGCATTGGGTATGGGGAATTGAGAGTGATGTGAGGGGGGGGGGGGGGCATAAGAGCTTCCACCTTCACGTGGTTGGCCCTGTTCAGTAGAGAATATGAAATTATTCTCGAAATAGAGAGGAGCTCAATGAATATTCTGACAACGGTGACGATTCATTCTATATTTACGTTTCCCTTAAGCTGCAATATGGCAAACTCATAGTTCACTATCAAGATTTCTTTGACTGTCAGCTTTGTTAGACAAACCTTAATAGTGAACTATAAGTTTGTCATTTGCAGTCAAAGGGAAACGTAATACCATGAATCGTCAACCATTGCCAGGCTGAAATTGAAGGCCGTGGAAACTCATTGGATGGTGGAAATTCATTGAATGGTTTAATGAATTTTCTAATGTTTTAATGATTCAGTGTAGTAAACTGTTACCTTTATTGAATTTTAGCTTTTATTGAATGAATGTGTTGACTGAATGATTAATGAATGGTTTATTGAATGTTATCTTTTATCGAATGAATGTGTGTATCGACAAAAACAATGGTTTAGTGAATGTTATCATTTATTGAATGAATAATGGATGAAAGTTCATGATAAAATATGGATTAATTTGCACATATTTGTTTTTTTCAATTGCATGCATTGGGTATGGGGAATTGAGAGTGATGTGAGAGGGGGGGGGGGCATAAGAGCTTCCACCTTCACATGGTTGGCCCTGTTCAATAGAGAATATGAAATTATTCTCGAAACAGAGAGGAGCTCAATGAATATTTTGACAACGGTGACGATTCATTGTATATTTATGTTTCCCTTAAGCTGCAATATGGCAAACTCATAGTTCACTATCAAGATTTCTTTGACCGTCAGCTTTGTTAGACAAACCTTAATAGTGAACTATAAGTTTGTCATTTGCAGTCGAAGGGAAACATAATACCATGAATCATCAACCGTTGCCAGGCTAAAGCTAAAGACCGTGGAAACTCATTGGATGGCAGAATCATTGAATGGTTTAATGAATTTTCTAATGTTTTAATGATTTAGTGTAGTAAACTATTACCTTTATTGAATTTAAGCTTTTATTGAATGAATGTGTTGACTGAATGATTAATAAATGGTTTATTGAATGTTATCGTTTATTGAATGAATGTGTGTATCGACAGAAACAATGGTTTAGTGAATGTTAGCATTTATTGAATGAATAATGGATAAAATTTCATGATAAAATATGGATGAATTTGCACATATTTGTTTTTTTTGAGTGCATGCATTGGGTATGGGGAATTGAGAGTGATGTGAGTGGGGGGGGGGGGGGGTCATAAGAGCTTCCACTTTCATGTGGTTGGCCCTGTTCAGTAGAGAATATGAAATTATTCTCGAAACAGAGAGGAGCTCAATGAATATTCTAACAACGGTGACGATTCATTCTATATTTACGTTTCCCTTAAGCTGCAATATGGCAAACTCATAGTTCACTATCAAGATTTCTTTGGCCATTAGCTTTGTTAGAAAAACCTTAATAGTGAACTATGAGTTTGTCATTTGCATTCGAAGGGAAACGTAATACCATGAATCGCCAACCGTTGCCAAGCTGAAACTGAAGACCATGGAAACTCATTGGATGGCATAAATTCATTGAATGGTTTAATGAATTTTCTAATGTTTTAATGATTCAGTGTAGTAAATTGTTACCTTTATTGAATTTCAGCTTTTATTGAATGAATGTGTTGACTGAATGATCATTAATGAATGGTTTATTGAATGTTATCTTTTATTGAATGAATGTGTATCGACAGAAACAATGGTTTAGTGAATGTTAGCATTTATTGAATGAATAATGGATGAAAGTTCATGATAAAATATGGATGAATTTGCACATATTTGTTTTTTTCGAGTGCATGCATTGGGTATGGGGAATTGAGAGTGATGTGAGGGGGGGGAGGGGCCATAAGAGCTTCCACCTTCATGTGGTTGGCCCTGTTTAGTAGAGAATATGAAATTATTCTCGAAATAGAGAGGAGCTCAATGAATGGCTACGATGCTAGCTTTCTACAACCCAAAACCCTAACTACATGCAATCTCAAAATTAATGACTACCAACCACCTACTGGTTCTTATTTAATAAAAATGATTCTTTTACATTAATTAACTACCCATTAACTATCTAATGAGCCTTATTCAAAGAATATGATCTCATAAATGAATATACAAACTCCTCAGTATACCAAATTAGAGAAGTTAGGTAAGAGTACCTTGACAGAATGGAAGCACACTGCCATATCTTTGTGACGAATATGCCACAATGTTACATAACTTCCTAGTCCTTTTATTCTGCTACGTGGAAAGCCTGTAGTCCATAAAGTAAGTTCCATAGACACTAGCACTTGAGACTTAGAGTACAGTCTTTTGTGCCACCTTAATACATTAGAGAAATTTTGAGGTCAAAAAAGGGCCTCAAAATAAAGAAAATGTACTATAAAATATAACCAATCACATTCTAGTAGATGACATCATCCCCCTTGGTGAGGTGGCATTGCATGAGTTAAGAATGCTTATTTGTCAAATTTTCTATGGTGGATGAAAACACATAGTTAACCAAGGTAGTGGTGTAAGTACTTTTAAGTCATAAAGTAAAGTACTCATAATGATAGTCTTTTCATAAAATAATATTATTGTCATTTTCAAGTGAAGTACTCTTAATTCATAAAGAAAGTCCTTTCACATTTTTTTATAAAATAATATATTATCATTTTTATGTTTTTAATTTTAAATTATATATTCACTCCATTCTATTTAATAACATAATGTCAAACTAATAAAAAATAATAATAGATTTAATAAATAATAATAATAATAATAATAATAATAATGCAATGTGGATTATAATAATATTATTGACATTTTACATGTAAATAAATTCTCAATTAAATTACATTATTAAATTCATGAGAAAAATACTAAATATAAAAAGTCAACATAAAATTTTAAAAATAGCTCTTAAAAATGTTTTTTATTATTTAATTTCATTTGCAAGTTCAAGACAAATAAATGTTATAGGACAATACATTTTTGGGAATTTACAATGAATCTTAGTCACATCAATGTAGACTTATTTTATTAATTTTATTTCTAGTGAATTTTAAAAAGTAACTCAACCATGGTTATTTATATTGTGCATAGAAAATAGTGTGCGAGGTGACTTGTCATATATACCTACCCCATAAAACCCCAAATTCGTAATATTTTAATATATCTCATATTTTTGTAGTACATCTCTTAGGAGGCCCTTTTTTGACCTCAAAATATCTCTAATGAGGCACCCACTAGCTTGTAGGTCCACTTGAATAATGATTGACTCCGCTGCTTAATACAATGACTCTAATACAATGGCTTTATTCCCTTAGGCTACTCCGTTGCTAATACAATGGGAAGAGCACCGCTGCTAATACAATGGGAAGAGCATAATGGGGTTCTCAGTTATATATATATGTAATTATTCTACATATTTCCACAATAGAGATAGAATATATTGATTTCCTACAGTATGAAAAATTTTATTTGAAAAATGCTATTTTTTTTTTTAAATGTAATGGGTGGTTGCTTAACCGATGCTCTAAGCCGACAAAGGTATGGTAATATCCAACGGTTTTGCAATACTACTGATGGCTTGGAACGTCGGTTCATTTTTTTTTGTATGGCATACACGTCGCTTTACCGATGGTAAAATCCAACGACCGTACGGTAATAGCCGACGGTTTTGCAATATGATCAATGGCTCGGAACATCGGATTCCATTTTTTTTGTATGACATACCCGTCACTTAACTGACGACCCAATCCGACGACCGTATGGTAATAGTCAACAGTTTTGCAATACGATCGACAGCTCGGAACGTTGGATTCTGGTTTTTTTTGTATGGCATACCCGTTTCTTAACCGACGATTAAACCAATGCATAATTGATGGCGAAAGATGGTAATCTAACTACCTGTGGAGATTGAGGAAGTCGGTTAACCGACGTGTTTTCTAGTTGAATATCCGACGTCTTGAACTACGTCAGATTTTAGCCGATATCCCACCGATGATTAAAAAAGACTGGAACTGTTGGATAGTCGACCATAGGTTGTAGCAAATTCGACTTTTTAGTCATCTGATTTTGGGTCAAAAAAAGTTAGTGTTTGTGAATATGCATTTGAAACTTTTGCAACCCAAACTTTCCATAGGGTTGAACCTGTTGGAAATCGATGGGTCTGCCCTTCATATCTATATTTTCCACCATTCCGATAGCAGAGCCAACCAAACATGGGACACCCTAGTCAGCACCCCATTGCCATTTTGGTGCCCACGTTGCCTTAATCTCATAGGACCAGGAGCCCTATTAATCCCATCATGACTTGGAGTTTGAGACCACATATTTCTCTTTCATACATTTCTGACCATATCCTGATGGGCTCCCAATTTTTTGTCATTTTACATAAGCTTACGTTAAAATATCCACTTGAACATCCATGCAAACTGCTTCATTGCTTATTGCTTATGTTGCTTATTTTCCTATATAGTCACTTTCTGTTACAAGATTCCTATAAACCATTGCTTATGTATATTTGACCCATACCCATGGAGGAAACATCTGTAAGAGTGTACATAACTAGCTCAGCCCTTGTTTGCAATAAAGATCTTTCCCTTGGCCTGACCCATGCCCTTAACATTGAGGCGCATGCCCTTGAGACACTCGTTTCCTCTAATGTATCATAGCATGCTTTATTCTTTTTTCAAGCTAATAAATGAAAAAGGTTAAAAAATATTGGAAAATAAAAAAAACCAAAAAGGGGAGAAAATTGAATCACTTCATATTATAAACTCTGAAGAAAATGATAACAGTCAGTCCTTGTCACCCTTAAACACGACACATAATATTGTATCTGCGGTCAATACACCATCTGCATTTGCCTTAGGAAATTGTACCAGTATTTTGAATAGATCTCCACTGACGGGTTATCCTTCCTGTCACCAATGGAGCTTTCGTTAATGCATCTGGCATTAGTGTATTTCGTTAAGGTTAGCTACTCAAAGTGTTATGTTTCCAAGTGTCCATTCTGCATTGTGTTATGTGTTCAAGGGAAGTCCAAACTGATTTCGTCATTCCTCAAATATTCCTGACTAATCATGTCGGCCTTCCTTGTGTTAGTATACACTGTTGGATCTTGCAGTTCTTCCAATTTATATCAGACTATTGATCTTTGTTTCGTATTGGTTGATGTGGGATGCATCAATGCCCTCCTTCTGATGGATCTATTCCTATCTACATCAAATCATCATCTAGGACATAGATCTAGAAACCCAAGAGTACCTTGGATCTTGCAATCATTAGTGGCAGGTTTCCTCACAAATGATAGTGGGTATACATCAATGACCCCTGATTGTTTGATTCTACAAGTGTTTGACTTCAGAACATCTATTCACACTTGCTAGTTTGTACTCAATACCTTAGAGTCCATCATCATTATTGGTGGGTCTCTTCGCATATGCTAATGGTATACATCAATTACCGGTAATCAGATGGTGTTTTATTATGCTCGACATGAGATCACTTATTCACATGATATAAAATCGTACTATCGTCGATTTGTACTGAAGACCTTGGAAAAAACCGTTGTATCACTCATCGATGCACTGCCCGAGCTGCGCAAGATTAAATTGCCATGTCAAAAGTTCAATAAAGACTTTGTTCTTGCACTCATCAAAGTGCATGTTTACATTTCAGAAAAATTTGCTTTTGACATGGATCCACTGTGTATTGTTTGTGGCCATGCTTGTTTACTGTTGATCATGGTTATGCCCGCCTCAAGAAGATATTATATATTTGAGAAATTGCAATGTTTTGCAGGTGTGATCCTCAAATCCTGCGCCCGTGAGTTTTCCTTCCCTCATCCTTGCTTTTAACGATAAAGAGTATAAGTACAAAGAGTATAAGTATAAAGAGTATCAGTATACCGAGTATAAATTTCAGTAATGTATTTCGGCCCTTAGCTCTGCTCCGGACCTCACATATTAGGGGGCATCTGTTAAAAATAAAACTGACACCCTTAACTAAATGAAGGAGCAACATGTGTTTACCATGCAACCGCGATAGGAAGTCATGACACAAGTTCAATCAAAGATGAATCCTCTCTGAGAAATGCATTAAAATGCATTAATTGTGTTTAAAACATCCTAAGTGGAGAAAAAAGCCTAAAAACTATTCAAAAGTGGGTTTTCACTTGAAAATAAACAAAATGAAGAAAATGACTAATCCCACATTTAGAAGAAAATCCTAAGGCTCATTTCTCAATGATATATAAGAAAGGCATGAGAGGCATGGTAAGGGGAGAAAAAAAGAGCAAAGGCATGCTGAGGAGATTCTGAAGGAAGAAAAGAGCTCCAATTATTCAAGATCAAGGGTGAAGGAAGGAGAACTTATGGCAAGAGAGGAGGCACTCACACCAGGATTCCTGGTAATCATGTATCTTCTCCATTGTTTTAGCATGAATGCATTCAAGTTTCTGCTATTATAATGTTTAAATGTTGCTTGTATTGTGTGATTTAAACTTTTGAATGGATGTAAATCTTAAATTTGCTTATCTTAATCGATGAATGAATCTATATTTTAAAGTAACTTGTGATAATATGTTCATCTCTGATGTAGAGACTCACCATCTCTTAGCAAAATAGTAGAACTAGTGTAGACAAGTCCCTGCACTAAATACTGTTATCATTTCTTTTGCTTTGCTTTCGCTTCTTGGAAATGCCTTCTTTGTGTTCTTTCCTTTTGCACATCCTTTGCAAACACATTCATGTTTAGACTGGACTTCAGGAAGACCATTTACTTCTTTGCTTGCTATTGGAAGTGCTCTATAGTGCACATGATCAAGCCTTCTATGCCAAAGTTCACTTGGCTCCATGGATTCATGCACCATGGCATGTCCAGGTTTCCCATTCAATTTGTACAATCTTCCCTCTTTCTCTCCAATCACCATTGCATCATCTAGTGTCTTTCCCTTTGACCACATGAGTACTTGGCCATTTATAAATGTAACTCTCATTCCCTTTGCATCTAAAGATGATATGGAGAGAAGAATCTTCATGAGTCTAGGTACATATAGAACATCTTGCATCTTCAAGGACTTCCCAGAGTCTAACTTGTAGGAGGCTTCACCACTTCCTTTTATAGGATATTGATAGTAATCCCCAAGTTTCTCCTTATGGGGTGACTGATGTTCAGATAGGTCTACAAAGGATTCTTTAAATCCCGTCATGTGCTTGGAAGCCCCACTATCAATAAGCCAATCATCACATCCATGAGAGATAGTACCCATGAGAGCATAGATTAGAACATATTCATCTTCACTTGATGAGTCATCAATTTATGTTCTAGCCTTCTTCTTGGGTGGTTCATCATCCTCAGCATCATGATCACGGTGCCTCTTCTTGATAATCTTCTTCTTGTAGTATTTTCTCTTCTTGGGACAATTTGAAGCAAAGTGTCCTTTCTCATCACAATTGAAGCATCGAACTTGAGAGAGATCTTGCTTCTTATGATGGAAGTGAGAATTTTTCTTGTTGTGATATTTCTCCCTCTTAAACTTACTTCCCTTAGTGTGTGCTGTGAGGGCTTGATCTTCACTTCCCATCTTTTCTTCTGGAGCCACAAGACTAGCTTCTTCTTGTGAACATTCTTCCCATAGTTTGTTGAAGGAGATCAATTTCTTCCTTGCATCGATTCCTTGGATGAAGGAGTCCCATGACCTAGGTAGGCCATTCAAAGTGGTCATGACAATATCTCCATTCTCCACTACTTCATCCACAGCTTCAAGTTGTTCCTTGATTTGAGAGACCTTAGAAAATTAGGATTGAATGGTCTCTCCATTCTGGATCTTTACCCCTTTCAATTGGTTCTGCAGAGTCATCTTGTGATTTATGTTCTTTCCTTCAAACAATTTGGTCAAGGAGTCAAGCATCTCCTTAGGTGTCTTTAGGGAAGACACATGAGGTATGAGATGGTCCTTTATATAATCAGCAATGATTCTCTTAGCCTTGACCAAGTCCTTCTTGTGTAAGGTCTTAGCCTCATCTCCCTCTGGAACTGGAACCTATTCTTTTATGTAGGTGTCCAAAACATTTTCTTCTAGGATTAACCCAATCCTATACTTCCATGCTCAGAAGTTATCAGCTCCATCAAGCTTATCCTCAAGCTTGGTGTGGTGAGACATTTTAATGAGAAACTCAAATGGAGATAAATGATTTAGGTCTTACCAATTGATTTGCTGAAAACTAGATCTCGACCTAGATTAGGGTTTCTCAGAGAAACCCTAAAAATTCAAACTTCTGAAAGGATAGAAAGATGTGCCTTGCTAAACTGGTCAAGCTGGTATACTCAGAATTTGAAATCTGCAAATTTTCACCCCTCAAAATTGCTTTTGAAACTTCCGGATTCACTAAACAGGACCCCGAACTAGGCTTTGATAAAGCCCACCCTTCTGCCTAGCCAAAAATTTCAATCCAAGGCTATAAAATTCGATTTTCTTAAGGAGTATTTAGCCGTGGATTCACATTCCAGAAATTCCAACTTTTTCCCGAAACCCTAATTTTTAGGTCAAAACAAAAAATGCTCAGAATTGAATTTTGTCTCGACAGAAAGATGCACCTTTCCAAGGAGAGTCAATATAGCCTCCTGCCTTTGATGATCTATGGAGAAAAACCCAAATATTAAGAATCCCTAGCTTCCGCAGCTACACAGTGCCTTCTTCTTAGGTCAGCTCTGATACCATGTTAATTTTTCGATAATTTCATTCCATTATCATTCAGGATCACTGAGAGAATAACATGTACAACATATCAATCATAGACACAAAAGAAATCACACAAGAGACACAAAGTTTCACCGGGGAAAACCAAGAAGGAGAAAAACCCCACAACTTTCTCAGAGATAAGATAAGCCACAAAACAATATCACAAGGATCAAACCCAATAAGATGTCTCTAGCAGATGCTCCTCCTCCTCCACTAGTGTGCCACTTTCTCTCTTAGCTATGCGAGCTTGAGAAGTGAGCGAATGAGAATAAATGAGAGACACAACCTCTCTATTTATACACTGACTTGACCTGCCAATAATCCACTAGGGAAGACTTGCTAATCAAGCCTAGTAAACCAACCACATGACCTAACCAGGGCCGACCCCACACTGGTGGTCTAATAACCCATCAATACAAATGATGACACTTACAATGTAACTTGCGACACTTACAAATACAAATGACGACACTTCCAATCAGAGGAATAGTACATCGTTGTGGGATATACAATAAAGTACAAATATAATACATAGAAGAATATATTTTGAAGTTACAAATACATCAACATAAAGGTGGTGACGAGCTGTTCTTGCTTAACAGCATCATCTTGTACTTGTTTAACACTCCATACAGCTTCACATAGAAACCAATTCTGATCAGAATCTTCTAGACCCATTCCTTTGAATATCGACAGCTTAATATCCTTAGTCATATTTCTTCTGGGTGGTGGAGGGTTCTGCGTGGTAAAAATAGACACGGTATTGTGTTGAATGTTCTGAGTGCTAAGGATATTCAGAATCGGTTGACTTTGTGCAATGAGAGGTGCGGTGTTCACAACCCGTGGATTCTGCGGAGTAATAGGCTGATAGGTGGAAGATAGAGGTGTGGTTTGGCTATCAGGTTCATCTTCTAATTCAATGTCTATGCGGAATCCACTGGAATTCTTCTTAGGTGTATATTTATATCTTTTCCCACTTCTCAAATTATGTTTCTCTTCGTCACACTCACTAAAAATGCTATTGACCATTACAAATTCCAAAAATTTCATTGCATTCTAAAAACGCCTTTCTCTGCTAAAAGCATTTTAATGTATAAACTGAGGTTGTTCAAGTACTTACCTCGAAATCCCTTGAAAAACTCTCTTTCGGCTACACTATAGAACTTTAGCATGTCCACAATGAACTGCATCACAAAGCTCTATAGTGTACTGTCAACCTAGAAGTCGACTGCTCTTGTGAATGGACTATCTACAAATTTGAGCCTTTCAATAAGCTCTGGTGTCCACTCAGTCGGTATGTCTCGTCGTGCACAGTTTCTTTGCTTTGCGAGCCTTGACAACCATTCATGTAGCTCATTTCCAAAATACATCCAGAAAACTTCATGAACGTCTTTCCACAGGTATTTGTTCAACCACTGGATGTTAGAAAGATGAGGGTGTCTATTCTCCTTTCTTGCGATGTCTCTTTCTATCTTGTCACACCAAGCCCAGATTTCTTTCTTGTCTAGATGCCAAAAGTCAATACCCAGCAAAGCTTGTTCTTCATCACACATCACGACTTCAACTCATCACGGATTCTTAGCACAAAAACAGAACCATTTGTTGGCTTAAATCACTATTCTAGAGGATTCCAATAGAGACCCAGGTTCTTGGCGGTTCGAGGAATCAACAAAACCCCTTTTCACTGGCCCTTTTGGAAACAATCTGCAAGCAGACTGAGGTCTCACCTGAGGTGAATGTATGGGGAGCTACAGAATCAGGTTTCCACAGCTATGTGATGAGTTTTTCGGGATAGATTCAATAAACAACGCATTGTAGAGCCCGTGTTGTGGTCTGATGCTTATATAGGTTAAGATGTTGCACCACCCGCGCATCCAAAGGGTGCGCGCTGTAGATCTTATTCAATAGTAGGACATCACCAATGATAGTTGCGTTGCCTTCTTAAGACTTAACTACTTTGATTAGCAAGAATTTAACAACTATTATGCATCCACTGTTCCTTTGTAGTATTGATCTTATGATTTATGCAGTGCGACAAGCATATTATACTGCGCATTACCGGTGCTGCGCATGGTATAGACCTTTTCCTTAAGTGATTATCCAACCAATTCATACATTCACAGACCTAGAAATACTTGTTCATCTTCCAGTCATCTACATATGCGACACTTAACATATTATTCCCATTCTCATTCTCTTGGTGAATACATATAAAAGTAAAACACATAAGCTTACAAGCATGAGTTAAAGCATCCATGGTAAGCAAATAAATAAGTGCAAAACTTATAAACAATCACACAACGCAGTATTTAACGTGGTTCAACCCCAGGATGGGAGCTACGTCCATAGGAACTGTTGTTATATTAGTCTTTGGGAAGGGTACAATAGTTCCAATCTACGCACTCAACTGCAGAATCTCTTCTCTCTCAATAGCCCTCTGCGCACACAGCTTGCACAGCCTTTACAAAATTGTCTCTTAACAGAAGATTTCTCAATAATAATCAACAATAGAGAATCAACAACCGTTTTCCTTACAAAATGTGCCTTATTTATAGATCATTCCCATAGGTCATATTTTTACAATGCATGGAAAAAACCCTAAGGTTCCGAAAATTGGTGAAGATACCTGCCACCCTGCCTGTCGTTGTCGCCAGGTCACTCCACTTACTTTGATCGCCTGACTACGCCACACTCAGCTCTAACGGCCTTCTGACAGCCGCAGTCACTACAAAATGGTTGCACTGCATCATGTCCTATCACTTTCCACCCCTTTAGCCTACCTATCATCATCGCATTAGTAGCCTAGCACCTTAACTGCTTGCCGCCACTCCCTCCTATAGGTCGCTTTCCCCATCCTTCATTCTGCTTCTTACCCAAAATAGGTCGCGTACTCAGCTCGACCTTCTTCTATATTCTTTTACCAAAAGTAGCTATTGCGCAGGCCCTACGCGCTAGCACTATTGCGTCAAAACTACATATGTACTCCGAGTTGTGCATTTCTCAAAATCGTGTCTTTTAACTTCGCGGCTCGAAAGCTGCGCAGCTTTGAAAGTTGTGTCTTTATCAAAATTGTGCCTACTTGGGCCACGCCCAAAAGGCATACCGGTTACTACAAATTTTTTATAAAAGGTTATGCATAGATAACTGCAGCAATGGATAAGTTGTTAAAGAAAGACACGCAGTTCATCTGGAACGCGGAATGTGAGCAAGGCTTTGACACATTAAAAGATAAAATGGTAATTGCGCCTCTCTTAGTTTTTCCAGACTCGGAGAAGCCATTCCATGTCCATGTTGATGCTTCATGTATAGCATTGGGCGTTTTACTAGCTCATCCAAGAGAGGGAGGTATCGACCATCCCATTGCATTTTTGAGTAGGAAGCTCTCATCTGCTGAGAAGAATTATAGCACCACTGAGAGAGAAGGCCTAGCTATGGACTACGCACTGTAGAAATTCAGGCACTATTTGCTTGGTGCGCACTTCTTTATGTTCACTGACCATTCTGCTTTGAAATACCTAGTCAACAAGCCAGTGTTAGGGGGGAAATACTGCAGATGGTTGTTACTCTTTCAGGAGTATGACTTTGAAATAGTAATTAAGCCTCGCAAGTTGAACTTAGGACCTAATCATCTTTCAAGGATCAAGTCAGGAGAAGAACCTACGAACCTTGAAGTCAATCTTCCTGATGTGTAGTTGTTTTCCATTTAGATTGACGATGACTACTATAAATATATCGTAGACTTCTTGACTACTGGGTTGGCATCCATAGAGTTTACTACGCAGCAGAAGAAGCAGCTGGTGGTAAGAGAAGCATACTTCACCATCATTGTTGGACAACTATACAAATTGGGGCCGGATGAAGTGTTGCGCAGGTGTGTGTTAGAGCACGAGAATCCATTTGTACTAGCTGATGCACATTCAGAAGCAGTCGGAGGTCACTTGTTAGGATATCTCATCATTCATTTATGTACTTTGCATGCATGCATCCTAGTCATGAGTTTGAAGCCTCCAACACCTAGTCCCTAGTTTGCCAGCACCCGATAGCTTCTTTCAACTCAGTTTTATCCCTCCTAGTGCTTAGTGCGCCCTGTATGTACCTACCACTAGTGAAAGGCACCCTCTCTCAACTACCACTCAGTTCACTTCAGTTAGATAGTTGTTTTTCCTTGATTTAAGGCTAGATTGACTCCTAATTAACCATATCACTCCGTTGGACCTCCAGTGAGACTAGACAACCTATTCTGACTCCAGTTAGCTCCTCATGCACCCTTCACTGAGCCTCCTTCATTTAGTTAGTGCCTACTATTGAAATATTGTAACCTCAAAGAATATTATATTTGTATTTTATTATTCTGGAGATGGTACATTCCTCCGTGGTGACCCTATTGCATATCAGGAGATGTTTATTCCTCTGAGAGACTATGATAACTAGGGTTATTAGGTCTCCCATGTGAGGTCAGCCCTAATTTTACTATTTGGGGGTTATTAGACTCTCCTGGGAGAGGCCGGCCCCATTAGGGTAAAAGGTTAGTCGGGAGATGAGTATAAGCAGAGGAGGATGTTCCTCACTTATCTCATTCATTCATCCACTTGGGAGTAGCGTACAAGTGAGAGAGAGGTCTGCATAGGAGGAGGAGGAGCTCTAGTCTTCAACTACATCTTGTATTTGGTTGATTATCTATATTAAGGAAAGCTTTGCTGGGTTTTCTACCCCATGAGGGTTTCCCGGGGTAAATCTTTGTCTATCTTATGATTGTGTTTCTTTTAGTGATCTTGCTAGTCAAATTAGGCTAAAATTAACATGGTATCAGAGCTAGCCTAAATAGGACATCTTTCACAAGGTGAAAATACCTCTCTCTCCTCCTCCGGTGAAAATTAGGGGTTCTACAAAAGTTGGAATTTTTGGCTTTTGATTGCATGGCTGGATAGCCCTCCTCAAAATCAAAGTTTTGAGCCCTGGATCAAACTTTTTGAGTGGGTATAACCCCAAGCTTTGTCAAAACCTAGTTTGACTTCTGGACTAGAAAACCAGTAAACCAGAAAAAGTGTGCACCTCTGCACCAATGAACTAGAAAAGCTGCGAACCTGTGCACTAGAAATCCAGAAAAGAAAAGACCAGAAAACTAGAAATTCTGTTGCAGATCTGGAAGGTGTAAAGTTGAGGTTTCTAGAAGCTGATCATACCAGAATTCTCAATTCAATCAATATCATTTCCTGGTAAGTACTATTCTATCTTTTGAAACCTCAATCTCTTTGATCCTTGGATAAGATGGCTCCAAGCACTAAGCTTGAAGACAAGCTAGAGGGTATAGAAAATTTCCGGGCATGGAAATATAGAATTGGTCTCATTCTTGAAGAGAATGATATTTTCCAATATATTAAAGATGAGGTTGCAGAACCTGAAGAAGATGAAGCCAAAGAGAAGTATAGGAAGGACCTAATTAAAGAAAAGAGAATCATTGTTGATTCTATCAAATACCACTTGATTCCCTAAGTGGCATCCAAGAAGACCCTAAAGGAAATGTATGATGCCATTTCTAGAATGTATGAAGGAAAGAACATTAATAGGAAGATGAATCTGAGAGCTCAATTGAAGACCACCAAGATGAATAAAGGAGAATCCATTCAAGACTATTTCTCAAGGGTTTCCTATTTCAAGGAACAACTAGATGCCATTGGAGATACTCTTGATGAAGATGAACTAGTCATGACTGCTCTAAATGGTCTCAATAGGCCTTGGGAGTCATTCATCCAAACCATGTGTGCCAGGAAAGAAAGTATGAATTTTTATGTGGTATGGAAAGATTGCATTCAAGAAGAAATGAGGGTAGCCAATAGAGAAGCCCTTCTCAAAGAGGATGATCAAGCCTTGGCTACTCACACATAAAGAAGAAGAAGGATTCACTTCAACTCCAATAAGATTGGTCACAAGGAGTATCAACCTCCTCATAGATTTAAAAGGAGAGGGGGAGTAAACTCAGAAAGAGACCTCTCCATAGTTCAATGTTACAATTGTCTCAAACTAGGACACCTTGCTAGAAATTGTACTTCATAAAAGAAGAGGAAGAATTTTCACAAAAGACATCATGCACATGTAGCAGAAGATGATAGTGAAGAAGAAGAGGAAAGGCCTCAAAAGAAAAGAACTAAAGTAGAGAAAGAAGATGCAGAAGAATATGTTCTATTCTCTGCACTCTCTGGGTCTATGACACCTGGAGAAGATACATGGCTCATTGATAGTGGTGCTTCAAAGCACATGACAGGACAAGGGAACATTCTCTCAAGACTTGAAGAGAATTCCTCTCCAGAGAAAGTATCTCTAGGAGATGACTATCAATATCCCATCAAGGTAATTGGTGAAGCAAGCTACAAGCTTCATTCTGGAACCCCATTGAAGATGAAGGAAATCTTAAATGTAGGTCAGGTTTGAAGAAGAACTTACTTTATATCTCGGCATTAGATAAGAAATGCTATAGGGTTGCATTTATTGATGGTCAAGTACTCATGTGGCCCAAAGGAAAATCAATTGAGGATGCAATTGTTATTGGTGAAGAGGAAGGAGGTCTATACAAACTCAAAGGCCATCCAGAAACTACCCTTGTTTATGAAGCCACTAGCCCAAGTGAGCTTTGGCATAGAAGGCTTGCTCACATTAACTACAAAGCATTACCTCATGTGAGCAAGGTAGTCATAGGACTACCAGTCTTAAAAATTGATCATGAGGGCACTTGCAAAGGATGTGCAAAAGGGAAGAATATCAAGAACCCGTTCCCAAAGAGTGAAACAAAGACTAAGAGTACATTGGAATTGATTCACTCAGATGTATGTGGACCAATGCCATCCACATCCTTGAGTGGATATGAATACTACCTTATATTCATTGATGACTACTCAAGAAATACTTGGATATATTTCCTAAAGGGAAAGAATGATGTCTTTGAAAAATTCAAGGAATACAAAGCCCTGATAGAAAATCATTCAGAAAAGAAGATCAAGATACTCAGGACAGATAATGGTGGAGAATATACTTCAAAAGACTTTGAATTATTTTGTAAAGAAGCTGGAATCAAGAGGGAGCTAACCACTCCTTACAATCCTCAACAAAATGGTGTTGCGGAAAGAAATAATAGAACCATTATGGAGGCAGTAAAGACAATGATACATGATCAAGATCTACCCATGTATTTATGGGATGAAGCAGCTAGGACAACAGTCTATGTGCAAAATAGACTATCTCATAGTACTCTTGATTTCAAAACTCCAGAAGAAGTGTTCACAGGAAAGAAGCCTGAAGTAAGTCACCTCAAGATATTTGGATGCCCAGTATACATTCACATTCCAAAATAAAAGAGGACCAAGCTAGATCCTTCTGGGAAGAAAGGAATATTTGTTGGATACTGTGAAGCATCCAAAGCATTCAGAATATAGATCCTAGGATTCCATCATATGGAAATAAGTAGGGATGTGACATTTGATGAAGAGGAATCTCTCAAGAGATCTAGGAAGTGCCAACATGAAGAAGTATATGAGGAAGAGGCACCTTCCAGAATCACAAAAGCTACACCCACTCCTGAAGAGACAACTCCTGAAGAACATGACATGATGGAACCACAAGAACCCCCTATCATAGAAATTTCAAGGAGGAGAAAGCCATCTTGGGCAAGAGACATTATATTAGGAGTAGAAAAGTATGGAGCTCTTGAAGGCTCAACTAGTATGTGCTAGAAGCCAAAGGCATTCTCCAACTATGTGGCCCTGATGTGTGATCTTGTAGATCAAGAACCCACTAGTTATGAAGAAGCATCCCATAAGAAAGAGTGGGTGGAGCCAATGACAGAGGAATACCAGTCAATAATGAAAAATGATGTTTGTGATATAGTTCCCAAACCAAAGGACAAAAGTGTGGTATCCTCCAAATGGATATACAAGATAAAGCATGCTGCAGATGACAGCATTGAAAAATATAAGGCAAGGTTTGTAGCCAGTGTTCGGATATCCACATCATCTATTTCGGGATACATCATCTATTTCAGGATCTTGCATGATCTATTTCAGGATATTATCTATTTCAGGATTCCTATTTCAGGATTCCTATTTCAGGATTCCTATTTCAGGATATGATCTATTTCAGGATTCTGCATGCACAGGCATGCATCCCAGTCACCAGTTTGATGCCTCCAGCACCTTATCCACCTTCTTCTAGCACCCAGGAGCCACCTACCACAGATTTTTATCCCTCCTAAGCTGAAAGGCGCCCACTTCTCACCTACTGCCAGAGAAGGGCGCACTTGTTCACCTACCACTGCAGTTCCACTTCAGTTACATTCAGTTAGCTCCGATTCTCCCTGATTTGAGGCTAGTTTCACTCCCGACTGACTGTATCACTTCCGTTTGACCTCCAGTTCGATTAGGTGACTTGTTCTGACTTCAGTTAGCCTCCCATGCGCCCCCACTGAGCCTCCAGATCCTATATCAGTGCTACACACTTCAGTTACATTTATTATGCTCAGTTAGACTCAGATTGACACCTGGATGACTAGTTGTTGTGATTGATGAGTACCACCGATGATTTATGAGGACTCCTAGACAGAGTCAAGCTACTCCATTCAGTGATTCGAATGGCCTACTTAGTCAATTCGAATTGCTCATTGACAGCATTGGATTGTATTGTATTGTATTGTAATTCATTCACCCTTTCTGGGATAGAGAGCACTGCTGCATGTTTTGCACAGTTTTGCACCATATTTTCTATGTTCATCTGTTGTGATTGATTTACTTGTTCATTAGATCTGCTGTGACTAATTTTACATGGTATCAGAGCCATTGCAGGGACAAGATCTCTTTTCTACAGGTGTTTATACAAGAAGATTTGACTGAATTGCTAAAAATTGCAAAAAGTTTGGCATGAGATATCTCAAGGGCATTCGCTCCTGTGCATGCAAAGCTTGAAAAATATTCCAATACCACTCCAGAAGCTTGAGTTACCACATAATTCCTGGATCTGATACATTGGACCTATTCAACATTGCTTGAAATCCAATCCCAGGTGTGATGCAACTCTCAAAGGGTGGATTGTTCGACCTTATTGTGGTTGTTTTTATGTGATTTGCAGGTTTCTTACTTCCTCCATGTGCATTCGCTAATGCAAAGATGGAGACTTCTTCTTCACAAAATATTCTTACTCCATTCAACTATGATGAATGGAAACCAAAGATGATTGCATTCTTGAAGAGACAATGTCTTTTTGATATGTGCATTGGTAATACAAGAGATTTTGATTCCGATGAAGAGAAGAATGATTGGCTCAATGATTGTGATAGAGCTTTTGGAGCAATATGTCTTGCTATGTCTCCTTGTATGCGCTACCTCATTAAGCTTGCTGAAAATCCAAGTGATCTATGGGTCCAACTTGACAGAGAATTTGGAAAGCAGGAAGAAGAGGATCATGCTAGTCTTTTGGGGAACAAGCTCAGTGAGATCTCCTTATGTGTTCTTTCCGATCATGTGTTGGCCTCAACAATTGTTCAAGATGAAGAAGAAACTGTAGATTCAACACTCATTCTCTCAAAGTCTTCTATTTCGAATTCTGAGCAAGATAAACAAGCTCATACTCTAGATTCCGAAGAGGTTCTTGAATCCTCTCTTTCACATGAGTTTGTCGGCATGCGGAATAATGATCTACTTGATGTTTTGGAGGTAAAATCTGATTTTGGAGGTGAAGCATTCGCCCTCCTTGATTGCATGCCTTCTATAAACTTATGTTCTATCATTTGCAAAGTTTCTCAGAGTTTTAATGAAGATGAAGAGCACTACCATTCGCTTGAGTTCAATTCTCATGCACTTTTTGCTGATTTTGGTTTTGATCTCACCCTGATTGGTTCAAAGGAGATCTCAAGAAACCATTCATCTATTTTTGGAGCTGATTTAACTTCTATTGATAAGAAGTTCAAGTTTCAAGATCTATTTGATCCGATTGGAGCTATTCCTACCTCACTTGGTTCGAATCACAGGTTCCAGGATCATCCTCATATTTTCATATTTGTTCTCACCTTTTTCGGTATGAAGAGCAAGTTCTTAAAGTCTCCACATTCGCTTGCATCCACTGATGGAGAATTCAAGCACATGTTTTTGGAGCATGATCCATTTACTCCCAAGAGTAAGATACCTCCAGACATATCTACTTGATTTTGGAGCAGTTAAATCTTTTGGTGTACTACAGTCTATTTTGAGGGGGGGTATTTTTCCCATGAGGTTTTCCCCATTTCCTCGGTTTATTGACTGTTATTAGTTTTTGGATTATTGTATTGGGGTGAACTTTGGTCTTAGTTACCAGGGCCCCACATTATTTTAGTTGGCACATCATAGTCTAGCTTGAGGGGGGGTGTTCGGATATCCACATCATCTATTTCGGGATACATCATCTATTTCAGGATCTTGCATGATCTATTTCAGGATATTATCTATTTCAGGATTCCTATTTCAGGATATGATCTATTTCAGGATTCTGCATGCACAGGCATGCATCCCAGTCACCAGTTTGATGCCTCCAGCACCTTATCCACCTTCTTCTAGCACCCGGGAGCCACCTACCATAGAGTTTTAGCCCTCCTAAGCTGAAAGGCGCCCACTTCTCACCTACTGCCAGAGAAGGGCGCACTTGTTCACCTACCACTGCAGTTCCACTTCAGTTACATTCAGTTAGCTCCGATTCTCCCTGATTTGAGGCTAGTTTCACTCCCGACTGACTGTATCACTTCCGTTTGACCTCCAGTTCGATTAGGTGACTTGTTCTGACTTCAGTTAGCCTCCCATGCGCCCCCACTGAGCCTCCAGATCCTATATCAGTGCTACACACTTCAGTTACATTTATTATGCTCAGTTAGACTCAGATTGACACCTGGATGACTGGTTGTTGTGATTGATGAGTACCACCGATGATTTATGAGGACTCCTAGACAGAGTCAAGCTACTCCATTCAGTGATTCGAATGGCCTACTTAGTCAATTCGAATTGCTCATTGACAGCATTGGATTGTATTGTATTCTATTGTAATTCATTCACCCTTCTGGGATAGAGAGCACTGCTGCATGTTTTGCACAGTTTTGCACCATATTTTCTATGTTCATCTGTTGTGATTGATTTACTTGTTCATTAGATCTGCTGTGACTAATTTTACAGCCAGAGGGTTCTCTCAGAAAGAGGTAAATGATTATGAAGAAACATTTGCACCAGTTGCAAGATACACTTCCATTAGAACTATCATGGCACTTGCATCCATGATGAAGTGGAAATTACACCAAATGGATGTAAAGACAACCTTCTTGAATGGTGTAATTGAGGAGGAAGTGTATATAGAACAACCTTGAGGATTTGAGGTGGAAGATAGAAGAACCCATGTGTGCAAATTAAAGAAGGCTTTGTATGGGTTGAAGCAAGCTCCCAAAGCTTGATACAAAAGAATTGATAGTTTCTTGACAAGCTTGGGCTTTACCAAGAATAAAGTTGATCCTAACCTTTATCTCAAAGTTATGGATGATGAACCTGTCATATTATTGTTGTATGTGGATGATCTATTTCTAACTGGAAATGAGAAATAGATTATCGAGTGCAAGGAGAAGCTTTCTTCAGAATTTGAGATGAAAGATCTCGGATTGGTGCACTACTTCCTAGGTCTGGAAGTATGGAAAGGACCAAAGGGAATCTTTCTCAACCAGGGAAAGTATGCTGTAGAAATCTTGAAGAGATTTGACATGTTGGAATGCAAAGCCATGGCCACTCCCATGGATTCCAACCTGAAGTTGTTAGCTGGTGACTCATCAGAGTTAGTGGATATGAATCTGTACAGACAGATTATTGGGTCATTAATGTATTTAACAAATACTAGACCAGACATATGCTTTGCCGTGAATACATTGAGTCAGTATCTAGTGGAACCTAGATGAGTTCACCTGATAGCTACAAAGCATGTGATGAGGTACCTAAAAGGTACGATAGATTTTGGTCTATGTTATCTTGGAGATCATGACTTCAGACTGCATGGCTATATAGATGCTTATTGGGTAGGAAGTGTATCGGAAAGGAAGAGCACATTGGGAGGATGTTATTGTCTAGGATCCGCCATGATCTCGTGGTTTAGCAGGAAGCAGTCTAGTGTGGCTCTAAGCACAGCTGAAGCAGAATATATAGCTGCTTGCTCTGCTAGTTGTGAACCAATATGGCTTCGGAAACTATTATCAAGACTATTTGACATAGAGATGGACCCCACTGTGATCATGTGTGACAACCAGAGTTGTATCAAGATGACAGAGAATCCAGTGTTCCATGATAATTCAAAGTACATAGAGATCCGATATTTCTATATACGGGATATGGTGCAGAAAGGACCTATAAAGCTCAAGTATATAAGAATTGACAAACAAGTTGCTGATATATTGACCAAACCTCTGTCTCGAGTAAAGTTTGAGTATTTTCAAGACAATCTTGGTGTATTTCAGAAAGACCCTCCTCGAAAGGGGGAGTGATGTGGTCACTGATGATGAGATTGCCTGCATCAATAGTGAGGTTGATGATATGGATACCTGTATTGGTGATACCGACAATGAGGTCGATGAAGTGGTCCTTAGACTTGGTCTAAGTTGACAAGTGGATTGTATCATCCTTGGACACATGTCCTAAAAGAGATTCATAGACATATGTCTCTGAGAAAGTGGTCCCTTGTGGATGTGATAGGACTGCATCATCCCTAGACCCTTGGTTCAAAATGTATGTGATAGGACTACATTGTCCCTGGACCCTTAGTTCAAAATGTACGTGATAGGACTGCATTGTCCCTAGACCCTTGGTTCAAAAGGTACGTGAGAGGACTGCATCGTTCCTGAACATTTGGTTCAAAAGGTATGTGAGAGGACTGCATCGTCCCTGAACATTTGGTTCAAAAGGTACATGAGAGGACTACATCATCCCTGAACATTTGGTTCAAAAGGTACATGAAAGGACTGCATCATCCCTGAACATTTGGTTCAAAAGGTACGTGAGAGGACTGCATCGTCCCTGAACATTTGGTTCAAAAGGTACATGAGAGGACTGCATCATCCCTAAACATTTCGTTCAAAAGGTACGTGAGAGGACTGCATCGTCCCTGAACATTTGGTTCAAAAGGTACATGAGAGGACTGCATCATCCCTGAACATTTGGTTCAAAATGTACATGACTCGATTGCATCGTCCATAGACATAAGACTTGTCTAAAATTGATAGGGATTGATCATCCTGGAATTTGATCTGGATTGTATCATCCATAGACCTATGTCCTAAAGTGAGAGGGATTGATCATCCCGTAATAGGATCATGTGTATTGCAGATTATGATACTAAGATGATCAATATGGTGTAGATCAAGATGATCCAGATGCTGTAGATCGAGATGATCCAAATGCTATAGATCGAGATGATCCAGATGCTGTAGATCGAGATGATCCCGATGCTATAGATCGAGATGATTTAGATGTTGTAGATCGAGATGATCTAGATGTTGTAGATCGAGATGATCCAAATGTTGTAGATCGAGATGATGATGATGTTGTAGCTGATCAAGTGCTGCAGAAGATGATGACTCAGTACTGAAGATGTTGATGTTCCAGTATTGATTATGTTACAGTAACTGTTGAGTTACTGATGATGATGTATGAAGAAAGCTTCCAATGATTTATAGATGTATCATGTAGTTGATGACTCCTTGCTCCTGCAGATGTTGTTATAATATCCTTCTCGTTAAGGGGGAGTGTTGAAATATTGTAACTTCAAAGAATATTATATTTGTATTTTATTATTCCCAAGATGGTACATTCCTCTATGGTGACCCTATTGTATATCCGGATATGTTTATTCCTCCGAGAGAATGTGGTAACTAGGGTTATTAGAATCTCATGGGAGAGGTCGGCCCCATTAGGGTAAAAGGTCATTTGGGAGATGAGTATAAGTAGAGGAGGATGTTACTCACTTATCTCATTCATTCATCCACTTGGGAGTAGTGCACAAGTGAGAGAGAGATCTGCATAGGAGGAGGAGGAGCTCTAGTCTTGGACTACATCTTGTATTTGGTTGATTATCTATATTGAGGAAAGCTTTGCTGGTTTTTCTACCCCATGAGGGTTTCCAGGGGTAAATATTTGTCTATCTTGTGATTGTGTTTCTTTTAGTGATCTTGCTAGTCAAATTAGGCTAAAATTAACACCTACATGTGCTAGTTATGCCTACCACACTCAGTTGGACTCAGTTTGACACCTGGTTGACCGTTACTTGTGCATTGATGACTCCACTGATATGATGATGAGGACTCCTAGTTGGAGCCAAGCAATTCCATGCAGTATATTCGAATGAACTACTTGGCTAATTCGAATTGCTCATTCATTGTGAAAGTATTGTATTGTATTCTCACTATTCTGAGTTATAGAGCATTGATGCATCTCTCTTGCACAGTTTTTTACTCCAATTTGTTTTACATCATTGTGATTGATTTAATTATTCAATAGATCTACTATGACTAATTTTACATGGTATCAGAGCCATGGCAGGGACAAGATTTATTTTCTACAGGTGTTCTACATGAAGATTGAGTGTTTTTTTTGCTCAAAAATATTTCAGCAGCGGCATGCAAAATCTCATGTGCATGCAAGACTGAAATTTCTCTCCAATCCACTTCAGAAGCCATGAGTTTTCCACAGAATTCCTGGATATGAATCATTGGATCTTCAAGCTTGCTTGATCTCCTATGTCGGGTGTGATGCAACTCTAAAATGGGTGGATTGTTTGACCTTATGGTTCTTGTTATTTTTGTGATTTGCAGGTTTCTTACTTCTTCCATTTGCATTCAATAATGCAGAGATGGAAACTTCTTCTTCACAAAATATTCTTACTCCATTCAGCTATGATGAATGGAAACCAAAGATGATTGCATGCTTGAAGAGACAATGTCTTTTTGATGTGTGCATTTGTATGACAAGAGATTTTGATTCCAATAAAGAGGAGAATGATTGGCTTAATGATTGTGACAGAGCTTTTGGGACAATATGTATTGATATGTCTCCTTGTATGCGCTACCTGAGTACTACTATTGAAAATCCAAGAGATCTATGTGACCAACTCAATAGAGAATTTGGAAAGCAGGAAGAAGAGGATCATGCTAGCCTTTTGGAGAACAAGCCCAGTGAGATCTCCTTATGTGCTCTCTCTGATTATGTCTTGGCCTCATCCATTGTTCAAGATGAAGAAGAAACTATAGTTTCAATACTCATTCTCTCAAAGTCTTCTATTTAAAATTCTGATTAAGATAAACCAGCTCATACTCTAGATTATGAAGAGGTTCTTGAATCCTCTCTTTCACATGAGTTTTTTGACATGCAGAATAATGATCTACTTGATGTTTTGGAGGTAAAATCTGATTTTGGAGGTGAAGCATTCATCCTCCTTGATTGCATGCCTCCTATAAACTTTTGTTCTATCATTTGCATAGTTTCTCAGAGTTTTACTGAAGATGAAGAGCACTACCATTCGCTTGAGTTCAATTCTCATGCAATTTTTGCTCATTTTGGTTTTGATCTCACCCCTGTTGGTTCAAAGGAGATCTCAAGAAACCATTTGTCAAATATTGGAGATGATTTAACTTCCACTGATAAGAAGTTCAAGTTTCAAGATCTATTTGATTCGATTGGAGCTATTCCTACCTCACTTGGTTTGAATCACAGGTTCCAGGATCATCTTTGTATTTTCAGATTTGTTCTCACCATTTTCATTATGAAGAGCAAGTTCATAAAGTCTCCACATTCACGTGCATCCACTGATGGAGAATTCAAGCACATGTTTTTGTAGCATGATCCATTTACTCCCTGAAGTAAGATACCTCCAGACATATCTACTTGAGTTTGGAGCAGTTAAATCTTTTGGTGTGTTACAACCATTTTGAGGGGGGGGGGTTTCCCATGAGGTTTTCTCCATTTCCTCGGTTCATGAATTGTTATTTATTTGGATTATTATTGTATTGGGGTGACCTTTGGTATCAATTAACAGGGCCCTGTATTTTATTTTTTAAATCATAGTATAGCTTTAGGTGGGGTGTTAGGATATCTCATCTTTCAGTTATGTACTTTGCATGCATTTTGCATCTGCATGCATCCCAATCACTAGTTTGATGCCTCCAACACCTAGTCCCTAGTCTGCCAGCACCCAGGAGCTTCTTTCCACTCAGTTTTATCCCTCCTAGTGCTTACTGTGCCCTGCATGCACCTACCACTAGTGAAAGGCACCCTCTCTCACCTACCACTCAGTTCACTTCAGTTAGCTAGTTGTCTTTCCTTGATTTAAGGCTAGATTTACGCCTAACTGATTGTATCACTCCATTGGACCTCAAGTGAGACTAGACTACCTATTCTGACTCCAGTTAGATCCTCATGTGCCCTCCACTGAGCCTCCCTCATTCAGTTAGTGCCTACATGTGCCAGTTACACCTACCACACTCAATTAAACTCAGTTTGACAACTGGTTGACCATTACTTGTGCATTGATGAATCCACTTATCTGATGATGAGGACTCCTAGTTAGAGCCAATCTATTCCATGCAGTATATTCAAATGAACTCCTTGGCTAATTCAAATTGCTCATTCATTATGACAGTATTGTATTGTATTCTCACTATTCTAAGTTGTAGAGCACTGATGCATCTATCTTGCACAGTTTTTTACTCCAATTTGTTTTACATCATTGTGATTGATTTACTTGTCCAATAGATCTACTGTGACTAATTTTACATCACTATGCAGGAAGAGCCACTGCGCAGAAGATATTACGAGCAGGGCTATGGTGGCCTACGATTCATGAAGACTCGAAAGAACATTGCTAGAGATGCGATGTTTGTCAAAAGACAGGAAGGCCGCCATGAAGAGATGAAATGCCATTGAATCCATAGTTGACATTACAGGCATTTGAGAAATGGGCCATTGATTTTTTGGGACCTATAAACCCACTGAGAAAGAGAACTAGTGTGAGATACATTATTACTGCAACTGATTACCTTACTAGATGGGTAGAAGCAAAGCCAGTAAAGGACTATAGTGCAGTTACTGCCGCGCAATTCATTTTTTAGAACATATTCACAAGGTTTGGATGCCCAAAGATTTTGATGAGTGATCAAGGCACTAATTTTCTGAACAGAACTATTGAGGCATTGACAAAAGAGTTCTACATTCATCATCAGCGAAGTATGCTATATCATCTGCAAGCAAATGGAACTGTTGAAGCTTTCAATAAGGTACTGGAGAATGTGCTAACTAAAATATGCAATGTTAATAGGGATTACTGGGACCTGCGCATTCCAGCTTATTTATGGGCATACAAAACTACTTGCAAAAAGTTGACTAGCCACACACCTTTTAGGCTGGCCTATGGACAGGAAGCAATAATGCCAATGGAGTACATTGTTCCCAGCTTGAGAATAGCTGCATTCACAGGCATGGAAGATTGTGACGCACTAGAAGAAAGGCTTCTACACTTGGTTGGTCTAGAGGAAGATCGCTTCATTGCAGGGTTTCACCAACAAGTGCAGAAAGAAAGAGAAAAAGCATGGCATGATCACCATATAAAAAACAAGACCTTTCAGGTAGGTGATATAGTCCTCATGTATGATAGCAAATTTATTTAGTTTCCTGAAAAGTTTAAAATGAATTGGCTTGGTCCATATACTATTTTACATGTAACTAACGGTCGCGCAGTCCAGTTAGCCACACTAGAAGGAGATAACTTGCCTAGCCTAGTCAATGGAAGCACACTAAAACCCTATGAGGGATAGTCCTGCTTCGTAGAAACCTTATTGATCAGGAAAGGAGGAAGTTTCTAAGTGTCAAAGTACAGTTGAAATTGGGCACTAGAAATGGGGAAGAGTCTATACACAAAATGTGATGAAGAAAATGTATATACTGTGCAACACTTGTTAAGAAGTAAGGCTGTGCCAAAAAAAAAAAGAAGAAGAAAGAGAAAAAGGAGAAAAATGCAACTGCAAAGATCAAGTTATAAGAGAAAAGAGGCTAAGTTCAGAAGCACGAAATCAAGCACCGCGAAGTGACTGCACCGGAGTAGTGACAACCTGCCGTGGAGTTCGACACAACATTCCAGAAAAGTAGCCATTAAGATGTTGGTCTTAAATATAGCCGTTATACAGTACTTTTTCGTGCGACGACTTGAGCATTTAACGCCGAAATAGCCATTCTGAATGAGTAAATGAAGGAAAGGACTGAAATCTTCGCCAGATTTGGCCAATGGATACTGCATTTAATGCTTATCTAGTCATTGAGGGGCGTGGAGGAGGCTAGCTACGCCTATAAATACCACTGTATTTGGACTCACGGGCATTACCGAAACCATTGAATTTTCTTGCAAGCAATACTCTATGATTGTTTACAGCAAGTTATCAACAATCTCATTGTTCTATTCAGACCTATCCAGTGAATGTTTGAGAGGTACTCTATTGAGCAAGAGTTCACAGTCTAGGATACTATGAAGGTGTTTAGATATGGAGGAATCGAAGGGTTGATGAGAACCCCCGTCAAGAAAATCATAATAGAGCAAGGTCAGGCTTCCCAAATATCAACAAGACATGCTACAACAATGCAAGATAAAGGCAAAGAACCAGTGGCACAAAAAATGAAGCCAAAAGTGATGAGTTCCACAATGACACAAGTTCCGTTGGGAGACAAGGAAATACCATTGAAGCTAACCCCTGAGTATATCTCGTCACGTGCATGGGACGCACCGGCCATCAAGCTATTGAAGAATGCCAAGTATGAGATTCCACTCTCGCCTAAGTCGAAGCATGTCAAAGTGGGAGGAAATATGTTGGGTAAGATTCTAGAATGTAAGTGGAAAACTATGACTTGATTCAAATGCAGAAGGACCCCAATGAACCTAAGTATCCACATTTCCATCTCGACCAGTACATGTGATGGAAGAAAGACGTGAAAGGCAATCTTTCCTTGGTCGTAGAAATTTGGTTATCCGGAGTAGTTGAATCAGGACTGCTCAACCTATTGAGACTCCAGCACTTCAACAGAAAGACAGAGATGAATGCAGTGGTGAGAACTCTTATGTCACACATTCACCAGGGATATCTTTGGCTTGATCATAATATCGACTTGAACATTGACTTGATCCACCAGATCACTAGCTTAAGCAAGAGAAGCAAAGATTTGAAGCAATTCTTTCAAGGAAAAAGCAGGGACAAGGAGGTCATTGCTAAGATGAAGAAAACGCAAACCATCGTCAAAGGGAAACAAGGTTTTGTCATGGATGACACAGATGATGAGGCAATGCGGTTTGTCACACAACTGTTAGCCGGTAAAATTCTGAGAAAAGCAAGACCATTAGAAGTACCCGCAGGAGCAGTGCTGCTTGGTTCAAAAGCCACAGAGGGAGAAAGATTCAACTGGTGTCAGTTCCCATTGTATGAGTTCCTGGAGGAACTGAATGATACATAGACACATGGAGGTAATTTCCACTATACATGGCTGATAGTGTTGATTGCATTCGTAGGATGGAAGGACCCAAAGGATTACATTGGCGTAAGAACCCACGGAATATTTGAATAATTGATATAATGTAAGATGAAGATATTTTACAATTGAAGGCCTACCTTAAATATGGCTTGGCCATTAATATAAGGAGTCATGTCCTCTTGATAACATGTAGTTAATGTTTAATAAATATTATTACTTATTATTAATGTATTTATTTACTATTTCGTGTTTGTAACATTGCCCTTCCCTTAACGACATCTTTGTCCTCAAAGATGAGTGTGTTGATCCTCTTTTATTCTATCTATGTGTTGAACTGTTAATTTGAGAGATGCAATTTTTATTATGATCATTGCTTCATTTTATTTCCTTTTTTTGTAATCCACATTAAGTATGTACTTGGTGAAGTTCTATTTACACCTTTGTTGCTTGCATGGTTTTAGCTTTTAATTATTTTTGTCATCAACTTAACAAACTTGACATCCTTTACAATATTAACTATTTTCATGATGTCATTTCCAACATATTCTTTTCCATTCCCTTTGAAAGGGGTCCTTGTACTTATAATGTTAAAAAAACATCAATTTTATCTTGTGTCTAATTAATCTTATAACTGTTCCAATTGATTTTCTTTTGAGGCGAGAGGATAGGCAAGGTAGAGTTTGAATCTAAAATATTTGATTTCTCAAACTTGATTTCTCTTACACATTATGGAATCCATCCCTTATTGTTGCATTGATCATCGTTATTGTCAGCAACACTGGCTTGAGTCTCATCACAATATTGGTCAAGATCATCTTCATCTTTATCAAATATAATATTGTTCTTTTGCATCATCATTATGATATTCTATATCATTTTCTTGTTTATTATCTTGATCGATATCATTAATCTCATCTTGGTTGAGATAATGGTTTTTCATATCTTCCTTTTTTCATCATCTTTATCAAATATGTCATCTTTTTTTTCCAGCTTCCACTGCATCACAATTGGTGTCAAAATTTGGTGGATTTGGAGACGGTTTAAATGGAGATGATGTGATCAAGGATGTAGTCATGGATGAGGCAATTGGGTTACTAGAAGTACTTTGTTGTTTAGGGGGATTACTAGACTTATAATTTCCAACCTCTTTATGATAGTGTCTATATTGACATTCAACCTTGTCTCCAATTTCTTGAATTATTTTTTTAATCCTATCATCAATGCTCTAGTATGTGGCAACGAATAATTAGATGTCATTCTCGCTTATGTGATGAAAAAATAAAAAATAATAATATATAATAATAATAAAAATACTAGATTATATATTTTTATTTTTTAAAACGTGGATAAAAAATTTAATAAATAATAATAATATTATATAATAATAATAATAATAATATAATAATATATTTTTTATTTATTAATTTTTTTTGTGTGTGTAGGGTTTTACAGATATGGAATGTAGATGGATGCAACGATGGAAAAAGGGAGGATATTTTGCATGAGCATGGAGGGTGCAAGGAGGGATAAATGTAGGAAAGTGATGGTGGATGGAGTAGCGGAGGGGCAGCTACATGGGAGATAGGAGGAGAGTGGTGCAAAGTTGAATGGGAGGTGGTGAGTGGGATTGTGGACGAGGAGGGATATGGAAGTGAAGTGGAGAGCACTTGGAGAAGCAAGGAATGGAGAAGGATGTGGACACGATGAGGCATGGGAGGAAAAAGGGTGGAGTAAATGACTACATGCGAAGGTGGAGAGGATGGTGGAGTGCAGTAGAATGGAGGAAATATGAAAAGGAGACACTAGGGATTCCACAGAGGGTGAATCACATGGAGAAAGAGGGAGTGGAGGCCAAGTGGAAATGTGGAGATGAAAGAGAGTGGAGTCACAACAGGTGGAGCAATCAAGGAGAGGAGGCGAATGGAGTGAAGGAAAAATGTTGAAGGAGATGAAGGGTGGAGAGGAGATAAGAATGAAGTGTAGGAGAGGAGTTGAACATGGCTATGATACCAATGTAATAACTGTGTCCAGATATTCTCAAGGAACAATTATGAATAACCGACAATTTCTGAACAACCAACAAAATATTTGAATAATTGATATAATGTAAGATGATGTTATTTTACAATTAAAGGAACACCTTAAATATGGATTGGCCATTAATATGAGGAGTTTCATCCTCTTGATAACATGTAATTAATGGTAATTAAATATTATTACTTATTATTAATGTATTTATTAACTATTTTATGTTTGTAACAAATAGCCCACGCTGCTCTAGAAACCCTTGGGCCTCTACACTCGGCACTCTCACATTAATAAAAATTTAAAAGGGTGTTTTGGGTTCTACAGGATGTTTCAGAGGTTCTATAATGTCCCCATCCAAATAAATTATAATGGAGGAAAAATTCCACTAACCTACTAGTTCCCCAGGTTGGGGTGGAAGCATCAAAATTTGGAATAAGGGAGCTACAATACCCAAATTGACCTTAGAATTAGAAATTCACATTAAATGGGTCAAATAAACAATAATAAAGAGGAAAATAAGGTGGCATGGTATCATGAGGGTGCATAAGAGCTAGTGGGACCCACAAGTGGCAGGATTCCCCAGTACACTTGGCATCATTCTCACACAAATTTGAGTTCAAGGTGGAGGGTAACGTACTTAGGGAAGATTAAGAGGAAATATTCATGGAAAGAATCAATGAAGCTTAAATTGGAGTGGAAGAGTAGGTCCCAATGAAGTGGAAGAGGAATCATTGAGAAATTGTGACACTTGTAACAATATTCCATGGCATCTATGACAAACAACAATGAATGGATCTATGACAAATTCAGACCTGATTGCAAACCTATGAAAAATATGACATATCAGGGATAAAAATATCCATCAAGAGGGCACATAGAGGGATTTATGGTCAGCCAAGATTCTCAATTCGAATTGGGGAAAGAGGAGTGCAAGGAAGAAATGGACAAGTGTCTCATGTAGGAATCTATAACTAACTCGAGTTGGGTGAGTGTCTTGGAGGGAATTCGATATCATGAGTCCAAATGAGGTTAATAAAAGAGGAGGATGAGTAAGGAGAGAATATTTTGGATCATTATTTTTTTGCACACTTTGAGAGGTTAGCTTGTCCTTGCACCGTGGGTGTTTACCTTCCCTGCTATTGAACCGATTTCGAAGGTGGAGTATCCCTATCCAAGTTGGTTGGAGGAGAGGACATTTATAAATATTATCAGATCTTAAAGGACATGTTTAATGCAGGTTCATTTCCCTCTACAGTTCGATTTCATGTCATAGATCTTCTTCTAATTGATCTTCTCACATTCTCTTCTCAATGTTCATGTTCTAGTGTTGACGATGCACTAATAGTTGCATAAAACTTGTGGAGGATGATTTTGTGACTCTATTGGTGTATTTTATTATGTATGTTACTATATTTAGATTAATATATGACACATAGCTCAAAATATTATGTATTCCATGTAAAAATTCCAAGCAAACTACTTATTCGAGCTAGTTTCTCCTAAGCTTTCTTGTCGACTTTTTGGTCTAGTTATTCATATGTTTTGTACGAGACTTTATCTTAGTTTTAGCAGATTTTTGAGAATCCTATTATGTAATATAGATGACAAAATTACCATATGTAGACCCATTGGGAATTTGATTAAATTTTATGCAACAATTTCGATGCCCATTGTTTACATTTTCTAAGCAATGTATATGCGTTACAACTTTATGTTTGATGGGTGCAATAAACAACTATAGATCATGATAAATGCTTCCTTTTGGATTTTAATGAATTCCTTTATCCATTCCAAGCCTCTTTTCATAAATTATGGAGGTTCATACAACATTTGAAAATCCAATAAGTCAGTGATTAGTGGGGGGGTTTCAACATCGATTTCACTAGTATTTTTCCCTTTCATTCCTCCTTAATTAATTCAAGTCATGGATTCCTTTAACAAGTGCTTGATTGTCTAGTATATTAATTAGGATCCCCTACTACCCATAAATCCCTTCCAGCCAAAATTCAAAATCATTTGGGATAGCTTGGGTTTCACTAGTCCAAGGTTTGAAAATTGGACAAAAATGTGTAATTTTCTATGGTAGGGATGTTAAAGTGGTATCAGAGAATGGTCATTGCACCTGATTAGGGTGACCATTGATGAGGCCAAGTAAAGAAATACATCCCCTAGTATTAGAGACAGGAGAAGAAGTAGGAGAATAAGTCTGCTCTACTAAAGCAATGAACAACGGTGACGAAGGAAACTTAGAAATGGATGAGAAAGAGCAGTTTAGGAATATCATGAAACCATTCTTTGATGACATGAAAAGGAATCTAATGCAAGGGTTCAAATTGTTGGCCAATAAAATTGGGAGAAAATTGGCAGTAGGAAGTAGTAGTAGCTCTCATCATGAGGAGAAAAAGGTAAGTGGAGAAACAATCTTCTCAAGGACCGATTCTCACAATCAACCTAATGACTTCAAGAGTCCAGAAATATCCACTATGCCCAAGTTTCTTGAGCATTAAGAGGATATTAACACTCAGTATGGGATGAAGGAATTCCTTGATGAGTGGCATCAACTGAGTGAAGAGTTTAGGAGGACCTTACAATTTGAACAATTCTTCAATGTATCAAACAAGCTCAAATCTAGAGGAGGTAGCAGAATACCTTTCCAAAATAAAGAATTGAACTCTACCATAGGAAAGTTATCCCTTCCCACTTTTGATGGCTCACCACAAAGTTATGCTCGCACTTGGATACAGAAAATAGATGTGTATTTTCAGTTGCATTCAATGGTTGAAGAGGATGCATTGAAGATGGCTATTCTACATTTTGAAGGAGAAGCTAATGATTGGTGGCTACATGGAATTAAAACCTTAGTACATGAACAAATAACATCCTATGAAGAGTTTGTTAACAAGTTGGTGTAAAGGTTTGACTAAAAGGACCCTGAAATGCCTTTCAAGTAATTGTCACGGTTGAAGCAAACTGGAACCCCTAAAGGCCTACATGTCAGATTTCCAAAAATTGTCAATTATGGTCACTGGCATGTCTATGGGTCTATTAGTATTTCTATATACTGAATTCTTGGATGAACCTTTTAAAGGATTGGCTAAAGATGACAAGAAATATTCATTGAAATATTCTATGAACTTGACAAGAGATCTGCAAAATGTGCTACCCAAAACAAAGTGTCCCCCCAATCCCACTTTTCCTTCCAAGTTCAAAGATGATAAGAAACCATGGAACAAAGACTCATTTGGGAAGGATAAGAAAGATGGACCAAGTAAGGAAGAGCTCAAGAAGAAGAAGTTATGCTTCACATGCCATCAACCATGGGTACTTGGGAATAAATGTGCAAGGGGAAAGCACATTTCATTGAAGTTTTTTCTAGTGATGATGAGGAAATGGACGAAGAAGCAAAAAAATCAGCCATTGAAGAAGGATATGACACAACAGAAAAAAAATCAGCCACAACCTGAAACAAGGAATATGGTAGTACTGTCAGGGGTGCCTCGGTTTCATACCCTTAGATGTAAAGGAGTTTTCCAAGGGAAGAAGGTTACATGGCAAGTGGATGGAGGAGAAACCCATAACTTGATTGATGCATCCTTGGTGGAGAGGAGAAATTTTCCTACTGATACATTTGATGGGTTTGTATTCATCATCCCAGGTAACAATTCTATGGATGATAACACATGGAGTCCAAAGCTACAACTTACCATAGGAAATTACATTGTTACTGAAAGCTTCTGTGTGGTGAATGTTACTAATACAAATCTAGTTCTAGGAGTCCAATGGTTGTACTGTATAGGAGAGCATACAATGAACTATCAAGTACCTAAAATGAGGTTTAAATATTCATAGGGAAATCCAATATTGGTAAGGGGAATGCACACCTATCCTAACCAAGTGGTGTCCTCTCATAGTATGATGTCCATTTTGAGACATAGAGACATTGAATGGGATACATAATGTCTGATCACTTCCCCCAAACTAAGCATAAAGTTTTTAGAACATCCAGAGGAGATAAGTAAGCTATTCCACAAGTATGAAAAGGTTTTTGGAGACCATCCCCCCTGGAAGGCCACTTGACAGGGGAGTTGAAAATGCCATTGTCTTGGAGGAAGGAACTCAACCTATTGAAATGCAACCATACAGGCACCCAAAAAGGTTCATGGATGAGATTGAGAAGGCTATCAATTAACTTTTGGAGTTTGGACTCATAAGGCCAAGTTCAAGTCCCTATGCATCGGTTGTCTTGGTGAAAAAAAAAGATGGAACCTTGAGAATGTGCATTTATTTCAGAGATCTAAACAAGAAGAAAATGAAGAACATATATCCCATTCCTCATATAGATGAGCTCAGGTATGAACTGCTTGGATCAAATTTATTTTCAAATATTGATCTTCGATCTAGTTACCATCAGATTCGAATGAAGGAGGAAGATGTGCATAAGACTACTTTCAGGTGCCATTATGTCATTTCAAATTCCTTGTCATGCCTTTTGGCTTGACCACTGTTCCTGCAACCATACAGTCATGTATGAAAAAAATATTTTGCAAGAAGATCCGTAAGTTTGTTTTGGTTTTATTTGATGATATTTTTATTTACAGTAATACATGGGAGGAGCATTTGCATAATTTAGAAGTTGTATTGAAAATATTCCATGAACAATATTTGTTTGCTAAGCTGTCCAAGTGTGAGTTTGGGTTGACATAAATTTTGTATCATGGGAACATCATTGGGAAAGATGGTGTAAAGGTGGACTTGGATCAAATAAGGTCCATTCTTGATTCTCCACCACCAAAGACATCATTGAATTGTGAGTTTTTATTGGGATCTACACTTGCTATAGGAAATTTGTGAAGGGGTTCTCTCAACTGACAACTCCCCTCACTGACTTGACCAAGAAGGATGATTTCCAATGGAATGAACATGCAGAAAAGGTATTCCAAAGAATGAAAGAGGTAATGAGTAGTTGTCTAGTACTTTCATTACCATATTTTTCTAAACCATTTGTCTTGGAAGGTGATGCATCAGGGGAACACATTAGAGTAGCATTAAAGCAAAAACAACACCCCATAGATTTTGGAAGCGGGAATATACCACCACATCAGAGACTCTACTCCATATATGACAAGGAAATGTTGGCCATATTGCATTCTTTGGTCAAGTTTAGACAATATATGGAAGGGAACAAATTTGTGGTCAAAACGGATCACAATAGCTTGAAGCGTTTTATTACATAGAAACACCTCAATGAAACGAAACAAAAATGAGTGAGTAATATTCAAGCATTTTATTTTGACATTGATTATGTTAAAGGGAAGAATAATGTTATAGCAGATACGTTGTCTAGGATACCCTCACTCTCTCTTATGGAAATTTCAGAGGATTGGAAAGCAATACTAATAATAGAGTATGCCAAAGATAAATTTTATTGTGAACTTTTAGATGGGGACAATGGTGATGATAGGTATAAAGTGTTGAATAGCATAATCTACTATAAATATTGAATCTACTTAGTTTCTAGTTCGAATTTCAAGAAAAATATTTTGAATGCAGCTCATGATTCTCACTTAGCAAGCCATCATGGTTTCTTTAAAATATATAGGATGTTGAGAGAATGATTTTTATAGAAAGGCTTGAAGGGTGATGTTATAAATTATGTGAATGGATGCAAGATATGTTAGAAAAACAAGTTGAGCACAACCATCCTATTGGTTTCCGAAAACCCTTTCATATTCCAGAAAAAAAGTGGGAAAGAATCTCCATGGACTTCATCATAGGTTTTCCTAAGGTACTTTTTAAGGACTCTATTTTTGTTGTGGTGGATAAACTCACCAAATTCGCTCATTTCTTTTCTATTACCTCATCTTTTACTGCTGCACAAGTGGCTGAGCTATTCTTCAGAGATGTTTTCATATTGCATGGACTTCCAAAAAAAATTGTTAGTGACAGGGATAGTTGTTTTATGATTGCATTTTGGAAAGAATTCTTCAAGTTGGTGGGAACAAAATTGACTCCTAGAACAATCTACCATCCACAAACTGATGGTCAAATAGAAAGGGTGAACCAATGGTTGGAGGGATACTTGAGAAACTATGTTATTGGGAAGCAAAAATCATGGGTTAAATGGATATGTTTGGGTGAGTTCTACCTTTCATATGGCCATTGATATGTGTCCTTTCAAAGCACTATATGGTTATAAATAACCTACCTTTGTTGACCACATTTTTGGTGATAGTAGAGCTCCAAAATCTAAGTATTGGATTGAGGAAATTCAAGAAATTTTGAAGGTTTTAAAAGACAATTTGCAAGTTTCCCAAAATCAACAAAAATAATATGCAGATTAGCATAGGAAAGAGAGAAATTTTCAAGTGAATGATTTTGCCTACTTGAGCATACATCCTTATAAACAAACAACCTTGAAGGGAAAAGGTTTAGAAAAATTAAATCCCAGGTTCTATGGCCCATACAAAATAATTCAAAAAATTGGGGAGGTAGCTTATGAAGTGGAGCTTTCAGAAGGGAGTAAAATCCATAATGTGTTTCATGTTTCATGTCTTAAAAAGGTGGTATGGAATAAAATTTCAGTTTCAGACACACTTCCTCCAATGGATGATTAAGAGAATATCATACTCATTACAGAAAAAATTTTGAAGGTAAGGGAAAGGAAATTAAGGTACATAGCCATAATATAATATTTTGTGAGGGATTTACCATGTGAAGTTTCCACTTGGGAAGATGAATTTTTTTTGTAGCATCGAAGTCTAAAATTGCTTAGGGACAAGAAATATTTGGTGTGGAGAACTGCAATGTCCTCATACAAATAAATTATCATGGAGGAAAAATTCCACTAACCTACTAGTTCCCTAGGTTGGGGTGGAAGTATCAAAATTTCGAATAAGGGAGCTACAATACCCAAATTGACCTTATAATTACAAATTAACATTAAATATAGGTCAAATAAATAATAATAAGGAGGAAAATAAGGTGGCATGGGATCATGAGGGTGCATAAGAGCTTTTGGTACCCACAGGAGCCATGATTCCCCACTACACTTAGCATCATTCTCACACAAATTTGAGGTCAAGGTGGAGGGTAACGTACATGGGGAAGATGCAAAGGAAATATTCATGGAAATAATCAAGGAGGCTCAACTTGGAGTGGAAGAGTAACTCCCAATGAAGAGTAAGAGGCATCATAGAGAATTTGTGACACTTCTAACAATATTACATGGCATCTATGACAACAATAATGAAGGAATCTATGAAAAATATGAAAAATTCAAACCCGATTGCAGACCAATGCCAAATATGATATATCAGGGATAAACCTAGCCATCAATAGGGTGCATAAAGGGATTTATGGTCAACCAATATTCCCATTTCGAATTGGGGAAAGAGGAGTGCAAGGAAGAAGTGGACAAGTGTCTAATGAAGGAATCTATTGCTAACTTGAGTTGGGTGAGTGTCATGGAGGGAATTCGAGATCATGAGTCCAAATTAGTTTAATAAGAGAGTAGTATGAGGAAGGATATAATCTTTTGGATCATTTTTGTTTCACACTCTTGGAGAGTTTAGCTTGTCCTTGCATAGTGGGTGTTTACCTTCCCTGCTATTGAACTGATTTAGAAGGTGGAATATCCCTTTCCAAGTTGGTTGGAGGAGAGGCCATTTAGAAATTTTATAAGATATTAAATGATGTGTTTAATGCATGTTCAAGTACCTCTACATTTTGAGTTCCTCTCATAGATATTATTCTAATTTCTCTTCTCACATTCTCTTCTCAATGTTCATGTTCTAATGTTGATGGCGCACTAATGGTTGCATAAAAAATGTGTATGATGATTTTGTGACTCCACTGATGTAGTATCAGATTTATGGTACTGTATTGAGCTACATATATGAGCCATAGCTCTAAATATTATGTACACCATGTAGAAATTCCAAGCAAACTACTAGTTTGAGCTAGTTTCCCCTATGCTTTCTTGTGGACTTTTTGGAGTAGTTATTTATCTATTTTTTATAATAATTTATTTGATATTTGAAAGTTATTTGAGCATACTATTATGTACTATATATGACCAAATTACCATATCTAGGCCCCTTGAGTATTTGATTAAATTTTATGCAACAATTTCCATTCCCATTGTTTACATTTTCCAAGCAATGTATATATGTTACAAATTTCTGTTTGATAAAGGCAATAAACAATTATATATCATGATAAATGATTCCGTTACGTTTTTAATGAATTCCTTTATCCATGTCAATCCTATGTTCAAAAATTAGGGAGGGTCGTAGATCATTTGGAAATCCAACAAGTCAGTGATTAGTGGGGGGTTTCAACATTGATTTCACTAGTATTTTTTCCTTTTCATTCCTCCTTGATTAATGCAATTCATGAATTCCTTTAACAAGTGTATGAGTGTCAATTATATGAATTAGTATTCCCTAATACCCCTCAAGCCTTTCCAGACAGAATTCGAAAGTATTTGGGATGGCTTGGGTTTCACTAGTCCAAGGTTCAAAAATTGGCCAAAATTGAGTAATTTTCCATGGTATGGCTGTTACAGGGTATACCATATATCATTTGAAATTTTTTTCTTTCATCTCAAATGGGTATTTCATGGAATTTAATTTTGTTTCCTTATTTGTGAGATATTGTTATTTGAAGTAGAACATGTCTGTACACAATGCAACCACACGCACAATGAACTTTAAATAATTCCCAAGGATTCCACATAATGTTTCAGAGGGTCTATCATAACTTATTTGAATTTTTTTTATTTCATATCAAATGTGTATTTCACGGTATTACATTTTGGTTCATGGTTTGAGAGATATCATCAATTGAAGAAACACATGTCTACAAAACAATGTGCACACATCCCCTAAGCTTTAGCAAACATTTTGTCATTCCCTGGACAACCACAGAGTAACTATGTTATATATACGGAAATTTCTCTTTGAGATATAAAATGGGTCTTCAATGGAATTGAATTTCATCACCTGCAACATAAGATATGAATGGATTTGTAGCAAGACATCAATTGCCCCGAAAATCATGATTTTTCTAATTTGGGGATTTAATAAATCCTATTGAAAATTTTATTTTATTTTCTCATACCATGTATCAACAAAAAACTTTCCATTTCAACCATGGTTATGGGTCAACCACGTAAAACCCACAGTTATGGGTCAACCACACAAAACCCTTTTCTTCATTTGCAATTGGCACATTGTAATCATGGTTTCTTTTAGCATGGGTGAAATGATGGGGACCATAATTTTGTAAGGGGGAAGGAATGATACAAATTTAATGGGGAACATGTTATTTTTTAAGGATTATAATAGTATACTGAAGTATAGTATTCTAGGTGATTATTTTGGAATGAGAAAAACATATATATAGATAGGTAGGCAAATATTAAACATGTCACATACAAATTACTATTGAAAATTGTAAAATTTGGTGAATATTATGATAAAAAAACATATTTTATGTAAATATAGGCAATATTAGAGACTAAAAATGACCAAATAGCGAATTTAGTTTTTGAAAAAATGCCCAAAAATAGCCAATTAGCGAAATTTTGCCCCTAAAAATTTCCTTGATGGGGAATATGGTCTAAATTATTATGTATAAGTCATAAACACATTAAATGGAGATTCCACCCTCTCTCATTCATCATAAAATCCTTAAATGGAGACACCATTCTCTCCCATCCATGGTTTTCGAACATTCCAGGCAATTCTGAAGCCCATAGTTTAGAATACACCCATCCATGTTATTTGGTAGCTCTTGGTTTTGGTCCATGGTATGTCTCCAAGGCACATTGTAATAATGTTATATAAATTCTTTATTCATTCTCAATAAATCAATCTATTATTCTTGGCATCCTACGTTGGTTCTTATTATTGTGTGTTAATATTGCGAGTTCCTAGTTAGTCCATTTGAGTTGTTGTTCCGATATGTGAGGCTCTTTGTGCCTCACCTCTGATATCAATCATGGATCAATTGATAACAATTTGCATGTTTAATATCCTCCTCTCTCAGCATTCAATCATTTCGGGTCCCAACCACCAAGTTAGAGATCAATGATATTTTGGTTCCACCAAGCTCTAATTCCCCTCTTGCTCATCATATGTATGCATGGTTCATGTCCTAGGTTAGTACTACTAGAAATGGAACAAATTTTGTAATATGAGGGATTACATGAAGTTACTTTTAGTGTGTCGATCATACGCATATATATGCATTGCACACATAATCACACATACATGGGAGAGAGAAAATAGAGTAATGGGGAACCAAGGAACATGTATCTTTATTTATCAGACAAGCCAGACATGTACAAAAAGAATCCCTTTTTCCTTAGCTCACCATCCTATTGCATATTTGATACATACATTTATTTTGTTATATTTCCATAACTTCTTGGTCAGTTACCATAACTGAGATGACTAAATGGGATGACTACATGCTAGTCGGTTGGGAGGAATTAGTTGGCTTTCTAACTAGGCTCCTCCAACAATTCCCCAGTTAAGTGCTTTGGATACATTGTGGATATTCTTCTATATTTTAGCTATGTTAATTGGCATTCTTCAAGGATTTTTAATCCTAAGAAGCTTCAACAAGATCATAAGGTAATTTCTTCAATTCTTTAAAGATGGTCAAGCTCCCACAACAATCCCATGGTGTAGAAAACCTTATAATGGCATCCTTGTCCAACTTGAATTTGAAATACCCACTAGAGATCTTTCATTCCATGTTGTTTTCATGATGCTTAATTTCGAGAACCTTTTTTGGGGGCTCAAGGACCTTTCTTTCTTTTCTTGGCATTGGTTAAATCTCGATAACCCTTCTTTATGCTTGAGACCAATTTTTGGAACCCATATCCCTCTAGTTGGCCAAAGAAGTTGTAGAGGGGTCTGGTCTTGTCAGTGACTAATATTAAGAAACTATTTTTACATCCTAAAGCTATTGTTTCCTTCCTGCAACCATGGTGAAGGGATGAGGCTATTTTTTCCCTATAATGACTATGGCTATGACCCTCATACCCATCCATAGTGCACACAACATCTTAAAGGCATGCATATCTGAATCCTACGCCAAATATCCCTAGTGTTGTCTTATGGTGCTATAAAGCATCATAAACTTCATGGATTGTAGGTTTAGTTTAGGGAAGTTGACCTCACAAGAATTTGTTTGAGAGCTTAATTCCCCATGACCATCTATAAACCTCAAGATGTAGTGGTGTTCAGAATAAATTTTATGAGAAATATATATATATATATATATATATATATATATATATATATATATATATATATACATATATATAACTAACGTTAAAATTTAAATGTGACTCAATTCAAATGAACACCTTCACTTACCTTGTGTGGCTCTACTTAAAACAACGATGGATCCATCTTAAACCTGCATCAATAAAACACCGTTAGGGATCGAATTTCTTGAGATGTATTTATTTTTTTCTTGAAAAAATTTCCACCTCAATACTATATTTTTATTTATTTTATGAGCAACATGGATTTTTTTTAATTAATTTTCATTAAAACATATGTAAATATTTCTAAGGAAACATGTTTTTATTTTATATTTTATTTTATTTTGTATATTTTATTATTAAAATATGTCACGTTAGATAACATTATGTGACAACATCTCCCCCATACTGGTCTTTAGAGCACCTCGCTGCATTTTTTTATTTTTACACATCATTAATATCTATATCCCAAGCCCACACACACAAATATATATATTTTATATTTCTATTTTTAATATGGAAATTTTGAATTTCTTCGTCATTATGTGTGTGATTGGTTTAATCATTATGTTTTTTTGGTTTACTATATTTTTGTATTATATAAAGAAGTACATGAGAATTCAATGTTTCATATAGTTATTATAAATGTTATTTAAAAAAAACTATTATTATGACAGGTAAAATTAAGATTTAAAATTAAAATGAAAAGGTAATGTTAAAATTAAAACTTCAAATAAAAATTTGTTGACTTACAAATTTCAACCTTGCAACAATGGCCTCAATAGTGACTACCAAAGGGGATGCAACACAATTAGTTGTGGTTCAGTGACGAGGTCAATGTGAAATTTTGTGCAGCAGATCTAGGGAAAAAAATAATCCTCACTTAGTTTCACATCGATGCACATGAAAATTGTGAATAAAAAATGTACTAGAACACAAAAGGTTTGGAACTCAATTCGAATACTTTCCATGCATCTATTATTCACCAATATATGTACATTTATAATACATTCTCAAGAGAGAAATTTGTGAGCATTAGGAGGCATTCAAAATCCATACATATGGCAAGATTATTTTGGAAGATTCACATCACTATACATGAGTGCTAGTTGAAACTCTGATCAAATGGAAAGTTTAACTGATGGTAGGTGAACCTAGAGGGAACATGAGGTAGTTAAATAGTGATACATAGGCCAAGAAGGCACCTTAGGGAGTTACATGATAAAAATAGTAGAGATAATATCAATAGGTCACATGAGTGAGTTTAGTTGACTATCAATGGTCTTCGATGATGAAATCAAGGAGAGTTCTATGAATCCCTAAATTTTAGGAGGTCCTAAAATTTAGGAGACTGACTCAACTTGTCCCAAAAATTGTGGAACAAGGAACATCTATGGATAATGAGGCCAAAGATGACAAATCAATAGTCTAGTGATAATCACAATTATGAGGACTATGAACCCCCATTTCATTAAATTTAGACTAATATCAATCTAAGCAAACATAAATTTATTATGAATATCGGTTTCCAATTCTTGAAGTCCTGGTTTCCAATACCTGATATATCGGTTTCAAATAGTTGTAATGTCGATTTCCCACATAGTGGATGTTCGTTTCCAATACCTAAGTTGTCGGTTTCCAAAAACTAATATTTTGGTTTCCAATAGCACTGCCACCCATAATATGGAAGCAAAATAAAAAGTTCCCTGGATCAAGCAAGTAGTAGAATGAACCAATTCCCTTCTAAAGAGAATGAGCTACAGTCCTTTCTCTCTCATGAATAGTCATCTAATTTTTAGGTTTCCAAAAACTAATATATCCATGTGAGAAAAATAACAAAAATGAACAAGAGAATGAGTCGCTACCCTTTCTTGTAAAAAGAGAAGGAGAAATGGACAAAGAGGAGGAGAACTATTAATTCTCATTCTCTGGACAAAGAGGAAGAGAACTGGCCTTTTCTCTCACTTAGATTTCAATTTCCAACTATACATTTTTTTTAAAACATTAGCAGTTTAAATTTAAGTTTTTTTTGTACTATTATGGCACTAGATTTTAATTCCCAATAATATATTGTTTTTTAAACATTAACGGTGTTGACATAGTTCTATCGACAGGGGTTCACTTCGCACTGCTGTCAACAAACATCAACCAGACACCCTTAAGCATAGGCCCATAAATATTTTACCCTTTCCAACAACACCCGCATAACGAGTGAGGTATCACCCGAGATGTCTAATGGGGGCTGTAGGAACCAGGTTTCCGCAGTAGGGAGAAGACATGCGTTAACTCTTAATCAGTCTCTACAGAAACCAAAGATATGTCTTCGCATTATACTAGCAATTCGAATGTGCAATATAACTCATATCGACCAACATTATTGCATCATCACAACATATCATTCATTCTTCACAACATAGCGAAAATAGAAAACATAGAGTATAACACATGATGAAAAGTAGAAAGCATAGGAATAGAAACATAGCCGAACATCCTCATTCATTAAATCATCAAAAGGACTATGGAATGAACTTCGCAGAAACAGTTCAGAGCGAATTAACACAGATTCATATACTCAGGGAAAAAATTGCCAAAGGCATAGAAAATACATCAACTTACCTGATGATTCTTCAATCTTACTTCGATATCTATCTATTAAAATTTTGTTTCTATTTATAGACGCTTGTGGTGCTTACAAAATGGTCCAAATGACCAATTCTAACTAGCATGGACCAAAATTTCCGCTTTCGCTGGCTTTGTATCCTTCGCAAATGGTCATTTTCCTTCATTGATGACCCCTTCATCGTTGTCAGCTCCACATCTTCTGCACTTTAACCCCGTGCCAAAAGGCCCCCAACACAAACTTGTGGCTCACCCTCGAGCCACCTCATCTGGACACCTATGCTACGGCTCTGTTTTACTAATTTGATCATCCTTCGCTGACGCATTGTGCTGACGAATCTGCTTCCGGAACATCTGTTTCATGAATTTTTATCATTCTTCGCCGAACCCGGAGTGCCCTTGCTCTTGGTTCTTTTGTGGTCGATCAGCCCTCTTTTCTTCCAACAACTGAATTTCACTTAGACATATCTAGGGAGACTTCACCTCTTTTCTTCCTAATCTTTTGCACATCTTTATCTGTTGGTTGCTCACAAACACTTTTCGTCCTTTCCCTTAGCACACCTTGGGTGTCCGCTAAAAATTAAATTCACCATCACAACCCTCTAATCTCACTTCTTACTCTGAAACTTTCTCAGAGTTGCACATTTGGATCAATAAGTCTTCATAATCTTATCTATCCATCTTTTTGGGTATTTATAACTTAACTCACTCGGTCCCTGTCCATCATGTCGTTCTTGATCCATAATTACCAAATCATTCATAAAATATTTCATTGATTTACTAAATTCTGTCATCTAGTGTTTCATCATCCACCTCCGTCGCCTTTCGCCGATGCTTAATTGTTGTAATTATTAACTGATTTGACTTGCATGTGCTAACTGTTGACAAGATTCAACCTTCATTGCTTAATCTTTCCTCTAGTATTGTAGAGACCCCATGCGGTCGACAGATCTCCGACGTATTTTTCTTCTTCTTCTTCTTCTTTTCTTTTTTTTTTAACTGGTGCGAACCCTGTTTTAGTTATAATGCGCCTGACTATGGCGATAGGGCTTCAATCGGCTTCCATTCACTATATTTGTCAACAGTGTCCCATCTAGCTTTTGTAACTGCTCCGCACCTCCGTTAGTGATAACATTTATAATATAGGGACCCAACCAATGCATCTGCAGCTTACCTGGATGCATCAAAAAATTACTGTCATACAGTAGTACCATATCTCCATGCTACAAGTGCTTGTCCTTGACGTGGCGATCGTGCCAATCATTATGTCAATCCTTTTCTATCTGTTGCTGGAATTCTACGATAAACCTGTCCTCGTCAAGTTGTACTAACTAGCCTAACCATTCTTTGAATGCTCCACCGTCACTCATTCTTGTGTCTGTTGCAATGCGGACACTTGGGACAATATACTCCATTGGCATCAATGCTTCTTGTCCGTAAACTAACTTTAATGGAGTCTAGCCTGTCACTCATTTACAAGTTGTCTTGTAGGCCCATAGTATTGCCAGAATATTCAAATCCTAGTCATCGCGATTTATGTTACATACCTTTGTTAGCATATGCTCCAATACTTTGTTCAAGGCCTCCACTGTACCATTCGCCTGCAGGTGATATGGGGTACTCCATCAATGCTGAATTTTGAATTATTCTTTCATTGCCTTGATAGTTTGGTTGACGAAGTGAGTACCTTGGTCACTCATCAGTGTCTTTGGACACCCAAACCTGGTGACCACATTATCAAAGAGAAATCTTATTGTTGTCGCAACTATGCAATCTTTTACTAGTGCAGCTTCAACCCATCGCGTTAAATAATCAGTTGCATTAATTATATATCATGACCCTGTTCTTTTTCCTAGTGGGTTGATAGGTCCTACAAAGTTGACCACCCTTTTGTCGAAATCTTGTAGTGTTAGCTGAGGTACTAGAGACATTTTATCCCTTCCCAATGGTTTTCTTATTCTTTGGCATACATCACATCTCCTGGCGTAATCTATAGCATCTCCATGCACCGTTGACCACCATAGTCTAGCTCTAAGTATCTTCCTAGCAGTGGCATGCCCTCCATAGTGTCCTCCTGTGATCCCATCATGGCCTTCCGCTAATATACTTTCATGTTCATGCAGAAGAACGTATCGGCAAAGGATTTCGTCTGGTCCCATTTTGTAAAGTTGACTTCCAATTAGATGAAAGTCGGCATCCCTCGCAACTAGCTTATTTTTCTGACTTGTATTCAATCCTTCTCGTGCACATCTTGTAGTCAAGAACTGGATTATTTGCTCATAATGGTCATCGACCATTCCAATTTGAAATAGATCCCTCGCCGATGCTCCTGGGTTCTTCTCCTGACTCAATTCGAGACAGGTGATCAGGATCGGCATTCAGTCGTCCTGGTTTCATACTGATCTCAAAGTCAAACTATTGAAATAACAACAACCAGTGACATATTGTTCCCCCCAACATAGGCTTGTTGAACAAATATTTCAATACCGAGTGGTCAGTAAACATCTTGAAATGGCCTCCAAGTAGGTAGTGGCGAAATTTCTATAGTGCGTAGAACATTGCTATCCCTTCCTTTTCTATCATCGTGTAGTTTTTCTCCGCAGCGGACAACTTCCTACTTGCTAATGCGATTGGATGATCGATCGCTCCTTCTCCTACTAGGCCAATACCACCCTTAGTGTGACTCATGACGTGTCCATGTGAACATGGAAGTATTTTGTCCAATCGGGAAAAAATAATATTGGTGCTGCGACCATCTTTTCTTTTAGTATATGGAGGCTCTTCTAGAACTCTTCATTCCACTCGAACTTCACATCCTTTTTAAACAGTTTTTCCATTGGACCTATGATCGTCGCATACCCTATGATAAAATTTCTGTAATACCTAGTATGCCCCAATGTTTCCCTTAACTGCTTTACTGTCGTCGGAGATGGCAAGTCGACAATAATTGCAATCTTTTTTGGGTCAACCAACATCTCTTCCTTGCATATAATGTGTCCTAACAGAATCCCAAATGGGGCCCAAAAGATGCACTTCTTCAAGTTTAATGAAATTTGATGCTACCTACATCTCTCTTGCATCAACCTTAGATTCACAACATGGTCCTTCACTAGGACATACACGGTACAATCATCCGTATATACTGCAAGGAATTTATGAATGGAATCTTTGAATGTAGCAACAACTAATATTAAAAAGATCGTTGGGGTGTTTTTGAGATCGTATGGCATTACTATGTATTGAAACAACCCCATTCTGTTATAGAGGTTGTCTTATGTCGATCTTCCTTCCCAATATTTATTTGATGATATCCTGAGAATTCGTCTATGAACGAATATATCTCCTTACCTCCAATGCCTTCTAGCACTTCGTCCGTCAATGGTGTTGGGAATAGATCATGCAAACATGGGTCATTCAGTTTCCTTAGGTTGAGACAAATCGTGACTTCTCTAGCCTTCTTATCTTGGACAACCATCGGACTAATGCATTAAGATTTTTCTACCAGCTCTATGATGCTTGCATCCAGCATTCGCTCTATTTCGGATTTCACTCACTCCTTGTACTTGGGATTCAATCGATAAGGTCGTTGCTTTACCAGTTTCACATGAGGTTTCAGTGGAATCTTCATTTCGCCCAGTTCCCCAAAAATGCCTTTCATTTCCAAATTTTTTTTAAGAATAGATCTTGGAACTCGTGTAGTAGATCAATGACTTTTGTGATTGTCCCATCATCCCAATAATCTCATATGCTTGCAAAATTTGGGTCTTCCTCCAACCCAATATTAACCTTCTTGATGCATACCAGCTGTTGAAATTTTTCGAAGGGATTATCTAGTGCTTCGAAATCCCGGCTTCCTTCCAACTCTGGTATATAGACAGCTCGTGGATCATGCGCATCATCCGATCCTCCTGTCATGTTGTAACACTCCAACAACATTTCTGGCATCGCAGTCCACTGCAATCCCATTGGTTTTTCCATTGGGACTACTTCAAGTACCTTCTCTCAAATATCCTACAGTGTGTTATAGATGAAGGGCTTTTCATCCGAGAAGCTGAAAGTATAGCTAAAGTTAATAGTTATCTCTTCCCACGTAGTTGTTCCATGTCACAGTTCTGCTATGGCGTACCAGTTCCGCGGTACCTCATCCAATGTATGGATGAACGCATGGACCCATTCCTTTTGTGGTATCACTCCCCATGCGCCTTGGCATTCTTCCAAGTGATCCCTTGGGTTACTCCTTCCGCTATATTTCCTTCCCAGTACCCTTCAGTTTCACCGAAACTGAACTCCATTAGTTGTCAACACAGTGTCCAGCTTGTTATCATCGACTTTTGTGTTTCCCACCATCACGCTGGTGTAGCCTTCAGTGCTTCCTCTAATGCAAGCAGTATCTGCGGTGATGATACTCTTTCTTCAAATTTGGTGATGAATTTAGTCAAATTAGGCAATCCTTCGTATGTTGGTAGTTCATAGAATTATGTTGCCAACCATATTAGCAACTGGGTGATGTGTGTGCACCTCCTGAATGATACTTCGTGTAGTCGATTCTGTAAGTTCTTGAGTGCTTCATCAAAATATGATGATGCCGACCTAACGCTTCACCATCCCAATTCTCCTTCGACAGCGATATTAATGTAGTCCTATGAGATGTTGTAAACATTGTCCCATCCTTCTATGAATTTGTCTTGCATTGGCTCGACATAACTATTCCCTTCTGATGGATCTAGTGGGGCGACGACCCTCATGTCACGGTTCTTAAATGACATTGTTCATTTCCTAAAGTTGATCACAGCTTGATTCTCCATTTCCCAGTCTATCCCTAACAACATCGGATAAGGGGCTTGTGTTATCAACTATTTCTATCTCGTCAAAATCTACATAGGTCTTTAGTCCCTCTATCTCGACTGGGATGTGACATAATCGGCTGATGGGTGTGACCTTGCTTTGGTTCGCTAGTTTAAGCTATAAAGGGGACCATACCAATTGGGGTTTCCCCGTTGTCTCCCATGTTTGTTTCATCAATATATTTACATCTGATCCAAAGTCCAGAATAATGGAGTCGACATCGAATGCACCAATCTATGCATTCATCCCCATTTCTCTTCTTGTCTTCTTCCTGTGCAGTCGATTTACTATTGAAATATGTCATTCCAAACAGGTTTCTAGGAAGGCCCTCAAGATGTTAATATTTTTCTATTAGTTCATCGTATCGAATACTGACGACATCTCATAGGTGGGATATTTTTGTCGAATAGGTGGCTTCCTCATCCGTCTCATTGTCTCTTGCACTTCTAAAAAGGTCTCCCTTTCCACTTCCACATCAAATCAGACTTTTTTTCTTGCTGTCGATCGGACAGTACTCGATTGTGGCATGTCTTCCCCTATCGTTGCCCCTCCTCTGGTCACTACTACGACGTTCACAGGTCGAATTCTTATCTCCGCTGAAATATTCTGTACATTTGGAGGTAGATTTTGATTCTAATTTGGATTCGGTTGAGGTAGGGGTGGATTTTCAGTCTTCCATTTTGCAATCAGTTCGGGACAATCCTCAGCAATGTGGTCCGATGCGCTACAATAAGTACACTGCGGAACTGGGTTTGGGAAATTTCTTTGATAATTTTTGACTTGACCACAATTATAGCATACAATTGGCCCTCGAACTCGTCCAAAAGCTCCTCCTCGACCAACACCTCCACTTCAACCTCCGCGGAATCATCCTCGCGGTTGGCCATATGGTTGTTGGTTATATTGCGCAGTCTGATACTGTGATTGGTCATACTGCGACGAAGTTTGAATGTACAATCGCTGTGGTTGGATATATTGGAGTTGTGGATGGTTATGATAAATGAAGAATAAATGACTTAATTACTTTCATTATGATATTTTTCATTTGGTAATAAGTAGTATGTTGTTATGTTGGTATACATAAACATGAGAACCTATGATGTTAAAGTTATATATTTAAATGATTATCCAAGATGTCTTTGGGAAGCATGGTATTGCATCTCACAATACGACAAGATAAATTATTTTTTAGTATAAATTTATTCAAAATATTTATTATAAAAATTAAAAAATGTATTTTAACAATCACTTGTATATTATTTCCATATTCATATAAAATAATATTGATTTTGAAGTCTTAAAATGATAGCTTTTTGGATCGTGCTTTTATGTACATATAAAAGTTATTATTTATATTAATAATTTAATAATAATTAAAATATATCATAAAATAAAATTTAAAAATATGTACAACAATCTTAAAAGTGTCTATAAAAAATTGTTCAAATATTTTGAAATTAAAAAAATAAATGAAGATAGTTATGGGGGGTCACAGTTTTGTGAGTACTTATCAAATGTCTGAAATAATAATAAATGTCCTTTAAATAAAATGAAATCAAGAAGATATTTTATTTTTTAATCTGAAAAAAAAATACCATATAAAAGCTCATGTTCACAATGAAAAATTTTGTTTCATTACACTAATATATAATTCTTGATGGATTTTTAGATTTATGAACAAATATTTGTAGTTCATAAAGTTCATCGCCGCAAAAGGGGAGAAAGTGAGACACATTAACTTATTTGGCTACGGTATATTGGTTGCGGACTTAGGGGCTCTTAGTATCTCAATTAGGAGTTCGTTGGGTGGAGAGTCATCGACGACATGTTTTTTTCTCTCATTGCTTGAGGATATCTACATGTAACATATTCAAATACTCATTGAACTACATGTATGATTTCTCCTAATTTCATTTAGATGGTTATTATGATAGCTTTGTAATTTTTTAGATTTATTTTTCTCATGGAAATGGATTATCTCGTAGAAAATTCTTATGATTTATTTTTTTCTAATAAATTTGTCTTTAAGACCCATTGGGGCCTCACAAAGATTATGTTCATTATTTTTTATGCTCATTCTTGGCAATTTTGTTGGTGCATCCTTCTCTCATGGCTACCATTTCTTTAATTCCTCCATTCCTAATTGTACCCCTTCAAGAACCAACATTTTATTTTGCACTTTACTCAAAAGAGTTATAAATTTCATGGAATAACTATGGAACTCTTGCACGACATCACACATCCCTCTTAGATCAATTTTCATATCATCATCTATCTCTGATGCATATTCTCTAAATTCTAATAGGCTTCCAATATAAGCTCTAGCATTAGCTATTTCTTCTTCTAACTTAGTTATTCTTAGTTTATCCTCAACTTTATCCTTGAGTAAATAATGCACATTTGACAGGGATGCTTGATCAATTGTTACTCTAGTAGATGTAGTTGCAACTGGACCTTCCTATATATTCTCAATTACTGGGGTTTCTGTGGTAATTATCATGGGTGCAACCCCTGGGAGCTAGATCCTCTTCCTTATTTTCCTTACCACCCTTTTCTCACATTCATCCAATACAAAAGACACTAGTGATTCCATTGCTTCAGACTTGGAAGGGAATAATATTTTGAATCCTAATTCTTGCAATGGGGAAACGTTATCCTCTAATAGGGAGAATATTTGTTTCAATAGGAACTTCTATGCTGGGATCTTTAATGTCCATAGGATATGTATTATTATTTCCTTATTCTACTATCTTCTTTGTTATTTCTCATTCCGATCATTATTGTCGAGTTGCAATAGAGGCTTCCTCATCTTGTTTCTTTTTTACTCTTATTCTTATGCTCTTGCATCCATATCTAGTTTCTTACAAGCATATTTATGAAAGGCCTCAAGTTATGCTTGACACCTAGATCTTTCTCATTCTATGGCTTCTAATGTTGTCGCTCTAGCTATATAATCTTCTCCCCTTATCTACTCTTGCTTTGAGGAAGATGGACCTTTTTCTTATTTCCTGTCCCCATTGCAATGTCTTCTAATGATACTAGTCTCTTGACGTATTCCTCATTCCTATGGTGTTGATCTTGATAGGGCCATGTGATCTTGCAAGCATGGAAGTGGTTATATGTACTATACTTTTAGGATCATGTGGTTTGAATATTTATTCTCCAAAGTGGATTGCCTCTAAAGCTTCCACCTCCAATTTTACTTCATCTTTTATCACTATGCTATATTCTCCTACCACAATAGCGAAAGGAGACCATGGTGCTTTCTTGTTGGCTATGAGAGCTACAACCACTTCATGAGCATAAGTTTGGTATGCAATTTCTTGCAAGACCAATTTATCTCCGATGAACTTAGGTAGGATATGGGGGCTCTTTGCAGCTCCAAAGATTATAATGTAGGTGCATTTTCTAGTCACATATCAATCTATATTAGATCTTAGAGCTTGAATAGCCTTATTCGACATGCATTGAGTGGGTTTGTGGAATAACAATTTGTATACATATGCCAAGAAATTATCATAGATCTTGTGGCATGTCGCATGTGAGAAGATATTTGGAGTTGAGTCTTATGTGTTGCATGGGTAAAAATTTTGATGGTGTAACATGTGAGAATATATTACAATTGGAAATCCTCTCAAGGATGTGAACATCACGTCACGGAGAGCTTCTTTTCTGTGCAATACACATCATATAATGGTAAGTTTGGCTCACCTCCGACATGGTTGAATGATTATCCTAGAATTGAAAACAAGTGAACACTTAACAAAAAACAAAAGTGGATTAAAAGCACTTCAAACTCACAAGTAGAGAAAAACAAAGCTATTGAGGCATACTAATTGCGAGAGATGAATAAACCAATCGAACAACTTTTGAGAGGATGAATCATGCAACCCGGGATGGAAAGTAAAGAGATTAGAGATAAAAGTTAAGGACCCATGTATTTTCTTTTGAGGAAATAAATTATGGGGTGTTGTAACAAAAGGATACACACAATTTCTTGAGAACAAATATCAAATAAAATAAATTTAAAACAATTAACAACAATGGCAATCAATTAATAATGAAACATTTGAAAGAATAATTTAATAATAATTTAAAAATATTGATAAAACAAGAGAGTTAGGAACATATGTTTTGAAGTTGAGCATCCCCATGACTGGTTTCAATACTAGAGCTAGGATTGGTTTCGATCCTAGAGCTTGGATATTGAGAAAAGGATAGACGAAGAGCTGGCTATAAATAGGGTATGTCATAGAACCTTTATAAGCCAACATGAAAAATAATTTTGATTTTTAAATTTTAATTAAAAGAGATAATTTATTTATAAGAAATTAGGAATTTTGATTAAGGGATTAAGGGTTCCTAATTATTATTATTATTTTTAATTTGATTAAAGATTGCTTATAAGGATAATTTAGTAATTTAGGGTTAATTTCGTATATATAATAGGAATAGGGTTTTAATAAAAGATTAGTGTTAACAAAAATAAAAGAGTTAATTTAGTTAATTATAAAGATAAGGTTATTATAGGATTGGGGATAATTACAATTAATTAGAATATTAAGAGTTTACTTTTACATTAGTTTTAACTAATTAATTTTTTATTAAATAATTAACTCTTAATCAATTTAATAATCTAACTAAATAATTAATTATCTCTAATCTAAAATAATTTTAATTAAATAAATAACCATAATTGAAATTAATCCTCATTTAATTAGTTATTAACTAATTATAATTTGATCAATTAATTAATTATCCCCAATCTACACTAGCTCTTAATTTTATAATTAATAATTAATTAATTAAGTAAAAATTAAGTAAAAACTAAAATTAACTATTATTAATTAATTAAGTAAAAATTAAGTAAAAACTAAAATTAACTTTACATTTAGATCTATAATTGCGATATGATCAATCTCCAACTAATCCGTTTTACATTTACCATATTATGGGTCTCATGGAAAGAAATATTTGCCAACAAACCCCAAAAACACTATTTTTGGGATCGCTTTTGGTCTTTATCATCTTACAACAACCAAAAGATATTTAGTCAAAAATTATATTTTTGGAATTGTTTTTGGTCTTTATCATCTTTTTTTTTTTAACAGAAACAGGGTATTTTATATATATATATGTAAAAGGCTGTGCACAGCCATTCAGTACAAAAATTGAGCCACAAATCTGCTTCCAAAGATGGAAAATTGAAGATTTTGTGAGAAGTTTGTCTTTGAAAATCTCTGCTCCGAATTATCCTGAAATTCCTATTCATTCTACTGGGATATACCCTTACAAACTGGCTACATAACAAGATACAAAAATACATTCAGAAGGAGGCTAATTTAGAGAAACCTGCAGGAGCATTCCAAAATTTCTGAGAGGGTAATCTATCTATAATTCTGCTGCAAAAAGGAGGCAGCTTCCATTCTTCCCTGGTTCACCGATGGCGCTTCCTGCATCTGGCTGTACTGAGTTTTGCTAATGAAGACTGAGAGGTCCTCCTTTATGCTGTCAACCTTTCCCAATAGCTCTATAGTGTTCCTTTCGACATCATCCAGGCGAGACTCCACGCAGGAGAGACGGGAGTGGATATATTTGAACTCCGTGATTTGTTCCTTGTTCTGATCAACAATGTTGCAGACCGCTGAGTAAGCCCTGCAGAGATAAAATTTAACCTCTGACGTAACCTGACTGAGAGTGGCAATCGCTTGCCTGATTCCCTCCATTGAGCTGCGACGATGGGTTTCTTCAGGCTGTCGAGACGTGCACTCAGATGCGGTAATGCTAAGCTGCTGAAGGCTAGGGCTGAGCGAAAGACTGAACTGCGGATCCATCGCGAGAGAGGGCCTTCTATGTCCGCCCAACAGCAATAAATGCTGGGGCGTGAGAGCTCTGATGTTAGGTAAGGTGCCACCTACCTTGGTACTCGCCATTTGTTGGGGAATGCGAGCCCACATTACCCTATGCCTTCCACGGGATGCTAACCTCCTTCCCGAGTAATTCGACTTTGATCTCCACGTTTGATCGATGGGAGTTATGACATGAGCTTTATGGAATGAAATTATGCTTTGAGACATTATTTTGGAGAAGCTGACCCATTCCCAAAGTGGTTCCAATATTGGCAAGCCTATCAGCAGTTGAGTTGAGGCTTCTTAGAACGTGAAGGAAGAGAGTGTCGATTGGGAGGGGAAGATTTTCAATCCTTTTTCGGAGATTTTGCCGATTGGCGCCTTTCAAGTTGCTATCTTTTTTCATGCTCTGGATTACATGCCTGGAATCGCCAATCACTTGTAGCTTTACAATGTTTAAAGATATGGCTAGCTCAAGGGAATAATATAGCGCCAACCACTCTGCTTCATTGTTTGTTTGTGTACCTAATCCCCAGCTAAAGTCTGCAACTTTTTTTCCTCCGGGATCAAAAATAATCCCTCCCGCACCTGCCTCCCCGGGGTTTCCTTTGGAAGCCCCATCAAAAAAGATTGTATGTCTTTTTTGGCTTTTCCACCAATTGTTGAAAGTATGTTTATCTTTTCTTATCTCCCAGTCATGTAGCAATGGAGGCAATTTGGACTGAAGTGAACTCTCAGACATGAAGGTTTTACACCACTGATATTCATGCCAACTTAGAGCTTCCTGCTGTTGGATTGTTATCCCTTTTGCCCTCAGGGATTCTGAGGTCAGGGAAATGACTTTGTTGGCTGTTCTGTTTTCTGACTTAGCTTTTCCTTCAAAGATCCTTTGATTCCTTTCCAACCATATCTGCCAGCAAATGTTCATTGGAAGAATTTTTAGAATTCTGACTAAGGTTGGTTTCTTCTTCCTAGCGCCCCGCAGACTATTAGCCCAATTGTCTATCATTTGTTGGATCTGCTTGGGCAAAGAGATGGCGGTTGAAAGAGGACCAAGGACCACCTGCCATACTTGCTTGGCATAATTACAATCTATAAAAATGTGCTGGGAATTTTCCTCCGCATTTTGACAAAGATGGCACCTAGAGGGTCCTTCAATTCCCCATTGCTGTAGATTCTCAGCAGTCAATTGTTTATTATGAGCCAGAATCTAGTAGAAGTAGTTGATTTTTGGAAGGCTATCGGGATTCCATACCTTCTTCCAGATTTTTTGAGTCGGAGATTGATTTGTGGTGAGCAGATCATATCCAACCTTGACCGTGTATCTTCCAGCTTTCCCCCATCCTCTGACATCTTTAGTCCTCTCGTTGATTGGGGCTTTCCCATGTAAATGCTGTAGGAAATCCTTGTAGTTTTCAACAAGATCCTCAGGAGGTTGTATGTTTTTCCAACCTTTCCACCTTCCTGTTGATGTCCACGTTGCCATGTCTGACAACTTCTGTATCCCTAAATCTTGAAGCCAAATCTTGATGCTTTGGATCTCGTTGATTTCTCCCAAGGGACGCTCTCCTTTGATACTGTCTTTCCAAATGTTGATTTTCTCCCCATTGCCCGGAATCCAATACAAATGTTCTTTTATTAGCCCAGCTGAGTCCTGGATTAATTTCCATATTGCTGTTCCATTCTTCCTTTTCAAGTTGTTCAAGCATATTTGCCGAGGTCCTCTGATGTATTTTTTCCTTATGGCCTCCTTCCACCACTCTCTTTTGCCAGTTATCATTTTCCATACTAGCTTGGCTCCCAGAGCCTTACTCATTGTTGCTGGATCTCGTATTCCCAATCCTCCTCTTTTACGCCTTTCTTTTACTGTTTTCCAGTTTACTAAATGAAACTTCTTACCCTTTGTTTTTCCTCCCTGCCATTAAAACTTTCTGATTTCTAGGCAGATTGCATTTGTAACTGATTTGGGAGCCATTAAAATAGTTCCAGCAAAGACAGGGAGAGAGGCAAGCACCGCTTTAATTAGTATTACTTTGCTTGAAAGATTTAACCAGCGAGTCCCCCATGAACTTATTTTGCTTTTGATTTTTTCAAGTATAGGGGTCCAAGAGGACGAGGTTGCTTTTTTGATGGATATAGGGATACCCAGATATTTGAAATGATTCCAATCAAAATAGGGTTTGCAATCCAAGATGTTGGCTAGATTTCTGAGTTGAAGTATGTTGCAGTTCCAACCATAAATATTGCACTTTTGATTGTTGGTTTTCCCCCCTGATGCCCGCAGGAAGATGGACAGTGAGAGTTTAAATCGAGAGGCGATTATAGGAGAGGCATTGCCAAGTAAAATAGTTTCATCGGCAAATTGGGCATGGTTTATAGGTTGGATGTTTTTGATAATTTCTATTCCGGGAAGAGATCCAGATTCATGAAGCTTATTTAGAGTTCTGCTGAGGGAGTCTGCCATGATGACATAGAGATAAGGGGAGAGAGGGCATCCTTGCCTTAAGCCACGAGACAGGTGGAGAAAAGAGGAAGGTCTGCCATTTATTAGGGGAGCTATCCACGGAGATCCAATGCAAGCTTTTATCCAGCTTATGAACTCTTGCTCAAAACCAAATTTACTCATAACTGTAAAAAGGAATTCATGTCTAACCCTATCGAATGCATTTTCCATGTCAAGTTTAATGGCCATACCTGAGTCCTTCCTTTGAATGCTAGAGTGGATGGCTTCTTGCACTAGCAGTATGTTGTCATATATTTGGCGACCCGCAATGAAGCCTCCTTGATTTGGAGAGATGATTCGAGGCAGATGTCCCTTGATTCTGTTAGCAATGACCTTTGTGAGTATTTTGTACAAGGCATTACAGAGCGAGATTGGCCTATATCGCCCTAGAGAGAGGGGATTTTTGTCTTTGGGAATTAAGGCAATGAAAGAGGAATTTGTAGCTCCCCCTATCCTTTCCCTTTTCCTGGTCCATTTTAGCATTCGTATGAGGTCTTTTTTAAACCATGTCCAGCATTTCCTGTAGAAGCTTATTGTGAAACCATCCGGGCTAGGTGCTTTGTCCGGATGAAGTGACCAGATTGCCTTCCTAATCTTGCTTTCGGTAATCTGCTCCATTAGTTTTTTGTTGTCCTCCTCTGATATAAGATCGGGGATCTCCTTGCTCATATATTCCATATCTTCTTGGAACACCACATCGTTGCTATTGTATAGTTTTTCAAAGTGGTCTTTTGCTTCTCTTATAATAGAGTCCTGACCCTCTATTTTCTCTCCATCCTCCTTAGTGATGCTCTCGATGTTGTTCCTCATGTATCTTTCCTTGCACTGTGCATGGAAAAATTTAGTGTTTCTGTCCCCTGCCTTTAGCCATAAGCTCCGAGACTTCAGTCTCCATTCTTCCTCCTCTTTTCTGGATGCCTTCTGAATTTTCTCTTCTATTTCTTTTTCCTCCCTATTCATGTCTTCGGTGACTGGATTTTGTTCCATTTTGAGCTGAAGACTTCCAAGGTCTTTTTGCAGATTCTCACACTCCTCCCCGGGCTTTATGTAATTCATTTTGGCCCAATTTTTTAAAATGCTTTTCACCAGTTTTAGTTTTGATTCCCATATAAACCCTGGTGATCCGGGAATGAATTGCCTCCACACAGCTTTAACCTTCTCCATGCATTCCTCATTTTCAAGCCAAACTGGATTGAACCTGAAAGGGAGAGGGCCAAGATTCCCAAGAGAAGTAAAATATAAAGAAATTGGTCTATGATCCGAGGCTTCCGAGGTGAGAATGTTTGAGTTAGGAATCTTAGGACCGGAGAGGAGGAGGTTGCTAATTAAAAATCTGTCAAGTCTGGCTGCTATATGATTTGGTCCTATTCTTTTGTTGCTCCATGTGAAGGAACCTTGCTTGGGCTTGATGTCAATAAGGTTCCAGGCAGCCAACAGATCCTCCATTCGTTCTCGATAGGGGTCTCTGACTTTTGATCCCCCCTTTCTTTCATCTACTGAAGTGGTGACGTTGAAATCTCCCACCAGAATGCAAGGGTGTCCACCTAACCTTTGGTTCAGTCCTATTAACTGATCCCAGAACTGTTCCTTCTGTCCATAAACAGTGGGGCCGTAGATATTTCCTATCCAAAATACCCTATTGCTTGCTATTTCCTCCATTTCAATAAAAATCCAATTTCTATATACAAATGAGGATTTTCTTTGATACATACCCTTTTCCCACCAGGTGATGATTCCTCCGGAAGCCCCTGAGGAGCTCACAGATTTTCCTTCTCCACTAGGCCAAATTTTTTCCATAAGTTTAAGACTTTCTTCCTCTTGCATTTTTGTCTCCTGGATCAGAAGAATTGAGAACTTTTCCATTCGTTTTATTCTTTTTATTGCTTCTACTTTTTGACGTCCTCCTAATCCTCTGCAGTTCCAGGAGACTATTTTCATTATTTCTTGGATGGTTGAGGACCTGCTCTGTCCTTTCTTTCCTCTGGCGCTATTTGCTGCTGTTTCCCATTTGAGATTATCCTTACATGCTGATCCAGGCTGGTTTGCTTACCCGCCGCCTTTTCTCTAGCTGCTTCTTGTTCTCTTATTACTTTATTGTATCTTCTTCCTCTTTTTGCCGTAGGTTCCTGCTCCTCTTCTTTGCTCTCTGAGATTTCTTCCTGAAATAGCTTCGCTTTGGCCCGTGTTACTGACCCTCCTAGATTCGATATAGATTCTTTTCCTATTACTGGGGACTGATATACAGCAGTGTTGGCTTCCTCATTTTTGGTATCCATTTCCTCTTCTTCTTGAACCTGTTCTGCTTGTTTCTCTTTCCCCTGCTCTTCTTCTTCATCTTCTATTGTCAAGACTTGGAACTTGTTTGTTTTTTCTGCCTTTTTTACTGGGGTTTTTGATGCTCGGTTGGTTTACTCCCTTTTTTCCTTGTGACTTCATTCCATTCCCCTCCTTGGGTATCCTCTTCTTCTAATATTTTCCTTTTTGGGAACAATCTAGCAAAGTGACCATATTCATGACACGCCTTACATTTGAATGGTATTTGCTCATAATCAACTGTTTGTGTGTGGCTCCATCCGTCCATAGATAAATTTATTGCTTCTGGAAGCCCCTTTTCCAGATCGACTTCTACACATATTCTTGCACATGAGAACATTGGAGGTTTTGGTTCCGATTTATCAATATATTTCCCCAATGAGTTCCCTATGGCTCGAAGATCCTCATCATTCCAGCAATGCAGAGGAAGATGAGGAAGTTTTACCCATACTAGGACTGCTGAAGGAATATCATTCTCTGGATCAAACCCGAGATCCCATTTGTTTAGATACATTCCTCTTGGCCCCATAAAGTAGGGGCCATTCCTGAAGATTAGATCTCTGTCCTCCTTCTTTTCGAAGTAGAAAACGAAGAACCCTTTACCACAAAAAATTTGTTGCACTTCCCCTTGAATCAAGGGCCGCCAGTTTTTGTTGAGCCACAATTCTATTGAGCGGGGCGATGGCCATAAACCTGTAAAATGTCCGACCAAACCCTTATCAGCTAGAGCCATGGCCTTTCGTTTTGAAGCAGTCGAAGACAGCTTTACTTCTGGTTCCTCTGCTTTTTTCACAAACTTGGATTCTTTTGCTGCGGCAGCTCTAGTGTTAGCTGGTTGGGAAGCAACCAGAGACTTGAAACATTCTGAAATGATGAATCGAGCTTCATCTGAAGTCTCCTGCCCCAGGTCCGGGGGCGGATCCATGCCTTGAGAAACCCTACTTTTAGAAACCCTCGTGCGCTCGGCGTCTACAATGAACCGATCTCTAGTTGCAACGATTCTTTATCATCTTACGAACAACCAAAAGATATTTAGTCAAAAATTATGTTTTAGGATTTTGCCTCTCTTATTTTAATTGAAAAAAAAAAAAACATGCATTTAGTCTTCATCGATTCTATTTTCACGGCTTACTCAACTTTGTTTATGATGGAAATGGGCGGTAAATGGAAGTTAGGTGTATCTGTTGTTATTTTAAATTTTCTTTTATTATGGACAAATTTATATTTAGATAATTACAATGCATTAAACAAATTGTTACTACAAGTATGCTAAACATGCATTTAGTCTTCATGGATTCTATTTCCAGGGCTTACTCAGCTTTGTTGAGGATGGAAATGGGGCAGTAAATGGAAGTTAGGTGTATTTGTTGTTATTTAAATTTTCTTTTATTATGGACAAATTTATATTTAGATAATTAGAATGCATTAAACAAATTGTTACTACAAGTATGGTTGAAAGCTTTAACAAAATTGATTAATGTATTGTAATAAGTCTAAATGTGGCCATGACAAATATAACTTAAAAATTTAAAACTTATATATCTAACACAATCATAATGCGAGGTGTTGAAAATTAATTACCATATTGACTAGAAGATTAGATTTTGTATTCTTGTATTTACCATTTACCCCTTATTGTGTTCCTATGTAAGTAAAACGAGGACTTTTCAACTCACATTTTCTAACTCATTCTCAATATGAAATAAATGAATAAATATTTAAGATCATATAATTTATTGGTTTGGATGGAGGATTGTGTGGTGTAATGAAAGAACAAAATCCTCAAATCAAGTTATAAATTGCTCATCGGTGGAAGCAAAGTAATCATACTACATGTTAAGAATAAGACATTTTTGTTTGTTACCCTTTACACATATATTTTCCATTATCTAAACCATAAGTGAAGTTATTAGGTCTTGCTCCAAAATAATATAATGATTTATGACAATAATTGCTTTGTCACAATATTAGTTAATCTCCACCTTATCATTTTAATATTATAGATTTCTGTGAATAATACAAAAGGTAATGAATGAGTAAATGAAGGTAACGTAATGATTTATATCAATTATAAAAGTGAGATTAATACAATATACATATTGGAAATTAGAAAGGGCACTAATTGTACCCCATCCAAAATATGTACTTTAATCTATAATATAAATATAAGGAAGGCCTTTATTATAATACTATTTATGAATAAGTATGAATGATTTCATATTTGGTAGTTACATTAACATATAATTAAGGTCCAATTAAATTATTTGGCTGGTAAAAAATGTGTTAGACCCTTTTTGAGTATATAGGAAAATCAACTCTAATAAGTCAAACATCATCCCTTACACACAAACATATTAGCCCCAATCCTTACATAATTTGTATATTCTTATATATATACCTAATGCCTAAAGTGGATCCTCGGGTCAATCATATGTCTTTTGTTAAATTTATTGAATCCAAATCTCATTTTTTTAATATGTATTTTCTATGAAAGACCATACTTTAACATTTTTTGAAATCTAAGATTTATTTTTGTTAGATTCATTAAATCCAAATCTCTTTTTTTTAATATGTATTTTTCTATGAAAGACAATACTTTAACATTTTTTGAAGTAAAAGATTAGGTAGGAGTTATGTCACATGTGGTGGAATATAATCCAATATATATATAGCTTCACTCATTTAAAAAGAATGCCATCCGACCATTCAATTTGAATATCCAGCTGAATCAACGAATTTCTTAAATAACACTTCATTGCCGTTGATCATAACGATAATGTGATACACCGTTGAATTTCAAGTGCACGATGTCAAATAACAAGTATGCCATCCAACCATTCAATTTGAATCTGCAGTTGAATCAACGGTTCAACTTGAATTTCTTAAACAACACTAGATTGCCGTTGGATCAAAAAGCTGCTTTTCAAGAGTTGCATTTAATCATAGGAGAATTTCTATCATGTATCTCTCATTTCTTTACTCTCTGCCCTGTGCGCTCTGGTTCTCTCTCAGGTATTGTAATTAGAGTACTCTATTTCCAGAGATGCATCCAGTGGGCCATGCAATTTCGAGAGACCCCGATGAACGGTATGTTTGGCGCTCCTCTTGATGATGGGTATGAAGAACCCATTGGATCCGTTCTTGCGGGAGTGGACGAAGATCCAGCATCAACACCATCTTCTTCAGAGATCCATCGACAGCATGGTTAGGATCAGACAAAAGATGGCGAGTGGGAATAGGAATAAAGTGGGAATGGAATTCCCGGATTTCTAAGGAAGCCATGCCCTTCACACCGCCACCGCCGGTCCGGACGTTCTGAAGAATAATTTGGACCGACAGTAAATTGGCCGAGTTGGACAGATAGATCTCAATTATATTATATTATCCTTCTCACCTGCTCTGTTTCTTGATGTGCAGGCGATTCCTAGGGTTGTGCAGCTTGATCTTATGTTGCCATCTGCATGTCTATTTGATTTGTAGTTGGATCTGTGATGAGATGAGACAGCGGCAGAAGCACATATGAAAGTCTACTTACTCTGCGATCCTCTGGATAACCTACTAGGTAATGGCAATCCTGTAAAATCTTTTAAAGTTTCAGATAATGGTATTCCTAGTTTCTGCTTCATTTTTTTTCTACTTTTGGTTCAAATTTTGAATGAATTAATTAGGAAAATTGTTTATCCCTATAAACTTTTTATAGAGAACATTAATTTTCATGTTGTAATTCTTGCAGAACCTCTAATCAATGTTTCATTTAAACTAAATTAATTAGATAGCTTATTTTTTCCAGAACCACAGAAATCTCTTTCTAGGGTTCTTGAGGTTCATTATTTCCTTTCATATTTTGTGCTTCTTATTTACATCGCTTAATTTATTTGTTTGAGTTGTAGTTGTATCTGTGATAATTGAGAAAGGATGAGAGACAGCTGCAGAAACACACTATGAAAGTCTACACATTATGAAACACTACGCCCTTCTCCAACATTCTTTAGTTCCTCTGCGATCGTAATACCACAGGTAATCTCATAAGGCCCGACCATGCCAAAGCGCTTTTTGCTGTTTTTTTCTACCTAGTGCATCGTATTGAAAGAATGGAGCTGGAAAATCGATGTTTATGAAATGTGTTTCTCTGTGAAATGCGAATCAATGCTTCAGATCCCCTGCTTCTTATCTTCCTTCAAGTTACACTGAAACACCAATTGCGTCAGTGGAATTAAATAATATTAATGACGATTGTGCATCAAGGATACAAAAGCTCAAGACCTCGAACCTAATTTATCAACATGCCATAATTATTTAAACGAATGTAGAAATGAGACTATGTTAAAAGAATGTAGAAGTGAGTTAGTAATTAGTTGTCATTGGAATTATAACAATAAGTTAGAAAATTTTTATAAGTTGATTTTTTAAAAAATGAAAAAGTACCGAAGTGTTCGATCGCTCTAGCTCTTTATGGTACCTTTAAAACTTGAGAATGGTGTGTTCTGAGGTTGTGTGGGGTTTGTAGTCAATATATTTATCATTTATGTTTGCATATCTGAGATTTTCTGTGTCTTTTTAGTTAGTTACCTTTGAAACTTGAGAATGGTGTGTTCTGTGAGGTTGTGTGGGGGTTTATGGTCAATATCTTTATCATTTATGTTTTCAGATCTAATATTTTTTTGTGGACTATTATAAATGTTATTAGTTATGAAAGTTGTTTTTATTAATTAGATACCTTATTTTTTCCAGACCTAGAGAAATCTCATTCAAGGGTTATTGAGGTTCAATATTTCCTTTAATATTTTGTATATTGCAATGCTGGACATCACAGTTATAATGAATCACCTTGAAATTATATTAATATTTATTTTATGACAGGTGATAATGAAAACCCTAGAAAGCTGAATTCAAATCGGTGGTCTGCGTTGACAGTGAGTACTTCGATCGGAAAGAAGGGGAGGCAAACTACAAAAATGGTGCATAAAGGCTATAAATCAGTTAATCAGTTACGACCGATGACAAATCGACTCAATTTTCATTATAAATCCAGTTTTTTTTTTCATTTTTATTATAAATTATTTTTTATTTTAATTTTTTTTTTATCTACATGTTCGGATTTGTGAAGCGCATATCTTAATGTATTTCATGGGACTGAGGCATATTTGTGAAGCGCATATCATTTTTCTTTTGTAATCACTCTGTTTCTGGTTTCCTTACAAGCTAGACAATGAACCATAAGTAGAGAAAATGAACCATTTTTTAAGAGAAGTATTTATTTTCAAGTTTATTTAAAATATAAACTTTATAAACAACATCAACTCCAGGTCGAAGTAGAGAAAATGAACCATTTTTTAGAAAAGTATTTATTTTCATTATTTTTATTTAATTTCATGTAATATGTTATAAATACTTGTATAATTTAATTGCATATATTTTACATATCTTCTTGACAAAGTAAAGAACCCCAATATAATAAAAAATGTGTGTATAACATATAATAAAAAAAATGTTTATAACCCCATTAAACTAATGTGTTGCAGATTCCCTGAAATATATCATAAGGTCAATTGTATCCCTCTCAATTCGAATGTGAAGGGGAGGCAGAGTACCCAGGAAAACAGAGCAAACAGAAAAACATACACAGTGCTACAGCACTCGTGACAGAACCATACACAGGAAATCAGAACAGAATATCATCGCCCAGATTTTTCATTAATTTCAAAACAGTAATATCAAAAATGAATACACGCGGGGCAGATGGATCACAATCCCCAATGGATATTACGTGTCCAGTTTCATAATTAAACATGAAACTGCATTGAATAACAAAGACCGCTACATATGGCGGTAGCTGGTTGCAATTAATGCCAACAAACTCCCCCTTAATTGCAACTTTCAGCAAAAAACAAAATTGGATATTTCATTGACAGAATTATAACATAACAAGCTATAATTGGATATTGGATATTTCATTGACAGAATTATAACATAACAAGCTATATCTACAGTCATACATATATTGCATTAACAACGCCGAGATTCTTTCTATGAAACTCAAAAAGATCTTTCGCCAAAGGCTTAGTAAATATATCAGCCAGCTGTTCCTTTGACCTGCAAAATTCCAAGTTGATTTCTTTGTTATTAACCAGCTCTCTGATGAAGTGGTATCGGGTATCTATGTGCTTGCTTCTTTTGTGAAACACTTGATTTTTCGACAATGCAATTGCAGAATTATTGTCACAAAAGATCACTGTTGGGTCCTCCTGTTCATACAACAATTCAGACAAACCTCTCCGCATCCACACTGCTTGACAGGCTGCTGATGTGGCTGCTACAGACTCCGCTTCAGCTGATGAAATGGTCACTATAGGTTGTTTTTTTGATGCCCACGAAACTGCACCTGAACCAAAATTAAATACATAACCTGTTGTGCTCTTCCTGTCATCAATGCTACTTGCAAAGTCACTATCTGTATAACCTGTTAGCTTGAAATCTGAACCTGCTGAATACAAAATTCCATAACGCACTGTTCCTGAAACATATCTTAAAATTCTTTTTGCTGCTTGCCAATGAGAACTTCTTGGAGATTCCATAAACCTGGAAATTAAGCTCACTGCGAACATGATATCTGGCCTAGTTGCTGTCAGATACATTAAACTTCCAACTAATTTCTTAAATTGTGTTGAATCCACAAAAGGTTCATTATCATCTTTACTTAGTTTGGTTCCTGTTGCTATTGGTGTAGAAACTGGTTTACAATTCAGCATTCGGAATCTTTTCAACACATCTTCAGCATACTTAGATTGACATATGAAGATTCCTTTTTCAGATTGTTCAACTTGAATTCCAAGAAAGTACTTCATCATTCCCAAATCTGTCATTTCAAATTCTGTTTTCATTGCTGTTTTAAAAGCTTCTATAGACAAATTTCCTGTAAAGATTAAGTCATCAACATATACGCATACAATCATGATTTTACCCTGCTGATTTAATTTTGTGTACAATGTAGGTTCACTAGCACATCTATTAAATCCATTACTCAGCAAATATGAATCTAATCTATTGTACCATACTCTAGATGCTTGCTTCAGCCCATATAAAGCCTTTTTCAGCCTATAAACTTTATTTTCACAACCTGTTATTTCATACCGAGTTGGCTGTTTTACATAAACCTCCTCCTCTAAACGTCCATTTAAAAACGCAGATTTTACATCCATCTGATACACATTCCAATCATTCTGTGCTGCTATGGCTAAGACAAGTCTAACTGTGTCTAGTCTCGCCACCGGTGCAAAAGTTTCATTATAATCTATGCCGGGTTGTTGACTAAAACCTTGTGCTACAAGCCTAGCCTTATGTTTTTCAACCTTTCCATCAGCATTCAGTTTTGTTTTATAAATCCATTTTACACCTATGCAGTCTTTTCCATCATGTAAATCTACTAACTCCCAAGTTTCATTTTTCTCTATAGCATCTATTTCATCATCCATAGCCTTTATCCATGCAACATCTTTAATTGGTTCTTCAAAACTAATTGGTTGATAAGCCAATAATGCAAAATTTGGGTTCAAATCCAGTTCTTCATCATGTTGTTCATAGATTTCCCTTAGACTTCTAGATTTTTGTCCTCTAATCCTAGATCTCAATTCTGCTAAAGTAGGATCAGATTCATCACTTACTTGTGAGCTTGATGTATGCTGCCCTCCAAGTCTTGATTGGTCTTCTTGCATAGAATTTCTTGGTGTTCTTGTTTGAGGTGAATCAAGATTTATTCTGTTCCTTCTTGGTGTGCTGGATCCTGGTACATGTGCAGGTACATATGGATGTGGAGTTTGTTGTCCATCTTGCACATTTTCTTCATCATCTTCAACATGAGGTAAATCTGCTCCATGTGTAACTATTTCATCAACGCTTCCATCCCATGATTCCTCTTCCTTAAATTCTACATCCCTGCTTACAATCAGCTTCTTGGTAATAGGGTTATAGAGTTTATATGCTTTAGAATGCTCACTATACCCAATGAAAATGCATTTTTCACTTCGATCATCCAACTTCCTTCTAATTTCTTTAGGTACATGGGAGTAAGCCACACACCCAAATATCCTAAGATGTGATACATTGCAGCACTTGCCACTCCAAGCCTCTTCAGGTACTTTATTCCTCACACTTTTTGTAGGACTTCTGTTCAAGATGTAGACTGAACATGCAACTGCTTCTGCCCAATACTCATTTGACAAATGCTTGGCCTTCAACATGCTTCTTGCCATGTTCATAATTGTCCTATGTTTTCTTTCTGCCACACCATTCTGCTGTGGTGTATACCGAGCTGTAAACTGCCTCTTAATTCCATAATTTCTGCAAAATTCCATGAATTCATTCAATTTATATTCGCCTCCTCTATCAGACCTCAACACTTTGATGAACTTTCCGCTTTGTTTTTCAACCAAGGTTTTGAAATTCTTGAACACTTCAAAAGTTTCTGATTTTTGTTTAACAAAATATACCCATGTTTTCCGGCTGTAATCATCAATAAAGGTCAGAAAGTATAAGTTTCCAGCCAATGATGGATCCTGCATTGGTCCACACAAATCTGTATGAATTATCTCTAGGGGTTCTTTTGCTCGATACGAAGTGCCTACATGGAAGGATTCTCTATGATGTTTTGCTAAAATGCAACTCTCACATGAATTTGCTGGTTGTTCAATCGGTGGCAGCCCTCTAACCATCTGATTTTTCTGCAATAAGTTTAATCCCCCAAAATACAAGTGGCCATACCTCAAATGCCAAAGCCAAGACTGATCCAAACTTTGAACTTTATAGGCATTTACACAATTCTGAATTTCACCTCTTAATGTAAGTGGAAACATTCTATTTTTGGTCATTTTGACCTTGGCAATCAATCCTATCCTAGGATTCTTGTCAAGAATTGTGCAAGTATCATGATTGAAAATTACCTTATAACCTTTCTCCATTAACTGTCCAATGCTAATTAAATTGCATTTTAGGCCAGGTACAAAATACACATCATTAATATGTCTTTTATCTCCATTTTTTGCAAATACATTAACAGTCCCTTTGCCATTGACTGAAACTTTGTTATCATCTCCAAACTTCACTTCAGACTTTACTGAACTATCTATTTCAGTGAATACTTCCTTGTTGCCAGACATGTGATTACTACAGCCACTGTCTAGAAACCATACATCATTTGAATTCTCTTGTGCAACATTGCAAGTAATAAGAACTGAATCAACTTTATTTTCTGATTTTTCAACTAAATTTGCAGACTGTTTTCTAGCATCTCCTTCCTTCTTTCTACATTCCCTAGCATAATGCCCAAATTTCTTACAATAAAAACACTGAATTTTGGATTTATCAGTTCTTTGATTCTGCTGTTGATGAAGGTTATTACTTGCAGTTCTGAAATTTCCTGAATGTGTGTTTTGGACATATCTACCAGTCCTGTTTATGTTTGGTTCTTTTTCCCTTTGAGATTGAAATCTACCCCTGCCTCTATAGAATGACCTTCCTCTTCCTCTACCAACTGTTAGCTGCGTTTTGAAGGCAGTATCAAGAGAGAAATTTGAGTTTCTGTTTACCCTAGATTCATGGGACAGCAGGGATCCCATTAACTCATCAATTGAGAGCTGAGTCAAATCCTTTGACTCCTCAATTGCCACAACAACAACATCAAATTTACTGGGCAGACTTCTTAATACTTTTTCCACCACCTTTTGGTCAGAAATCTGTTCACCATGGGTTCTCATCTGATTTACAATTGTCATTAAATGATTATGGAATTGGTCTACGGTCTGTGTTTCATTCATTTGCAGGTTTTCAAAGTTTTTCCTAAGGGTTTGTAATTTAGCAACCTTCACTTTGCTTAAACCCTGATAGACTGTGTCTAATATGTCCCAAGCGTCTTTAGATCTGCTTACAGATGCTATTCTAGGAAAAATTGAGTCATCCATAGCTTGCTGGATGAGAGAAAGTGCCTTAGCATCTTTCTTCTTGTTGTTTTTAAGCAAGTCTTTCTGTGCTTGTGTTAAAGCCAAGTAGGCTGCTTCATCAGGGGGTTCTAAGTACCCATTCTGAACTAAATCCCACAGATCTTGTGAGCAGAGAAGAGTTTTCATTTTAATGGACCAAAAGTCATAGTTCTTACCTGTTAAAGGTGGAATTTGAGGCTGTCCTCCGAAGCTGCTCGACGCCATGGCCCAAATCTTCTGAAATTTCTCCTTTTGCAGCTGTATGCAGGGTCCCCTGTTTCAATATCCCTTCACGGCTTCCTTTCTGGTTGCTGATGGCTCACAATTTCAAGCCAGGACACATCGTAGTCACCTTGAAAAAACCCTCACGACCACGGTATCCTTTGCCGAGAAGATACCTGAAGCTATCGAAGCATGGCAGAGTGCACTTTCAAATGATTACTGCAGAAGGAATGTACTGTATAAACACCGGTAACCACAGTGTACAGTTGCGAAAGAGTGACATGTAAGAACTGACAGAACTCTGCCTGAAATTTTTAACTCAGAGGAAAACCCTCCCACGGTAAAGACTAAGTCTTTTGCATTGCAAAGACCCTGCACACTGTTCGATTTATCCCAACAACTTTCTTAGGCAGGTTCACGTGATCCCTCCAAATCACAGGAAATACAACACGGAGACTTCAGCTCCAGATTTAGCAAATTCTGGGTGTTTCAGAAGCTCTCGCGTGCCCAAACATTCTGACGGTTTGACCGGGAGGATCGAGCCCGCTAGACTCCGTCTCGCTCCGTTGCCGGGAGCTCCCTTACCTCGTCTTATCGGCGGCTACTTCTATTTGGGGAAACACCCACTCACCGAGGCTGCCTCATAACCCCGATCATAAATACAAGCGACCACCTGGATGCTCTCTGCAGTTTTTCCTCTTCTGCAGAACCAAGAACACGTAGCTACCAAATCAACCGGCAGCTCATCTAACACAGTGGCTCCTTCAAGGCTGCAAATCTCAATGTTTCACTCGTCTACACAGACCCAGGCAGCTCAGCCTCAGCGTCTTAGTGGCATGGAGAGAAATTCTCAGTAGCAGGGAGCTGCATGATAGTAGCAAGATTGCCTTCTTTCTTCAAATGCCCACAATAGCAGTCAGTTCCGCAGCTTCTCTATGAACTTCTCCTCAACGACGACTCCTTCTACACACGACAACAATAGGCAGCTTCCTTACCGGGCTACAACTCTACAAATTTAACAACAACTCTCCTCTTCTGACAGAATAAATGCTGGTGGATACACAACAAGATGAAATCCCTGCTACATCTTCACAATTTCACAACAACGGCATTTCAAATCAGTGGCAAGACGCGTCGCTCTTCACCCATACAGATGCAATGGACTTCCTTACAGTCCAATAGCGGCTTCTCCAAACAGTAAGTCTTCCACGATGGCTTAACATCACAATCTCTCAACAGTAGCTCCACATCACTCCCTCCAGCTCTGATACCACAATGAAGGGGAGGCAGAGTACCCAGGAAAACAGAGCAAACAGAAAAACATACACAGTGCTACAGCACTCGTGACAGAACCATACACAGGAAATTAGAACAGAATATCATCGCCCAGATTTTTCATTAATTTCAAAACAGTAATATCAAAAATGAATACACGCGGGGCAGATGGATCACAATCCCCAATGGATATTACGTGTCCAGTTTCATAATTAAACATCAAACTGCATTGAATAACAAAGACCGCTACATATGGCGGTAGCTGGTTGCAATTAATGCCAACAGAATGGAATGCGTTGACAGTGGGGGAAGAAGAATTCTATTGGTATAATTCTTTTCATATTTTGTATACTGCAATGCTGCACATCATAGTTATAATGAATCGCTTTGCAATGTTGCACATCATATTTAATTATATTAATTTTTTTATGACAGACTATAATGGAAACCCCATCACACTAATGTGTTACAGATTCCTGAAATGTATCATAAGGTCAAATGGATCGCTCTCAATTCGAATGGAAATGTATCAGATTCATTGCTCTGCGCTCACAGTGGATAAAGAAGAATTTCGGGCGAAAAGAAGCAGTCTAATTAAAAAAGTGCTGTATCCAGGTTAGTATAGGCAATCAAACACGACGATAAATTAGTTATGACCGATGGGAAATTGACTTTATTTTCATTATTTATATTTATTCTCATTTTTTTATCTACACGTTCTGATTTGTGATTTGATATTAATATTTATAATAACTTTTATGATGTGGAATAGAAATGAATAAAAAGCCATTGCTGCTATTGTTCAGGATAAAGCCATTGCTGTTATACTAGCTAACTTCATTTCATTTTTTGAATTGAAAGTTTCACGTTATTAGTGCATCTATTGTTTCCCATTTGTATTCCTTAAAGGGGACAAGAAGCTATTTTAGGCAGGAACTTTTTCAGCCATGATGGCACAAATGTTATCCATGTTAATCTGTTCAAATAAGTATGTTGTCTTAATCTAATCTTATATTTACAATGTCTAGAAAAGTTGACAAAATTTGGAGAAATAACGAGTCAACAGACTTCCCTATCCCTATGAACTTGATCCTATCAACTCCACCAAAACACTCATTTTACCTTTTAATTGGGTGGGAAATTCTTCCTATAAATTCCCGTTACTGTCTCTGACTATAAATAAGCAACTTTTCATTCCAACTCGCAACTTTTCATTCCCGATACCCTTGACCTATATTTCTAACTGGTAATTATGGTTATCTTTCTAACTGGAATGCTTGACTGAGCTATTTACCCTGTTCCACTGAGAAAATGGGTGTACCATTCAAGTTTATATTGATAAAAAGCAGCGTACCATTCAAGTTTGAACTGATTTTAGGGATTTAAATCAAGCATGTCCCACTCCCTTCATTGATCAAATCCTCGATGAAAACTGAAGACAATAACTGAGATCAAATCCCTTCAAACTCAACCCTGATAACAGTTTCTTAACAATTATTAATAAATGCCTAAACCTTCTTAAGAATACGCCGCCATGCCTTCTTAAGAATACGCCGCCATGCTGCCAGGTCATAAAATGCATGTGCTGTGCTTGCTATCTGGAATAGATGTGTCACCGTCCAAAGCATTGCGCCCTCTTGATTTGTTAATTATAGCCACATAACTGTGCCCTCATGATCTATTAGAAGCACACAACTCACCCTACTAAAATTTATCCTCACATGTCCTGTTGACTTGGTGTATAAACCGAGGCATATCTTCGAGATGAGTGCACCCTTCCAGTACAAGAACAGCACGCATGCATGCATGTGTCTTAAAATGAGTAAGGGGTGTGCCCTCACCATTCTAATAAACCGATCATTTTCCATAAGAAAATGTGGATAAAAACAAGTTAAAAATACCGAACGAACTGTCTAAATAATCACTATCAATGCTAAATTAAAGTAGTCCTCAGATTCTGCTGATTCAATAGCGGGTTCATCTCATGCGAAACACATCCCCTGAACTAATGAACCTAGTCTCGAGGTAATAAATGCTATGTTTAGGGCTGTTACCACACAAACTAGCACCCTTAAAGTGGCTTGGAACATGTGTTTTAGGTATGAATTCCTAAAATAAACATTTCAAAACTCATGAACACGTAAAATACACTACAGTTAGTTGCCCCTTCCTCATAGATACATTATTATTGGCAAACTCCTTGATTACATCCTTTCATGAACTAAACACCATGTATATGGGTTCAATACACGATCAATGATGTTTTATATGGAGTCAAATATAATGGTTTGTCAGGCAATTGCCATTTGCATATCCTTTATATGTTTAAGAATTGATTACATTTATTAATTGCTATAATTAGTTCCTTTATTCTCTTGTTTGCATTTATAGTTGGATTGGATCCCATCCACATAAATGTTTTTGAAAGACGTATGAAGACACATGAAAAACTTGCACATCAGTTGTGTATTTTTTTTTCATTTCATGGATAATGGTTAGCTGGGAAGGACTCCGTCAATTTCCACCTGTTGTGTGTGTATCTTCGACCTATTAATTTTTCTGGAGCAAATTCCTCTTAAATTCTGTACTGACCTGTCGAACAATGGGTACATAATCTGTTATGATTTGAGAACTTGATTTTGTGATGGATAGCTACAAATTTAACCGCACTTATGTGTCATTGTATGAAAGATTTTTATTCGTGTTCAATCTATGTAAATTGTGGTCTTTGGGCACTGAACCGAACCCTTGACAAAATGCTGTGTTAATTTAACCTCTGCGATGATTGAGCAACCTCGAGAGACATTGGGTTGTCTTGCGCAGAGACTGTGGATGGATCTCCATCGCTGAGTTAAAATGATACTGCTCTGTTGACTAATTTTAAAGCCTCTCGAAAGGGAAAGCTCCACGCCCCATTCAAGTTTAAATGCTAAGTCTGCTTTCTATTTAAACACAGAGCTATTCACCGAGTTTCGATTAGCGTGAGATCCTTGCAGTGACAACAAGCTCTCACAGTGCTTACGAGAGCAATCGTTTTTGGTTAGTGGTAGTCCATGCCATGCCCTTACCCGATGACACTCTCGCTGCATGTCTGTTCTGTTACTCCGCAAATTTAGATCTGGATACTGTGAAAATAAAGTTGATTGAGAGTTTTTAATGTATGTCCTTAAATTAAAGTGCTAACCCCTGATTTCTAGATTTGATGTGTGTAGCAAGTGGCTATTATAAAAGTGTTCTTATGGATATATATGTGCTGCTTTTCCAGCCGTTGTTCCCATTCTGACGATTGCGTGGTGCAGTTAGCCGGTTCTATTCCACTTTCCGTTTCCACTACATGGAGACCCAATTCCCCTGCGTGCATGATTCCAGTTGTTCCCCGGACCGAGCGTAGGGTCAGCGAGGCTGAGCAGGCATGGGCGAGCTCAATCATAGAGATGCAATGCAGATCAATAATATACGTAAGAGTTTATAGTGATAGTTGATAAGCATTTCAGCAAATTGCTTTCAATTGCCGGGGTAGACACCTTTACTAGACCATGTCGTACCTATCCCTCATCATGCCCATCGGACAAGGACAGTGACCTCTCTCAAAATTACCAGCTACTCCCTTACTACGATCCTCGCACTCCCCAATAGGATGGAAAATTCCACTAATAAACCTGGCCTTATAGGTTATGTAAAATTCCCTTAAATGAACCTGGCCTCTTATATCTAGTAATTTGAAGGTGCAGGAAAAGGTGGAACTGGGCCTTAAGACTTGATAGACTATGTTGATATTAGTCTGTTCCCTAACACAATATGTTGATATTAATTTGTTGGAATGGAATGGGCTATATTGAATAACTAACCTGTCCAGAACATGTACGCAATGGGTTGAGTATGAGTATTTGTGTTACACTATCAAATCTTGGATCTTAGAAGACCAACTGACCCTTTCCAGAAAGACTGGATGGCACTTAGGAAGAGGACATGATGGGTTCTAAAGCAGGTTATTATACAGGTTCTAAAACAGGTGCTTGTGCTTTCACATAGTAAACGGGGTATGGAACTAGTACTTTCTTTACTCGATTAGCACTGACACTTGTTCTTAACCGTCCTTCACCCTCACTCAGGTATCCCTTCCCTCCTCTGATACTTGGACCATACTTGGACCACAAGTAGGCCTGAAGAATAGAACCAACAATAGTCAGCTTGCATGCAAAATGGAGATTCTTATGGTGCCACACATGAAGCTTGCTCTGCGATCGATATAAACACCAATCCCACATGGCTACTGCAATCGCTCTGTGAGTTTGAACGAGCAGATTCAACACATCTACCCTCTAGTTGCACAACTCTACCCAATGTGTCACTTCCAGATGCCCAGTGCTGACGTCTGGAAGTTCTTAGGATAAGTTCCATTTTTTAAATCTAACCGTAAGGATGCGTTTGAATCTTGGCTGAAAATTGCAATTTTGTAATTTTCACAGTGAGGTGACCTCAGCGTTATATAAACATATATATGTATGTGTGTGGGGAAATCATTAAGGATCCTTTCAGTAATAAGTATATCTAGAAATAAGTATGAATCTCGATCATTTCGTGAAAGATGGACGGGATGGATGCTTCCCAAGCCTCCCAGTTGTTTACTTGGTACCTTCATTCCCTTCTCTCTGTTAAAAGGAGATGCAATGTATCTTGAGATGCATTTTTCGATATAAAGTAAAATTAAGGGTATTTTTTAGTATTCTACAAGTGAACATGCTATATCTAAATCCCACCTGCCTAGGGTCTATCATAGTTTTTCTTATGAGCCACAACCATTTAATGGTAATAGTGATCTTCCACATGTTATTGGCTCTAATATTGGAATGAGACCAGGATTTTTTCTCACTTCACCTTCCACTTCATGAGTATAGTCACAATGCTGGGTAAAACTTGCTTTCTTGTATGCATCTAAATTTAATGTGAAATTGCTTCACCCAAGATTGATATAAACTAGTTGTTTGTGTATGGCCACATTCATCAATAGTTTGATTCCTTGGTTGATGTGCATTTAAGATAAAAAAAAAATGTAATAGGAGACAATAAGCTAATCTCTTTGCAAGTCTAGCTTCACATGCTACTAGTCTCTCTAAGTCTGAAACGTTACTTACATTTTCATGCTTGTAGTGCATTTGTATTCTTTGACCAAGTATGAGACGTTATTTCCATTTGCATGCCTGTAGTGCATTTGTATTATTTAGTAACCAAATGATAAGATAATCAACAAAAAAACACAACTAGACATAACATCTCTGCTCATTTTGTCAACAGAAAACATCCTTGATAGAGTTGTAGAGGGCTAGTTGCATTGAGCATCAAATATAAATGTGCCAGTATTTGTAGAAGATTCTATGAGTATATCTTTATTATGAAATGTTACCAGAATGAGACTATCTGGTTGCACCGATTCCATATCTAATAGACTCTTTATTTTCTCCCTATCATCCACAGCATCTAGGAGAATCAGAATTTGAAGTCCTCTTAAACCAACGAGCTGGAGCTTCACCTGCTACTCCAAAGATGGTAATCCTTTTCCATAACGTTTAACAAATGACAACAGCCACCAAAATCTTAAACCAACGAGCTGGAGCTTCACCTGCTACTCCAAAGATGGTAAATCCTTTTCCATAACGTTTAACAAATGACAACAGCCACCAAAATCTGAACGTCTCACATTGTAAATATGTTTAGCGAGAGCTGTCTTTAATTAGTATAGTTAAGCTCCTTATGCTTTATGTTGGATTGTTGTATAACTCTTTAGGTGTTGTTAAGTTGAGAACCCTTCTTTTTCCAGTAGGTGGTGTTGTTAAGTTGCTGTATATTTTTTTACTAAATTTTTCTCATAATTACCATTCATATTGTTTATGTGATTCGTGTATAGAGCCACCCATATCTCATATAATACTTACATTTATATTCATATTTTGTATTTCTTTCAATCTATTTAATGATGCTTATTTTCCCCTTAATTTTAAAAATAACATAAACCAATTCTCAATAAGTTATTAATTTGGTTTGTGATATGTTACTAAATAAATTTTTTAATTTTTCTTAGTAATTGATTTTGCTAAATATTAGTCATTGACTTTGTTTAAAATTGGTTTTTTATGTATATTTTATGATATGATAGTTTATTAATATTTTTTTAAAATATTAGTAATTGAGTTTCTTGGGATTTGCTTTTATAGATATTTTATTATATGAAAGTATATTGATTATTTTGTAGTGGGTGTTGAAATAGTTTAGAGTTTTGTTATATTATAATTGTTATCTTGTTTACTTCAATGACGGTAAAACAAAATTTAAATGTTTTTAATAGTTAATGATATCTTTCTTTTATAAATATAAATTTAAGTAGAATATTTAAATGAGAATAACATTGTACAATTTTGTTTAGCAATATTAAATTGTATACATTTCTATTATATTTTTGCATTAGTATGTTGACCATAGGGTTTATATATTTCTATTATAGTTTTCACCTTAGTGTGTTGACCATATGGTTTCTATTAAAGTCTTGTGTAGAGTGTTTCCAAAGGACCATTTTGGGAAATTGCCTGGAAACAATTTCCTAACTCGGTATCTTGACACATGTGCCTTTTGTTGTAGCTGGGAACTCGGACGCCGTTGCGCTAGTAATAGGTGGAGGGAGGTAACTCCTAGAGAAGCCCTCCGAGTATGCCCCAAGTTGGGTGGTCGACCATGTATACACAAGGTTTTTAAAGTGGTCTAACGAGGGGACCCCCCTTTGTTGACACTCTATTCAAGCAACCTAGGAGTTAGGATAACGTACCTTGGTAATTATAACATATACATATCTTTAACCCCTATCACACCTAACTCCTCTAAACCATAGGTATTTTACACACACACAAACACATAGACATACACACCACCACCATTCTCCTCCCCATACTTCCAACCCCCCTTCCTCAATCACTCTCTCTCTCTCCCTCCTCCTCTCCCTGACCCTTACTAATCCCCTCTCTCACTCTCTCACCCCGCTACTCCTTCCCCTACCTCTAACACCCCCTCCACCCCTCTCTCTCTCTCTCTCTCTCTCTCTCTCTCTCCCTCCTAACCCTTACTAACCCCTTCCCTCACTCCATCTATACACTCTCACCCCACCTACACCTAAACTCAAAACCCCCTCTCTCTTCTTAAACCCCTTAACATCCCCATATTCTCCCTCACATTCACTACCCCTAACAACTCCTCTCTCACTTTAACCCCAATTCGTACTCTCCCTAAGCCTCCCTCTCTCTCTCTCTCTCTCTCTCTCTCTCTCTCTCTCTTTGTCTCCTCCTAACCATCTCTCTATATATGTTTGTCTTAAACCCCCCTTACTACTTACCACCGACCCTCTCTCTCTTCCCCAACAACCTAATACAACCCCATTCTATCTCTTCTAATAACACACACCCCCTATTCCCTCCCCTTACCATTAACCCCTCTCTCTCTTTTCTCATTGTCACCACCCTACTCCAAGCCCCTACCTTTAACCCCCCTCCTCTCTCTCTCTAATGTTTACTAACTCCCTCTCCCACTCTCTCTCTCCCTACTCCAAGTAAACATAATCCCACCCCCCTCTCTATCTCCCAACACACTCGAACATCCCACTACCTCTCCCTAACCACCCTCCCACCCCCCTCCCTCTCTCTCCTTTTCCCCTAACACTAACCCTCTCTCTCTAACTTTCTCTATCTCCCAACACACTCGAACACCCCACTACCTCTCCCTAACCACCCTCCACCCCCCTCCCCTCTCTCTCCTTTTCCCCTAACACTAACCCTCTCTCTCTAACTCTCTCTCTCTATGCTCACACCTTATACCCCCCTTCTCTCTAGCTTCCCTAATCATCCATAAATCCCTATCACCCATCCTAATCTCTATCTCTTTCCTTCTTCCTTTCCACAACTACCCTCCTATAACTAGCCTTAATCAACAACATCCATACACTCGCCCCCCCCCTCTCTCTCTACTTCTCCACCTACCTTTAACCACACCCCCTCTCTCTCCCCCCAACCACCTACAAACCCCCTCTCTCTCTACTTCTCCACCTACCTTTAACCACACCCCTCTCTCTCCCCCAACCACCTACAAACCCCCTCTCTCACACACACACACACTATTAGTACCATTAACCCCCCTCTTTCTCCCTAATCCCCCTCCTACTCTCACTACCCATAACCTCTCTCTCTCTCTCTCTCTCTCTCTCTCTCTCTCTCTCCACCTACCCCTAAACCCCTCTTTCTCTTTGTCTCTCCTACTCCCCCTCCCACTCAAACTTACCACCCCACCGTATACCCCTACCTACACCATGTTATCTATCTATTTATCTCCGCCAACCCCTGTGCTTTACCCTAAATCTTTTCCCACCTTCATCTCTATCTCTCCATATACCCAAAAACCCCTCCTCCCCCATACCCCTAATCACCAACAACCTCGCAGCCTCAACCCCTAGACCTCTCTCTCTCTCTCTCTCTCTCTTTATATATATATATATATATATTATCTCTCTCTCTCACTCACATACATGCCTCTACTACTCAACCTACCCGTAATCCCCCATAGGTATATCTCTCTCCCAACCCTGAAAACACTCCCCCCATGGTCTTTGTTCCCCCTCTCTCTCTCTCTCTCATGCAAACACACACACCACCACTACCCTTCTCCTCCCCCTATTTCCAATCCTCTGCACTCCTATCCCCTAACCCTTACTAACCCCCCTTTGTCACTCTCTCACCCCCTATGCCTTAACCTACCTCTAGCACCCTCTCAGCCTCTCTCTCTATCTCTCTCCCCCCCCTAACACTTACAAACCCCCTCTCTTACTCTCTCTCTACCTTACTCCTCCACCTAGACCTAACCCCCATCCCCCTCTCTCTCTCTCTCCTTGAACTGTCTTCCATCCACCTTCTCTCTCTCACACACTCATACTACCGCTCATCGCCCCACTCTTACCTTAACCCCACTCATAATATCTCTAAGATGCTTTCTCTCTCTCTGTATCCCACTCCCACTCCCCTAACCCCCCTCTCTCTATCTATATCTCCTAATCCACCCTACTGCTAACCACCCACCCCTCTCTCTCCCTTAACACCCTAACACCCCCCCATTCTCTCTCTCTCTCTCACCCCCCCATACAAACACCCTACTCCTCCCCTTACCACTAACCCTCTCCCTCTCTCTAACTCTTACTAACACCCTCTCTCACCCTCTCACCACCCTACTCCAAGGCCTACCTTTAATCCTCCCCTCCTTGTCTATCTAATGCTTACAAAATTCTTCCCCCCCTCTCTCTCTCTCTCTCTCTCTCTCTCCTCAAACACACACCACACACCCACTTTCACCTCTCACTACCTCTAACACCCCTCCTTTCCTTAACACTTACAAACCCCCTATTTAACTCTCTCACCCTCCTACTCCTCCCCATACCTCTAACACACCCCTCCACCTCTCTCTCTCTCTTTGTCCATGTATCTATCTCTCTTTCTCCCATATTCATCCTAATCCTTACTAATCCCATCTCTAGCTCTCTCTCTACCCTATGCCTCCAACTCCACCTAACCCTCTCACCACCCCCCCTCTCTCTCTCTCTCTCCCCCTTTGAACCCCCCTAATACCCCCCTCTCTATCTCAATCTAACTACCATTACATACACCTCTCTCTCTCCCTAACCCAACTCATAATATTCCTAAGCCCCTCTCTCACTCTCTCCTACTCCCACTACACCTAACACCCCTCTACTCCTCCAACTACCCCCATTCTCTGCCCCTTTATCTATCTCCCAAACCCCAAACAACCCCCACCACCTGCATTCTCTCTCTCTCTCTCTACTAATCCCCACTTACCACCTACCACCCACCCCTCTCTCCCTCCCCCAACACCCTAACACCCCACATTCTCTCTCTATTTTTATCACACACATGCACACCCCTACTCGTCCCCTTACCACTAACGTAAAAAATCTCTCTCTCTCTATAACCCTTACTAACACTCTCTCTCACTCTCTCAACACACTAATCAAAGCGCCTACCTTTAACTTGTAATCCTCCCTCTCTCTCTAATTATTACTAATCCACTCTCTAATTCTCTCTCTGAGTTACTCCTCCACCTACACTTAACCCCCCAACCCTACCTCTATATCCCAATCCCTCACCAGTGGCCTTCTCTCTCTCTTGGTCTCACTACCCCTAACTCCCCACTATCTCTTTCTCTGTAACCTGCCGCCACTCACCATCCCCCTCTCTCTCTCTCTGATTCTAGTACCCTAAACCATCTCTCTCTCACTCTCTTTCTCATAATTCCCTCCTCTCTCTCTCTATATGTGTCTCTCCTAGTCCCCCTCCCTCAACAACTTACCACCCCCCCTCGCTCTCTTCCCCACACTATACTCGACCTTCTCTGTAATTTCCCTAATCCTTCCTAGAATTGTAACCCTTCCCCACCCCGATCTCTATATTTTTCTCTACCCAAAGCCTCCTCCTCCCAAAACACCTCCCTACACCCCGATATCTATCTCTTTGTCTCCTCCAAACCCCCCTCCTAGTACCTACTCCTAATCATGCATACCCTACCCTCACCCCCCAAATCTCTCTCTCTCTCTCTCTCAAACACACACACACACACACAACCCTCTTCTCCACCTACTATTAACCCCCAACCCCCCTCTCTCTCCTAGCCTTAAACACCCCTAGTAACCCCCATTCTCTCTCTCCTCTCTCTCTCTCGGCTCCTCTCCCTAACACCCTCACTCTCGCACCCCCTACTCCTCCCCCTACCTAAAAAAACCCCCTACAAATCTCTCTCTCCCTCTCTCTTGCTCTCTCTCTCTCTCTCTCACACACAAATATTCTCGCTAACCCTTACTAACCCCCTCTCTATCTCTCCCCCTGCTCTGCTCCTCCACCTACACTAGCCCCTAGCCTTCGCTCTCTCCTCAAACCCCTCTACACCCCCTTTCTCTCTCTCTCTCACTCTCACCACCTCTAACCACCACTCTCTCACACTAACCCCCTCTCATACTCTCCCTAAACCCCAACCTCCCTTTTTCCTACAAACCCTCCCCTTGAACCCATCTCTATATATGTCTCTCCTAATTCACCCCTCTACCACTTATCACCCACCCCTCTGTCTCTTCCCCAGCACCCTTACACATAACTCTCTTTCTCTCTCTCTCTCTCTCACACACACACACTATTCCTCCCCTTACCACTAACCCTCTCTCTCTCTAATTCTTACTAAGAAACTCTCTCACTCTCTCACCACCCTACTCCAATGCCTAATTTAACCCCCTCCTCTCTCTCTCCCTAATTCTTACTAACTCACTCTCTCACTCTCTCTCTCTCCTACTCCTCCACCGACAACTAACCCCCACCCTGAACTCTCTCTCCACACACCCTAACACCCCCCCTCACATTCTCTCTCCCTAGCTCTAAATTCTTATTCTCTCTACCTAGACCCTCTCCAACCCTGAATTTGTCTCATATTTCCCTAAGCCTCTCTCTATCTCTCTAACTACACTAAGATCCCTAAACTCTTTCCTCAACACCATGATGTTTATCTCTTTCACTCTTGCAAATGTCCTCCTCTTGATACCCCTAATAAACCACACCCCCTTATACCCATGCCCTAGATCCCTCTCTCTCTCTCTCTCTTATCTACTCCACCTATCCCTAACCCCACCCCATCTCTCTCACCTAACAACTTAACAACCCCCTAACAACCCCTTCTCTCTCACTACCCATAACCCCCCCTCTCTCTCCCTAAGCCCATACTACTCTCCCCTACCAATAACCACCCTCTATGCCTCTCTCCCTCCCTCTCTCTCCTACTTTGCATCTACCTAAACCCCCTATCTCTCTTTGTCTCTTCTAATCACCCTTCCCCTACCACTTTCAACACCTCTCTCTCTCTCTATGCCCCCAATATATACTTGCTTTCTCTCTAACTTCCTTAATGCTCCTTAATTTGTACCCCTCCCCCCATAATAATATTTATCTCTTTCTTCACCTATCCATAACCACCCCCCTCCTCCCCTCTCTTTCTATATCTCCCACTCCCATTAACCACTAACCCTATCTCACTCTCTCTCTCTCCTATAATCCCCCTTCCCCTACAACTTACCACGCTCGCATCTCTCTCTCTCTCTCTTTCTCTGCCCCCATCCTATACACCCCCTTCTCTTTAATTTCCCCAATTCTCCATAATCCCATACACCATATACCCATGCCATTATATCCATCTCTTTATCTCCCATAAAAACTCCTCCTCCCCCTACCACTAATCACCCACACAATCTCCCCTCAAACCTCGCATCTCTTCCCCAACCTTATACCTCCTCCTCCGTATAACTTCCCTAATATTCCCCTAAGCCCCTACACCCCCTCCCCCAACTTTGATCTATATCTCTTTCTCTTCACAAGCCCCCTCCTCCCCTCTACCCATGATCATCCACACTGTCCCCCCCCTCCCCCAAAAACTATCTCTCTCTCTCTCTCTCTCTCTCTCTCTCTCACACACACACACACACACACATGTCTCTCTACTCCACCTACCCCTAACAACCACACCTCTCTCTCTCTTCCAATTCCTTAACCACCCTTTACCCTCCCATTCAATATCTCTATCACACACACATACACCAACCTACTCCTTTCCCTACCACTAACCCCCCACCCCCAACTCTCTCTAGACCCACTAACACCCCCCCTCACATTCTCTCTCACTACCCCTAAAATTCCTACTCTTTCTACCTAGACCCTCTCCACCCCCTACTCTGTCTCCTATTTCCCTAAGAATATCTCTCTCTCTCTCTCTCTCTCTCTCTCTCTCCTCTCTCTCTCTCTCTCTCTCCTCTTCCCCCACCCTATACCCCTCTTATCTAGCTACACCCATATCCCTACACCCTTTCACTCCTTCAACTCTCCTCCTCTGGATACCCCTAATAACCCACACCCTCCTTATACCCATGCCCTAGATCCCTCTCTCTCTCTCTCTTATGCTACTCCACCTAAGCCTAAAACCACCCTATCTATCTCACCCAACCACCTAACAACCCCCCTAGAAGCCCCTTCTCTCTCAGACATAATCTCTCACTACCTGTAACCCCCCTCTCTCTCCCTAAGCCCATCCTATTCTCTCTACCCATCACCATCATTTTTTCCTCTCTCTCTCTCCTACTCCCCCTCTACCTAAACCACTATATCTCTTTATCTCTCCTAATCATTGTTCCTCTACAACTTAAAACCCCTCTCTCTCTCTCTCTTTATGCCCCCAACACATACCCTCCTTCTCTCTAACTTCCCTAATGCTCCCTAAATACCTAGCCCTCTTCCTACCCTTATCTCTATCTCTTTCTCCACCTATCCATAACCGTCTCCTCCTCCCCTCTCTGTATATATATCATACTCCCTCTACCATTAACCCTCTCTCGCTCTCTATCTCTCTCTCCTCTAATACCCCTTCCCCTACAACTTACCACATATGCATCTCTCTCTCTCTCTCTCTCTCTCTCTCCTCTCTCTCTCTCTCTTCCCCTAACCTATCCACCCTCTTCTCTTTATTTCCACAATTTTACCTAATCCCATACACCCCTTTCCCACTACCATGATATCCATCTCTTTCTCTCCCCTAAACCCCATCCTCCCCACTACCACTAATCACCCATACAATCTCCCCTCAAACCTTGCACCTCTTCCCCCAACGTATTTCTCCTCTAGCCTCTAACTTCCCTAATATTCCCTAATCACCTACAACTCCTCCCCAAACTATGATCTCTATATCTTTCTCTTCACAAACCCCCTCCTCAACCCTACCATGATCATCCACACCCTGTCCCCTCCCACCCAACTCTCTCTCTCTCTCTCTCTCTCTCTCTCTCTCTCACACACACACACACACACACACACACACACACACACACAAACAGACACACACACACCACACACACACACTCACACAAATAGACACACACACACACATGCCCCTCTACTCCACCTACCCCTAATGACCACACCTCTCTCCCTCTCCCAATTCCCTAACAACCCTTTACCATCCAATTCTCTATTTCCCTGTGACTAACCCCCACCCCCAACTCTCTCTTTAGACCCCTTAATAACCCCCCTCACATTCTCTCTCACTACCCCTAAACTCCTACTCTCTCTTCCTAGACCCTCTCCACCACCCACTATGTCTCCTATTTCCCTAATCCTCTCTCTCTCTCTCTCTCTCTCGCTCTCTCTCTTCCCCCACCCTATACCCCTCTTCTTTCTAAGTACACTAAGATCCTTAAACAGTTTCCTCCCCACCCTGATGTCTATCTATTTCACTCCTACAATTGTCCTCCTCTAGATAACCTTAATAACCCACACCCTCCTTATACCCATGCCCTAGAGCCTTCCCTCTCTCTCTCCTCTACTCCACCTATCCCTAGCACCACCCTATATCATTCACCCATCCACCTAACAACAACCTAACACCCCCTTCTCTCTATCTCACACAATCTCTCATTACCCATAACCCCCCCTCTCTCCCCCTAAGACCATCATACTCTCCCATACTCCTCCATCTCCACCTAAAACCAAGCTCTCTCTCTCTCTCTCTTGCTTCCCTAAAACTACCCCACCCCCTCTCTCAATCACACACACAAACCCTAAATTTCCCTCACACTCTCCCTGAGCCACTCTCTTTCTCTCTCCTTCCCCCCTTCCCCTAACCCATATCTCTATCTATCTCTCCTAAACGCCCTACTACTAATACCGACCCCTCTCTCTATCCCAACAACCTAACTCCCCTCATTCCCTTCATCTCTATCACACACACACACCCTACTCCTGCCATTACCACCAACCCTCTCCCTCCCTAAACCATACTAACACCCGCTCTCACTCTCTCACCATCCTATTCCAAGCCCTACCTTTAACCACCCTCCTCTCTCTCTCACTCTCTCTCTCTCTCCTGCATACTCCATGTAAATCTAAGCCCCACCCCTCTCTCTCCCCACCCCTAACACCCCCTCTCTCCCTAACTCTCAGTACCACTAACATCCCTCTTGATCTCTCTCATAAACACCCCTCCGCCCACCTTCTCTCTCCTATTTGCATAAACCTAACCCTCTCTCTCTCACACTCTCTGCCTCACCCTATAACCCTCTTCTCTCAAACTATCCTAATCATCCCTAAAGTCCTATCCCCCCCACCCTAATATCTATCTAATTCTCTCTAGAAACCACCCTACTTCCCCTAACAATAATCACTGATACCTCCATACATTCTCTCTCTCCTCTAATCCCCATCCCCATACAACTTACCACACTCACATCTCTCTCCCTCTCTCTACCCCCCAACCTATCCACCCCCCTTCTCCTTAATTTACATAATTCTCCCTAATTCCATACACCCTCTCCCCTTGCCATGATATCCATCTCTTTCTCTTCCCTAAACCCCCCTCCTCCCCCTACAACTAATCACCTACATAATCTCCACTCAAACCTTGAACCTCTTCCCCCACCATATACCTCTTCCTCCCTCTAACTTCCCTAATATTCACTAATACCCTACATCCCCTCCCCCAACCATATATCTATGTCTTTCACTCTTTCTCCCCTATAATCCTCCCCTACCTATAACCCACCCACTATCTTCTATCACTCACTCCCTTGTTCTACATAACCCTACTAACCCCTCTCTCTCTCACACACACACTCCCTCTCTCCCATACTCCTCCATCTACACCTAAACAATTCCCTCTCTCTCTCGTTGCCCTAAAACTGCCCCACCCTCACTCTTTCTCTCACATGCATAAACCCTAAATGCCGCTCATACTCTCCCTGAGCCCCTCTCTTTCTCTCTCCTAATCCCCCTTCGCCTAACCCATATCTCTCTCTATCTCTCTTAATCCCCCCTACTATTTAATGCCTACTGCTCTCTCTCCGCCAACACAATAACACCCCCCATTCCCTTTCTCTTTATCATACACACACACACCCTACTCCTCCCATTACCACTAACCCTCTCCCTCTCTAAATCAGACTAACACCCTCTCTCACTCTCTCACCATCCTATTCCAAGCCCTACCTTTAATCACCCTCATCTCTCTCTCTAATACTTATTAACTCCCTCTCTCACTCTCTCTCTTACATGCTCCATGTAAATTTAATCCCCACCCTACTCCCCCTATATCACACTGTAAAACCATACCTCTCCCCCTACCTATAACACCCCCTCCTCCTCCTCCTCCTCCCCTCTCTCTCTCTCTCTCTCTCTCTCTCTCTCTCTCTCTCTCTCCCTCCCTAATGGTTACAAACCCACTGCCTCACTCTCTCCCTAACATACTCCTCTACATATTGCTAACCCTACCCCCTCCTTGTTCCCTAACCCCCTAACACCCCCACCCTCTCTTTCTCAAACACTCTCGCTACTCCTAACTGTCCCTCTCTCACTTCCTAACCCATCTCATACTCTGCCCCAATAATATACCCCCCTTTTCTTGAATTTCCTTAATAATCCTTGAACACCTACCCCCTCCACCCACCTCGATTTGTATTTCTTTCTCTCCCCTAACTCCCCTTCTCCCCCTATCCCTAATAACCAACACTCTCCCCCCACTCTCTTACTGACTCCCCCTCCCCTCTCTCTCTCTCTTTTATACTCCTCCACCTACCCCTAACCCCACTCCTCTCTCTCTCACCCAACCCCCTAACCCCCCCTCTCTCTCTTTATCTACCCCTTACTAACCCCCTCTTTCACTCTTTCTCCCCTATACTCCTCCCTACCTATAACCCACCCACCATATTCTATCACTCAATCCCTTATTCTCCATAACCCTACTAACCCCCTCTCTCCCATACTCCTCCATCTACACCTAAACCAATCCCACTATCTCTCTCTCTCATTTCCTTAACACTGCCCCCACCCTTGCTCTTTCTCTCACATGCATAAAACCTAAATGCCGCTCACACTCTCTATGATACCCTCTCTTTCTCTCTCCTACTCCCCCTTCCACTAACCCATATCTATATCTATCTCTCCTAATACCCCCCACTACTTAATGCCCACCACTCTCTCTCCCCCACAACCCTAACACCCCCCATTCTCTTTCTCTCTATCACACACACACACACACATTCTACTCCTCCCATTACCGCTAACCCTCTCCCTCTCTAAATCATACTAACACCCTCTCTCACTCTCTCACCATCCTATTCCAAGCCCTACCTTTAACCACCCTCCTCTCTCTCTCTCTCTAATACTTACTAACTCCCTCTCTCACTCTCTCTCTTACATGCTCCATGTAAATTTAATCCCCACCCTACTTCCCTTAACCGTAATCACCCGCATCCTCCATACATTCACCTCTCTCTCTCTCTCTCTCTCTGTTACTCCACCTACCCTGAAACCCATTACTATATCTCTCACCCAACCCCACAAGACCCCCTCTCCTTCTCACACACATATTGTCACTATTCCTAACCCCCCCTCTCTCCCTACCCCACTCTTATTCTCTCTACCCACAACAAACCCCTTTTCCTTTTTCTCTCTATCTCCCCTACCCCCTACCTATATACCATTTTCTCTCTTTGTATCTCCTAATCCTCCTTTCCCTACCACTTAGAACCCCCATACATCTCTCTCTCTCTATGCCCCCACCTATACCCCTTTCTCTCTAACTTACTTAATTCTCCCTAAATCCCTACTCTTCCACCACTCCAATCTCTATATCTTTCATTCCCTACTCATAACCACCACTTCTACCCCTCTCTCTCTGTCTCTCATATTCTTCCTACCCCTAAACATGTCACTCTCTCTCTCTCTCAAATTCACCCCTCTAGAACTTACTTCCCACCTATCCCTCTCTCTCTCTCTCTCTCTCTCTCTCTACCCCCACCCTGTACCCCTCATTCTCTCAAAGTTCCATAATATTTCGTAAAACACTACACCCCCTTCCACAACCATGATCCCCATTTCATTCTCTACCCCAAACCACTTCCTCTCCCCTCCCCATAATCATCCACACCCTACCCCCTCACCCCCCAACTCTCTCTCTCTCTCTCTCTCTATATATATATATATATATATATAATATATTTCTCTCTCTTTCTCTCTATTAAAAACACATGAACACATAACTCTACTCCTCAACCTATGCCTAACTCCCACCCCCTATCTCTCTCTCCAAACCCCCAAATATGCCCCTCCCACCTCATCGCCCCCATTCTCTCTCTCTCTCTCTCTCTCTCCCCCCAAACCCCCAAATACGCCCCTCCTCCCTCATCGCCCCCATTCTCTCTCTCTCTCCCTCCATCCCCCAAATATACCACCCTTTTCTCAAATTTCCCTAATCATCCCTAAACACCCTACACCTCCCCCAACACAAATATCTATTTAGTTATCTCCCCAAACTTGCCTTATTCCCATACCCCCAATAACCTACATGCTTCTCTACCTACCCATAACTCCACCCTTCTCTCCCTACCCCAACAACCTAGTAACCCCTCTTTCTCTCTCTCAATTCTCCCACACTATTACCCCCCTTCTCTATAATTTAAGTAATCCTTGCTAAGCCCCCACCCTTATCTCTATCTCTTTCTCTCTTTCTATGCATAATCACGCACACCATCCCCCCCTCTCCCCTATACTCTCTCTCTCTCTCTCTCTCTCTCTCTTTCTCAATATATCTATCTTGTATCTCTCTCTATCACACACAAACACACCATCACACACCCCTCTACTCCCCAAACTCCCACTACCTGCTACCTATAAACAATTTTCTCTCTTTGTATCTCCTAATCCTCCTTTACCTACCCCTTTCTCTCTCTCTATGCCCCCACATATATCCCTTTCTCTCTAACTTACCTAATTCTCCCTAAATCCCTATTCCTCCCCCACCCCAATCTCTATATCATCCATTCCCTAATCTTAACCACCACTTCTACCCCTCTCTCTCTATCTCTCGTATTCTTACTACCCCTAAACATGCCACTCTCTCCCTCTCTCTCAAATCCACCTCTCTACAACTTACTTTTCACCTCTCTCTCTCTTTCTCTCTACCCCCCACTCTATACCCCTCATTCTCTCAAAGTTCCATAATATTCCGTAAAACACTACACCGCCTCCCACCAGTACATTCTTCATTTCTTTCTATACCCCAAAATCCCACACCATCCCCGCGTCGCCCCTAGACTCTCTCTCTCTCTCTCTCAAATATATCTATATTTGTCTCTCTCTCTCTCTCTCTCTCTCTATCACACACAAATACACATTCACACACCCATCTACTCCTCCAACTCCCCCTACCACCTACCTATAAACCATTTTCTCTCTTTGTATCTCCTAATCCTCATTTCCCTACCACTTAGAACCCACATCCGTCTCTTTCTCTATGCCCCCACATATACCCATTTCTCTCTAACTTACCTAATTCTCCCTAAATCCCTATTCCTCCCACCCAACACTTTATCTCTCTCTCTCTCACACACACACACACATACACACACACGCCCCTCTACTCCACCTACCCCTAACCACCAAAACTCTATCTCTCCCATAATTCCCTAACAACACTTTACCCTCCCATTCTCTATATTTACCACACACAAAAATACCCACTACTCCTTTCATATGACTAATGCCCACCCCCAACTCTCTTTGCAGACCCCCTAATAGCCCCCCTCGCATTCTCTCTCACTTTCCCTAAACTCCTACTCTCTCTTCCTAGACCATCTCCACTGCCCACTCTATCTCCTATTTCCCTAAGCCTTTATCTCTCTCTCTCTCTCTGCCCCCACCCTATACCCCTCTTCTCTCTAACTACACTAAGATCCCTAAACCCTTTCCTCCCCACCCTAATGTCTATCTCTTCACTCCTGCATCTGTCATCCTCTAGATACCCCTAATAACACACACCCTCCTTATACCCATGCCCTATATTGCTCTCTCTCTGTCTCTCACACAACAACCTAATAACCCCCTAAAAATCCCTTCTCTCTATCTCACACAATCTCTCACTACATGTAACCCTCCTCACCCTCCCTAATCCCATCCTAATATACTCACCCATAAGCACTCTCTCTCTCTCTCTCTCTTCTAATACCCCTTTCCCTACAACTAACCACACTCGCATCTCTCTCTCTCTCTCTCTTCTAATACCCCTTTCCCTACAACTAACCACACTCGCATCTCTCTCTCTCTCTCTCTCTCTCTCTCTCTCTCTCTCTCTCTCTCTCTCTCTCTTCTAATACCCCCTTTCCCTACAACTGACCACACTTGCATATCTCTCTCTCTCTCTCTCTCTCTCTCTCTCTCTCTCTCTCTTCCCCCAACCTATCAAGCCCCTTCTCTTTAATTTTTGCATTTCTCCCTAATCCCATACACTCTCTCCCCCTGCTTTGATATCCATCTATTTCTCTCCCATAAAGCCCCTCCTCTTCCTACCACTAATCACCAACACAATCTCCCCTCAAACCTTGCAACTCTTCGCCCAGCTTATACCTCCTCCTCCCTCTAAATTCTCTAATATTCCCTAATCCCCTACACCCCCTTCCCCCACTATGATCTCTATCTATTTCTCTTCACAAACCTCATCTTCCCCCGTATCCCTCATCATTCACACCCTCGCCCCCTCCCACCCAACCCTCTCTCTCTCTCACACACACACACACACACAAACAGACACATGATCCTCTACTCCACCTACCCCTAACCACCACACCTCTCTCTCTCTCCCAATTCCCTAACAACCCTCTACCATCCCATTCTCTATCTCTATCACACACACAAACACCACCTACACCTTTCCCTACCACTAAAGCAACTCCTCTCTCTCTCTCTCTCTCTCTCTCTCTCTCTCTCTCTCTCTCTCTCTCTAACTTACTAGCCCCCTCTCTCACACTCTAACCCCATACTCCTCCCCCTACCTATAACACCCCCTCCTCTTCCTCATCTTCATCCTCATCCTCCTCTTTGTCCTCCTCTCTTTCTCTGTCTCTATATCTCTCTGCCTCATGCTAATTCTTAGAAACCCAATATCTCACTCTCTCCCTAACCTTATCCTCTACCTATGCATAACTCCACAACATCCCTCTCCCCTAACACCCTAATACCACCACCCTCTCTCTCTCAAACACTCTTACTATTTCTAACTAGCCCTCTCTCTCTTCCTAACCCGTCTCATACTCTACCCCAAAAATATAGCCCCCTTTTCTCAAATTTCCTTAATAATCCCTAAACACCTACCCCCTCTACTCACCTTCTCCCCCTAACCTTTATAACCCATGCACTCCTCTCACTCTCCTCTTGACCCACCCCCTCCTCTCTCTCTCTTGTCTACTACTCCACCTACCTGTAAACCAACTCCTCTCTTTCTCACACAACCCCCTAACCCCCGTCTCTCTTTATCTACCCCTTTCTAACCCCCTCTTTCACTCTTTCTCCCATGTATTCCTCCCCCTACCTATAATGCACCCACAATATTTTATCACTCACTCCCTTGTTTCACATAATCCTAATAATGTTCTCTCACACACACTCACACACTCTCTCTCCCATACTCTTCCATATCCACCTAAAACCAAACTCTCCCTCTCTCTCTTGCTTCCCTAACACTGCCCCAATACCTCTCTCTCACACACTCACAGACCCTAAACTCCCTTCATACTCTCCCTCAGCTCCTCTCTTTCTCTCTCCTACTTCCCCTTCCCCTAACCCATATCTCTATATATCTCTCCTAATCCCCCCTACTACTTAATACCCACCCCTCTCTCTCTCACCCAGAGCCCTAACACCCCTCATTATCTTTGTCTCTATCACACACACACACCCCACTCCTCCCATTACCACTAACGCTCTCCCTCTCTAACCCATACTAACACCCTCTCTCACTCTCTCAACATCCTATTCCAAGCCCTACCTTTAACCTCCCTCCTATCTCTGTCACTCTCTCTCTTACATACTCCACGTAAATCTAAGCCCCACCCCTCTCTCTCCCAACCCCTAACATCCCTTCTCTCTCTAAATATCACTGCCACCAACATCCCTCTCTCTCTCTCCTAAACCCCCCTCTTCCCACCCTATCTCTCCTATTTTCATAACCCAAACCCTCTCTCTCACACACTCTCTCTCACCTTATACCCCCCCTTCTCTCTAACTATCCTAATCATCCCTAAACTCCTATCCCCCAACCCTAATATCTATAAAATTCTCTCTGGAAACTACCCTACTCCCACTAAACCTAATCAACCACACCTTCATACATTCTCTCTCTCTCTCTCTCTCTCTCTCTCTCTCTCTCTCTCTCTCTCTCCCCCTCTCTCCCCTCTAATCCTAGCCCCCTATAACTTATGACACCTGTATCTCTCTCTCTCTCACTACCCCAAGCTATCCACCTCCTTCTCATTAATTTCCCTAATTATCCCTAAGCTGATAGTGTTAGGATATATTCATCATCATTTTATGATTGCATGCATCCTAGTCATCAGGTTGGTGTCTCCCAACACCTACTCCCCAGTTTACTAGCCCCATGAGCTTCTTTCTGCTCAATTCCATCCCTCCTAGTCAGTGATGCAGCCAACTTTCACCTACCACTTGAGAAAGGTGCCCTCCTTCACCTACCACCAGTGACACACTAAGTTAGTTGAGTAATTTGTTGATCTTTCCTTGATTTAAGATTAGATTGACTCCTTAACTAACTGAAACACTCCAATGGACCTCCAGTGAGACTAGATTTCCATTTTTGACTCTAGTGAGCTCCTCATGTGGCCTCCTTTGATCCTCCTTCACTACATTAGTGCCACATGCATTTGTTACAACTACCTACATTCAGTTAGACTCAGTTTGACACCTGGTTGATCGTTACTTGTGTATGGATGACACTCCACTGATGATGATGAAGAATCCTAGTGAAGGCAAGCTACACCATGTAGGTTATTTGACTGACCTCCTTGGTGAATTCGAATTGCTTGGATTGGCCTATTCAGTCATTGTAACTACACATTCTATTGTATTCTACTTCTGAGTTCAATAGAACACTGTTGCAATTCTCTTGCATAATTTACACATATTATTCTTTATGCACCTATTGTAATTGGTTTACTCTTTCAATTAGATATGTTGTGCTTCAACTTCACACATACAACCTCTCCCCCCACCATGATATCCATCTCTTTCTCTCCCTTAAATCCCCTCCTCCCCCTACTACTAATCACCAACATAATCTCCCCTCAAACCTCGCACCTCTACCCCCACCTTATACCTTCCCCTCCCTATAAATTCCATAATATTCTTGAATCCCCTACACCCACTCACCCAACCATGATCTCTATCTCTTTCTATTCCAAAACCCCCTCCTCCCCCTACCCCCAATCTTCCACACCCTACCCACCTCCCACCCAACACTTTATCTCTCTCTCTCTCTCTCATGCACACACACACACACACATACACACACACACACATGCCCCTCTACTCCACCTACCCCTAAACACCACACTTCTATATCTCTCTCCTAATTCCCTAATAACCCTCTACCCTCCAATTCCATATCTCTATAACACAAATTAATGCCACCTACTCCTTTCCATACCACTAACCCAAATCCTCTCTCACTCTCTCTCTAACACTTACTAACCCCCTATCTCATACTCTAACCCCATAATCCTCCCCCTACCTCTAACACCCCCTCCTCTTCTTCCTCCTCCTCTCTCTCTCTCTCAATCTCTCTCCTCGCCTCACGCAAATGCTTACAAACCCATTATCTCACTTTCTCCCTAACCTAATCTTCTACTTATGCCTAACCCCACCCCCATCCCTCTTCACTAACCATCTAAAACCCCCACCCTCTCTCTCAAACACTCTCACTACCCCTAACTAGCCCTCTCTCTCTTCATAACCCATCTCATACCATGCCCCCATAATATACCCCCCTTTTCATGAATTGGCTTAATAATCCCTAAACACCTAAACCCTCCATCAACCTCAATTTCTATTTCTTTATCTCCCCTAACTCCCCTTCTCCCCCTACCCCTAATAACCCACATATTCCCCCACACTCCTACTGACTACACCCCCCTTCTCTCTCTCTTGTCTACTCCTCCAACTAGTAGTAACCCAAATCCTCTCTCTCTCTCTCTTTATCTACCCCTTACTAACACCCTCTTTCATTATTTCCTCCTCCTCCTCCTCCTCCTATCTCTCTCTCTCTCTCTCTCTCTCTCTCTCTCCCTCCCTAATGGTTACAAACCCACTGCCTCACTCTCTCCCTAACATACTCCTCTACATATTCCTAACCCTAACCCCTCCTTGTTCCCTAACCCCCTAACACCCCCACCCTCTCTTTCTCAAACACTCTCACTACTCCTAACCGTCCCTCTTTCACTTCCTAACCCATCTCATACTCTTCCCCAATAATATACCCCCCTTTTCTTGAATTTCCTTAATAATCCTTTAACACCTACCCCCTCCACCCACCTCGATTTGTATTTCTTTCTCTCCCATAACTCCCCTTCTCCCCCTATCCCTAATAACCAACACTCTCCCCCCACTCTCTTACTGACTCCCCCCTCCCCTCTCTCTCTCTCTTTTATACTCCTCCACCTACCCGTAACCCCACTCCTCTCTCTCTCACCCAACCCCCTAACCCCGCCTCTCTCTCTTTATCTACCCCTTACTAACCCCCTCTTTCACTCTTTCTCCCCTATACTCCTCCCTACCTATAACCCACCCACCATATTCTATCACTCAATCCCTTATTCTCCATAACCCTACTAACCCCCTCTCTTTCTCACACACACACTCCCTCTCTCCCATACTCCTCCATCTACACCTAAACCAATCCCACTCTCTCTCTCTCTCATTTCCTTAACACTGCCCCACCCTTGCTCTTTCTCTCACATGCATAAAACCTAAATGCCGCTCACACTCTCTATGATACCCTCTCTTTCTCTCAAATGCATAAACCCTAAATGCAACTCATACTCTCCCTAAGCCCCTCTCTTTCTCTCTCCTACTCCCCCTTCCCCTAACCCATATCTATATCTATCTCTCCTAATACCCCCCACTACTTAATGCCCACCACTCTCTCTCCCCCACCACCCTAACACCCCCAATTCTCTTTCTCTCTATCACACACACACACACATTCCACTCCTCCCATTACTGCTAACCCTCTCCCTCTCTAAATCATACTAACACCCTCTCTCACTCTCTCACCATCCTATTCCAAGCCCTACCTTTAACCACCCTCCTCTCTCTCTCTAATACTTACTAACTCCCTCTCTCACTCTCTCTCTTACATGCTCCACGTAAATTTAATCCCCACCCTACTCCCCCTAACTATAATAACCCGCATCCTCCATACATTCACCTCTCTCTCTCTCTCTCTCTCTCTCTCTCTCTCTCTCTCTGTTACTCCACCTACCCTAAAATCCATCACTATATCTCTCACCAAACCCCCCAATACCCCCTCTCCTTCTCACACACATATTGTCAGTATTCCTAACCCCCCCTCTCTCCCTACCCAACTCTTATTCTCTCTACCCACAACAAACCCCTTTTCCTTTTTCTCTCTATCTCCCCTACCCCCTACCTATATACCATTTTCTCTCTTTGTATCTCCTAATCCTCCTTTCCCTACCACTTAGAACCCCCGTACATCTCTCTCTCTCTATGCCCCCACCTATACCCCTTTCTCTCTAACTTACTTAATTCTCCCTAAATCCCTACTCTTCCACCACTCCAATCTCTATATCTTTCATTCCCTACTCATAACCACCACTTCTACCCCTCTCTCTCTGTCTCTCATATTCTTCCTACCCCTAAACATGTCACTCTCTCTCTCTCTCAAATTCACCCCTCTACAACTTACTTCCCACTTATCTCTCTCTCTCTCTCTCTCTCTCTCTCTCTCTCTCTCTTTCTCTCTCTCTCTCTACCCCCACCCTGTACCCCTCATTCTCTCAAAGTTCCATAATATTTCGTAAAACACTACACCCCCTTCCACAACCATGATCTCCATTTCATTCTCTACCCCCAAACCCCTTCCTCTCCCCTCCCCATAATCATCCACACCCTACCCCCTCACCCCCCAACTCTCTCTCTCTCTCTCTATATATATATATATATATAATATATTTCTCTCTCTTTCTCTCTATTAAAAACACATGAACACATAACTCTACTCCTCGACCTACGCCTAAATCCCACCCCCCTATCTCTCTCTCCAAACCCCCAAATATGCCCCTCCCACCTCATCGCCCCCATTCTCTCTCTCTCTCTCTCCCCAAACCCCCAAATATGCCCCTCCTCCCTCATCACCCCCATTCTCTCTCTCTCTCCCTCCATCCCCCAAATATACCACCCTTTTCTCAAATTTCCCTAATCATCCCTAAACACCCTATACCTCCCCGAACACAAATATCTATTTAGTTATCTCCCCAAACTTGCCTTCTTCCCATACACCCAATAACCTACATGCTTCTCTACCTACCCATAACTCCACCCTTCTCTCCCTACCCCAACAACCTAGTAACCCCTCTTTCTCACTCTCAATTCTCCCACACTATTACCCCCCTTCTCTATAATTTATGTAATCCTTGCTAAGCCCCCACCCTTATCTCTATCTCTTTCTCTCTTGCTATGCATAATCACCCACACCATCCCCCCCTCTCCACTATACTCTCTCTCTCTCTCTCTCTCTCTCTCTCTCTCTCTCTTTCTCAATATTTCTATCTTTGTTTCTCTCTCTATCACACACCCCTCTACTCCCCCAACTCCCACTACCCCCTACCTATAAACAATTTTCTCTCTTTGTATCTCCTAATCTTCCTTTCCCTACCCCTTTCTCTCTCTCTATGCCCCATCTGTCTCTCTCTCTATGCCCCCACCTATACCCCTTTCTCTCTAACTTACCTAATTCTCCCTAAATCCCTATTCCTCCCCCACCCCAATCTCTATATCATCCATTCCCTAATCTTAACCACCACTTCTACCCCTCTCTCTCTATCTCTCGTATTCTTACTACCCCTAAACATGCCACTCTCTCCCTCTCTCTCAAATCCACCTCTCTACAACTTACTTTTCACCTCTCTCTCTCTTTCTCTCTACCCCCACTCTATACCCCTCATTCTCTCAAAGTTCCATAATATTCCGTAAAACACTACACCCCCTCCCACCAGCACATTCTTCATTTCTTTCTATACCCCAAACTCCCACACCATCCCCGCGTCGCCCCTAGACTCTCTCTCTCTCTCTCTCTCTCTCAATATATCTATATTTCTCTCTCTCTCTCTCTCTCTCTCTCTCTATCACACACAAATACACATTCACACACCCATCTACTCCTCCAACTCCCCCTACCACCTACCTATAAACCATTTTCTCTCTTTGTATCTCCTAATCCTCATTTCCCTACCACTTAGAACCCACATCCGTCTCTTTCTCTATGCCCCCACATATACCCATTTCTCTCTAACTTACCTAATTCTCCCTAAATCCCTATTACTCCCACCCAACACTTTATCTCTCTCTCTCTCTCACACACACACACATACACACACACGCCCCTCTACTCCACCTACCCCTAACCACCAAAACTCTATCTCTCCCCTAATTCCCTAACAACACTTTACCCTCCCCTTCTCTATATTTACCACACACAAAAATACCAACTACTCCTTTTCATATGACTAATGCCCACCCCCAACTCTCTTTGCAGACCCCCTAATAGCCCCCCTCACATTCTCTCTCACTTTCCCTAAACTCCTACTCTCTCTTCCTAGACCATCTCCACTGCCCACTCTATCTCCTATTTCCCTAAGCCTTTATCTCTCTCTCTCTCTCTGCCGCCACCCTATACCCCTCTTCTCTCTAACTACACTAAGATCCCTAAACCCTTTCCTCCCCACCCTAATGTCTATCTCTTCACTCCTGCATCTGTCATCCTCTAGATACCCCTAATAACACACACCCTCCTTATACCCATGCCCTATATTGCTCTCTCTCTGTCTCTCACACAACAACCTAATAACCCCCTAAAAATCCCTTCTCTCTATCTCACACAATCTCTCACTACATGTAACCCTCCTCTCCCTCCCTAATCCCATCCTAATATACTCACCCATAAGCACCCTCTCTCTCTCTCTCTCTCTCTCTCTCTCTCTCTCTCTTCTAATACCCCTTTCCCTACAACTGACCACACTCGCATCTCTCTATCCCTCTCTCTCTCTCTCTCTCTCTCTCTCTCTTCTAATACCCCTTTACCTACAACTGACCACACTTGCATATCTCTCTCTCTCTGTCTCTCTCTGTCTCTCTCTTGCCCCAACCTATCAAGCCCCTTCTCTTTAATTTTTGTAATTCTCCCTAATCCCATACACTCTCTCCCCCCGCTTTGATATCCATCTATTTCTCTCCCATAAAGCCCCTCCTCTGCCTACCACTAATCACCAACACAATCTCCCCTCAAACCTTGCACCTCTTCCCCTAGCTTATACCTCCTCCTCCCTCTAAATTCTCTAATATTCCCTAATCCCCTACACCCCCTCCCCCCACTATGATCTCTGTCTATTTCTCTTCACAAACCTCATCTTCCCCCGTATCCCTCATCATTCACACCCTCACCCCCTCCCACCCAACCCTCTCTCTCTCTCTCACACACACACACAAACAGACACATGATCCTCTACTCCACCTACCCCTAACCACCACACCTCTCTCTCTCTCCCAATTCCCTAACAACCCTCTACCATCCCATTCTCTATCTCTATCACACATACAAACACCACCTACACCTTTCCCTGCCACTAAAGCAACTCCTCTCTCTCTCTCTCTCTCTCTAACACTTACTAGCCCCCTCTCTCATGCTCTAACCCCATACTCCTCCCCTTACCTATAACACCCCCTCCTCTTCCTCATCTTCATCCTCATCCTCCTCTTTGTCCTCCTCTCTTTCTCTGTCTCTATATCTCTCTGCCTCATGCTAATTCTTAGAAACCCACTATCTCACTCTCTCCCTAACCTTATCCTCTACCTATGCATAACTCCACAACATCCCTCTCCCCTAACACCCTAATACTACCACCCTCTCTCTCTCAAACACTCTTACTATTCCTAACTAGCCCTCTCTCTCTTCCTAACCCGTCTCATACTCTACCCCCAAAATATAGCCCCATTTTCTCAAATTTCCTTAATAATCCCTAAACACCTACCCCCTCTACTCACCTTCTCCTCCTACCCTTTATAACCCATGCACTCCTCTCACTCTCCTCTTGACTCACCCCCTCCTCTCTCTCTCTTGTCTACTACTCCACCTACCTGTAAACCAACTCCTCTCTTTCTCACACAACCCCCTAACACCCCCTTTCTCTTTATCTACCCCTTACTAACCCCCTCTTTCACTCTTTCTCCCCTGTATTCCTCCCCCTACCTATAATGCACCCACAATATTCTATCACTCACTCCCTTGTTTCACATAATCCTAATAATGTTCTCTCACACACACTCACACACTCTCTCTCCCATACTCTTCCATATCCACCTAAAACCAACCTCTCCCTCTCTCTCTTGCTTCCCTAACACTGCCCCAATACCTCTCTCTCACACACTCACAAACCCTAAAATCCCTTCATACTCTCCCTCAGCCCCTCTCTTTCTCTCTCCTACTTCCCCTTCCCCTAACCCATATCTCTATATATCTCTCCTAATACCCCCTACTACTTAATACCCACCCCTCTCTCTCTCACCCAGAGCCCTAACACCCCTCATTATCTTTGTCTCTATCACACACACACACCCCACTCCTCCCATTACCACTAACGCTCTCCCTCTCTAACCCATACTAACACCCTCTCTCACTCTCTCAACATTCTATTCCAAGCCCTACCTTTAACCTCCCTCCTATCTCTGTCACTCTCTCTCTTACATACTCCACGTAAATTTAAGCCCCACCCCTCTCTCTCCCAACCCCTAACATCCCTTCTCTCTCTAGATATCACTACCACGAACATCCCTCTCTCTCTCTCCTAAACCCCCCTCTTCCCACCCTATCTCTCCTATTTTCATAACCCAAACCCTCTCTCTCTCACACTCTCTCTCACCTTATATCCCCCCTTCTCAATAACTATCCTAATCATCCGTAAACTCCTATCCCCCAACCCTAATATCTATAAAATTCTCTCTAGAAACTACCCTACTCCCACTAAACCTAATCAACCACACCTCCATACATTCTCTCTCTCTCTCTCTCTCTCTCTCTCTCTCTCTCCCTCTCTCCTCTCTAATCCTAGCCCCCTATTACTTATGACACCTGTATCTCTCTCTCTCTCACTACCCCCAACCTATCCACCTCCTTCTCATTAATTTCCCTAATTATCCCTAAGCTGATACTGTTAGGATATATTCATCATCATTTTATGATTGCATGCATCCTAGTCATCAGGTTGGTGTCTCCCAACACCTAGTCCCCAGTTTACTAGCCCCATGAGCTTCTTTCTGCTCAATTCCATCCCTCCTAGTTAGTGATGCACCCAACTTTTACCTACCACTTGAGAAAGGTGCCCTCCTTCACCTACCACCAGTGACACACTAAGTTAGTTGAGTAATTTGTTGATCTTTCCTTGATTTAAGATTAGATTGACTCCTTAACTAACTGAACACTCCAATGGACCTTCAGTGAGACTAGATTTCCATTTTTGACTCTAGTGAGCTCCTCATGTGGCCTCCTTTGATCCTCCTTCACTACATTAGTGCCACATGCATTTGTTACAACTACCTACATTCAGTTAGACTCAGTTTGACACCTGGTTGATCGTTACTTGTGTATGGATGACACTCCACTGATGATGATGAAGAATCCTAGTGAAGGCAAGCTACACCATGTAGGCTATTTGACTGACCTCCTTGGTGAATTCGAATTGCTTGGCTTGGCCTATTCAGTCATTGTGACTGCACATTGTATTGTATTCTACTTATGAGTTCAATAGAGCACTGTTGCAATTCTCTTGCATAGTTTACACATATTATTCTTTATGCACCTGTTGTAATTGATTTACTCTTTCAATTATATCTGTTGTGCTTCAACTTCACACATACAACCTCTCCCCCCACCATGATATCCATCTCTTTCTCTCCCTTAAATCCCCTCCTCCCCCTACTACTAATCACCCACACAATCTCCCCTCAAACCTCGCACCTCTACCCCCACCTTATACCTTCCCCTCCCTATAAATTCCATAATATTCTTGAATCCCCTACACCCCCTCCCCCAACCATGATCTCTATCTTTTTCTATTCCAAAACCCCCTCCTCCCCCTACCCCGAATATTCCACACCTTACCCACCTCCCACCCAACACTTTATCTCTCTCTCTCTCTCTCATGCACACACACACACACACATACACACACACACACATGCCCCTCTACTCCACCTACCCCTAAACACCACACCTCTATATCTCTCTCCTAATTCCCTAACAACCCTCTACCCTCCAATTCCATATCTCTATAACACAAATTAATGCCACCTACTCCTTTCCATACCACTAAACCAAATCCTCTCTCACTCTCTCTCTAACACTTACTAACCCCCTATCTCACACTCTAACCCCATAATCCTCCCCCTACCTCTAACACCCCCTCCTCTTCTTCCTCCTCCTCTCTCTCTCTCTCAATCTCTCTCCTCGCCTCACGCAAATTCTTACAAACCCATTATCTCACTTTCTCCCTAACCTAATCTTCTACTTATGCCTAACCCCACCCCCATCCCTCTTCACTAACCATCTAAAACCCCCACCCTCTCTCTCAAACACTCTCACTACCCCTAACTAGCCCTCTCTCTCTTCATAACCCATCTCATACCATGCCCCCATAATATACCCCCCTTTTCATGAATTGGCTTAATAATCCCTAAACACCTAAACCCTCCACCAACCTCAATTTGTATTCCTTTATCTCCCCTAAGTCCCCTTCTCCCCCTACCCCTAATAACCCACATATTCCCCCACAATCCTACTGACTACCCCCCCTTCTCTCTCTCTTGTCTACTCCTCCAACTAGTAGTAACCCAAATCCTCTCTCTCTCACCCAACACCCTAACCACCCCTCTCTCTCTCTCTTTATCTACCCCTTACTAACACCCTCTTTCATTATTTCCTCCTATTACCACTAACCCTGATCTCCCTCTCTAAACCATACTAACACCATATCTCACTCTCTCACTATCCTATTCCAAGCCCTAGCTTTAACCTCCCTCCTCTCTTAATCTTTCTCTAATACTTACTAACTCCATCTCTTACATACTCCATGTAAATCTAATCCCCATCCCCTCTATCTAACTCTCACTACTGCTAAAATCCCCCCCCGCTCTCTCTCTCTCTCTCTCTCTCTCTCCTAAACCCCCCTCTACCCACCCTTTCTCTCCTATTTACATAACCCTAACCCTCTCTCTCACTCTATACCCCCTTCTCTCTAACTATCCTAACCATACCTAAATTATTATCCCCCACCCTAATATTTATCTAATTTTATCCAAAAACCACCCTACTCCCTCTAGTCCTAATCACCCACACCCTTAATACATTCATCCCCCCTTTCTCTCTCTTTATCTCCTCTGCACTGCCTAACCTGAAATCCATCCCTATCTCTATCCCCAAACCCACTAAGACCCCCTCTCCTTCTCAGACACCCATTGTAACTATCCCTAATCCCCCCCTCTCTCTCCCTACCCGTGTCCTACTCTCCCTACCCACAACAACCCCTTCTGCCTCTCTCTTTCTCTCTCTCTCTCTCCTACCCCCCTACCTATAAAACATTATCTCTTTTTTTTATCTCCTAATCCCCCTTTTCCTACAACTTAGAACCCCCATCCCTCTCTCTCTCTATGCCCCCACCCTATACCCCCTTCTCTCTAAATTACCTAATTCTTCCTAAATCCATATTCCTCCCCCACCCCAATCTCTATATCTTTCATTCCCTATTCATAACCACCCCCTCTACCCCTCTCTCTGTATCTCTCCTATTATTCCTACCACCTCCCCCCTCCCCCCCCCTCTCTCTCTCTCTCTAATCCACACCTCTGAAACTTACTTCCCACATCTCTCTCTCTCTCTCTCTACACCCACCCTATACCCCTCATTCTGTCAAAGTTCCATAATATTTCCTAAACCACTACACTCCCTCCAACCACCACGATCTTCATTTATTTCTCTAACCCAAACCCCCTCGCCCCAAAAATCTCTCTCTCTCTCTCTCTCTCTCTCTATTAAAAACACACCTCTACTCCTCAACCTACCCCTAACTCCCACCCCCTTTCTCTCTCTCCAAACCCCCAAATATGCCCCTCCCCCCTTGTCACTCTCTCTCTCTCTCTCTCTCTCTCTCCCTCTCTCTCTATCCCCCAAATATACCACCCTTTTCTCAAATTTCCCTAATCATCCCTAAACACCTACCCCCTCCCTCAACACAAATTTCTATTTCATTCTCCCCCCCAAATCCCCTTCTCCCCTACCCCCAATAACCCACACACATCTCTTCCTACCCCTAGCCCCACCCTTATCTCCCTACCCAAACCCCCTAACAACTCCTCTTTCTCTCTCTAAATTCCCCCACATTATTACCCCCCTTCTCTATAATGTTCCTATTCCTTCCTAAACCCCTACCCTCATATCTATCACTTTCTCTCCCCCTACGCATAATCACCCACACCATCCCCCTTCACCCCTAGAATCTCTCTTTCTTAGTATATCTATCTTTGTCTCTCTCTCACTCTCTCTATCACACACACACACACTGAAACCCCCCTCCACTCCTCCACCTACCTGTAACCCACAACCCTCTGTCTCTTTCTCTCTCCAAACCCAAAAACACCCTCCTCCCCACTGCCCTCATTCCCTCTCTCTCTATTTCTATCTCACAGACACTGAAAACACCCTAATCCTAAGCCCTCTAAATTCCCTCATATTCCCTCAGCCCATAGACCTCCTCCCCTCATTGATATCTCTATCTCTTTCTCTTCACAAACCCCCTCCTCCCCCTTATGCATGATCATTCACACCCTTCCACCCAACACTTTATCTCTCTCTCTCTCTCTCTCTCACACACACACACACACACATGCCCCTCTACTCCAGCTTCCCCTGACAACCACACCTCTCTCTCTCTCTCTCTCTCTCTCTCTCTCTCTCTCTCTCTCTCTCCTAATTTCTTAAAAACACATTACCCTCCCATTCTCTATATCTATCACACACACATACACAGATCTAGTCCTTTACCTACCACTAACCCCCACCCACAACTCTCTCTCCAGACCCCCAAAAAACCCCCTCACATTCTCTCTCATTACCCCTAAAATACTACTCTCTATGCTTAGACCCTCTCCACCCCGCACTGTTAAATTTTGAGCATTAATTCACAATACTCTAGGATCTTTACTGAGAGAACAACATATACAGTATATCAATGTATATCAGTCATAGCAAGCATGTCAATCATCATAAGAATCAAAAGCATGAGAGACAATAGACACACAGAGTTTCCGTGGGGAAAACCCTAAGGTGAAAAACCCCACAACTTCCTTAGAGATAGAGAGAGCAATAGCTCAACCAAACTACAACCAAATACACAGAGATAGTCTTCTACAAGCAGATGATCCTCCTCCTCACATGTGTGCCACTTTCTGAGTGAAGGAAGAATGAGTTTCTGAGTGATCCAAATAGAGATCTCCCGATCTCTATTTATACTTGTTCTGTTTTCCCAGTGACCTTATGGGGCCGACTTGTCTAGCTAGGTACATCAACCATATATTACATAAATCAGGGCCAACCCCACACATGGTGGTCTAATAACCCATCGGCAAATTAACACACTTGCGACACTTGTCAATACACATAACAACACTTATGCATAGAGGAATGACACATCTCTATAGGAGTATAATAATATATAAATGAAATACATGGATGAAATACATTTCAAAGTTACATATACATCAACACTCCCTCTTAACTAGGAAGGTATTTCTTGACACAGATCTGCTAGCACAAATCTTCTTTCTGGATCATCGTCATCAATGCATCGTCCTCGAGTCATCATCATCGTCACTGCTGCTGCAATCTCAAACAATCTCTGTATCTACTCGTCATAGGAAGTTCTATAGAGCTAGTCCTTTTTCATACTGGATGTATGCCCACCACCTACAAGTATTCATCATCACTAGCCATACTATGGAATCCTCAGGACTTATTACGTGCATCACAAAACCTTGAAAGAGCATCCCAGGATATTACGGGTACACAACTCTGACCTGTAGGATCTCCCAGGGCGCTATTACATGTGACCCTACCACAAAACCTCAAAAGAGCATCCCAGGATGTTATGGGTACACAACTCTGACCTGTAGGATCTCCCAGGGCACAAATTACATGTGGTCACCACAAAACCTCACAAGAGCATCCCAGGATGTTATGGGTACACAACTCCGACCTGAAGGATCTCCCAGGGCACAAATTACATGTGGTCATGGAAAAACTTTGAAAGAGAATCCCAGGATGTTACAGGTACACAACTCTGACCTAAAGGATCTCCTAGGGCCCAAATTACATGCCATAGGACAGAACCTCATAGGAGCATCCCAGGATGTTACGGGTACACAACTCCGACCTATAGGATCTCCCAGACATGCTCATATGCACAACCTGATCCACGACCATAAAGTATCATCCTGATACTCATCATACATCATCCTGATGTACACATGATCATCCTGATCATCTCCACTGCATCGTCCTGATGCATATCCTTTGGAGCAACATCCTAAAGCTCATCATCCATGATCATCCTGATCATACACTGCATTCATCTGATGCATACCAAGTATCTACCTGATAAATATCATCATGATCCACCTGATCATACACTGTATCCACCTGATACCTAGATACACACAGTATTTACCTGATACATATCAATATACATGATCTACCTGATCATACAACGTATCCATTTGATACATATACAGATACAAGGTCCAAGCATCCAACATGATGCATACATACATAAATGATCCAACTGATCATATCCAGCACCCAACATGATGCATACATACATAAATTATCCAACTAATCATATCCAACATCCAACATGATGCGTACATACATAAATGATCCAACTGATCATATCCAGCATCCAACATGATGCATACATACATATACAGAGCAATAACTGGAGCATCGTCCTGATGCTCATCATCCAGTGCTTACATCTACAGCCATGTGAAGGATCCTTCTTCCAACATGCTTGGAATGGCTTCTGGAAATGTGTCCATCACTTCTTTCTCGAAGTGTCATCGATCTAAAGAACACTGAGCCTCTCTCTGAAGTACTTGAACTTCACTCTGGCTAGTGGCTTCGTCAACATATCTGCAATATGCTCGTCCGTCACAACATACAGGAGCTTCACTGCTCCTCTCTGCACCATATCCCTCATATAGTGGTATTTGATCTCTATGTGTTTCAACTTGCAATTGAACACTAGGTTCTCAGACAACTTCACACAAATCTGGTTGTCACAAAAGATACCAGTAGTCTCCAACGGGAGATCAAATAAATCTAACAGTAGCTTCCAAAGCCATACTACCTCACAACTAGATGAATAGGCTACAACATACTCTGCCTCAGCTGTACTCAGTGCTACATAGGACTACTTCCTGCTAAACCAAGAGATCACACCTGATCCCATACTGAAGCTTCACCCAGCTGTGCTGTTCCTATCTGCATCACTGCCTGCACAATCTGAATCAACATAACCCTGCAGGTTAAACTTTTGATTCACTTCATACCTGAGCCCATAATGAACTGTACTCTTCAGGTACCTCAGAATATGCTTTACAGCAACCAGGTGAACACTCCTTGGATACGTCAAGAACTGGCTCAATGTGTTCACCACAAAGCAAATATCTGGTCTCATGTTCGTCAGGTACATCAAGGACCCAATCATCTAACGATACATAGAGACATCAACCAGCTTAGATGAAGCATCACATAGAAGCTTCAGATTCGATGCCATAGGTGTGGCCATGGCCTTGCAATCCATCATCTTGAACCTCTTCAGGATATCTACAGTATACTTCCATTGTCCAAGGAAGATCCCATCTGCACTCTGCCACACCTCCATACCTAGGAAATAGTGCATCATTCCCAAGTTCTTCATATCGAACTTGGCAGCAAGCTTCTTCTTTGTATCAGTAATCAATCTGTCATCTCCTATTACAAATAGGTCATCTACAGACAAGAGTAGAATCACAGGATTTCCTTCCTCAACTTTGTAGTAAAGGTTGGAATCCTCTTTACTCTTGGTAAATCCCAAACTAGATAGGAAACTGTCCATTCTACCATACCAAGTTCTGGGAGCTTGCTTCAAGCCATACAAGACTTTCTTCAATCTGCACACATGTGATTCCCTGTCATGTGTTTCAAAACTGAGTGGCTGCTCCACATACACTTCCTCTTCGACTACACCATTCAAGAAGGAAGTCTTGACATCCATCTACTGTATCTTCCATTTCATCGCTGCAGCCAGGGAAAGTATTGATCTAATGGAAGTGTACCTGGATATAGGAGCAAAATTTTCTTATAGTCTATTCCCTCTTTCTGAGAGAAGCCACGAGCTATGAATCTTGCCTTGTATTTTTCTATGCTGCCATCTGCAGCATGCTTGATCTTGTAGATCCATTTGGAAGTCACAACAAACTTCCCTTCAAGTCTTGGGACAACATCCCAAACATCGTTCTTCATTATTGATTAGTATTCCTTGACCATGGCATCCTTCCATTCTTTCTTTTCCACTACTTCTTCGTAATTGGAAGGTTTTTTGTTCATGATATCATAGAGTAAAGCAACATATGTGGTATGAGATCTAGTTATCTTTTTTGCTCTGTGTTCTTCTTCTGGAATGTTGAGATCTAGTGCTCTTTTTTGCTCTCTAGCCCATGTAGGTTTCCTCTTGTGAGAGTTGTCCTCACGTGGTGGATCTATAGGTTGTTGTGGATCTTCAATTTCACGATCAACATCTGGAATTGCTTCAGTCATGGTAGTGTCTTGAAATCTATTTTCCTTAGGTTCTTCATAATCTTCAAAAGGTGTCTTTCTTGATTTGATGAATGTTGAGTTTTCATCAAATGTCACATCCCTGCTGACATCAATCTTCTTGAACCCTGGAAAGTATATTCTATAAGCCTTTGAGCTTTCACTGTAACCCATAAAGATACCCTTCTTTCCTGAAGGATCTATCTTGGTCCTCTTTTCCTTTGGGACATGAGTGTATACTGGACAACCAAATATTCTGAGATGGTTGAATTTAGGTTTCTTACCAGAGAAGACCTCTTCTGGTGTCTTGTTGTCCAATATCTTGTGGGGTGTTCTGTTCTGCACATATACAGCTGTTCTAGCTACTTCTTCCCATAGATGCATAGGTAGATCCTAGTCATGCAACATTTCCCTTGCTGCTTCCATGATTGTTCTATTCTTTCTTTCTGCAACTCCATTCTATTGTGGATTGTAAGGAGCAGTCAACTCCCTCATAATCCCTGAATCACTGCATAGCTTCTTGAAGTCACCTGATATGAATTCTCCACCATTGTCGGATCTGAATGTTTTGATCTTCTTATCAATTTGGTTCTCCATCAAGGTTTGAATTCCTTGAACTTATCAAATACTTCATCTTTGTTCTTCAAGAAGTAAACCCAAGTCTTCATGGAGAAGTCATCAATGAAAGAGACATAGTAAACATACCCACTCAGAGAACGGGATGACATAGGACTGCATACATCGGAGTGGATGATTTCCAGGATACCTTTTTCCTTTCTTTCAGTGCTTGAAAATGCCTTCTTAATGTTCTTTCCTTTTGCACATCCTTTGCAAACACTTTCATGCTTGGTCTTAATTTCAAGAAGACCTTCTATAGCCTTACTTGCAATTGGTAATGCTATGTAGTGCATATGTGCAAGTCTTCTATGCCAAAGTTCACTTGGCTCCATGGAATCATGTACCATGGCATGTTCAGGTTGTCCCTTCAATTTATACAAGCCTCCCTCTTTCTCTCCAATCACTACTGCATCATCGATAGTTTTACCTTTTGGCCACATTAGAACTTGGCCATCCACAAATGCAACCCTCATACCTTTTGCACCCAGTGCAGATATGGAGAGTAGGTTCTTCTTGAGCCCAAATACATAAAGGACTTCTTTCATCTTCAAATATTTTTCAGAATCTAGGTTGTAGGAGGATTCACCACTTCCTTTGATGGGGTATTCATAGTCATCCCCAAGTTTCACTTTATGGGATGATTCATGTTCAGATAGATTTATAAAATATTCTTTAAAACCAGTCACATGTTTGGAATCCCCACTATCAATAAGCCAATCATTACAGCCATGAGAGATAGTACCTATGAGAGTAGAGTTTAGAACATACTCTTCTTCACTTGATGAGTCCTCATCACTTTCTGCCCTAGCCTTCTTCTTTGGAGGTTCATCATCTTTGGCAGCATGAGCAGGGAACTTTCTTTTGCTTCCCTTCTTCTTCTTGCTGGAGTTGTTGTTGTTGTTATCATCCCTTTTGTTCTTGGGACATTCTGAAGCAAAGTGACCCTTCTCATTGCATGTGAAGCACCTTAAGTCCTTCTTATTCTTTTGGTGATAGTGAGTGGATCTCTTCTATTGAGAGTGCTCCCTCTTAGGCTTGCTTCTTTTGGTGTGAGCTGCAAGAGGTTGATCTTCATTACCCATCTTTTCTTCTCATGCCACAAGCCTAGCTTCTTCTTGAGAGCATTCCTCCCACAGTCTACTGAAAGAGATCAATTTCTTTCTTGCAAAGATTCCTTGAATAAAGGAGTCCCATGACCTAGGTAGGCCATTCAGAGTGGTCATAACAACTTCACCATTGTCCGCTACTTCATCCACAGCTTCAAGTTGTTCCTTGATCTGAGAGACCTTGGAGAAGTAAGATTGAATGGTCTCTACATTCATCATCTTGACTCCTTTCAATTGATTCCGTAGAGTCATCTTCCAATTTATTTTCTTCCCTTCAAATAACTTGGTAAGGGGGTCAAACATCTCCTTGGGTGTCTTTAGAGATGACACATGTGGTATAAGATGGTCTTTGATAGAATCAACAATGATTCTCTTTTCCTTGACCAAGTTCTTCTTATGTAATACCTGAGCCTCTTCATACTCTCATATAGGGACCTCAGAGCTGATGTAGGAGTCTAATTCATTTTTTTTCTAGGATTAACCCAATCCTATATTTCCACACTCAGAAGTTATCATCCCCTTCAAGCTTATCCTCAAGCTTGGTCTGGTGAGACATCTTTAAAGAGTACTTCAAATGCAAATAGGAAAGATTTAGGTCTTACCAATTAATTTGCTGAAAACTGGATCTCATCCCGAATCAGGGTTTGTTAGAGAAACCCTAAAAATTCAAAATGTGAATTTCAACTTTCTGAAAGGATATAAAGATGCGCCTTGATGAGCTGATCAGCCTGGTATACTCAGAATTTGATTTCTGCAAAGTTTCACCCTTCAGAAGTGCCTTTTAGTCTTCCAGGATTCACTTAGGAGGACCCTGAATTAGGGTTTGAGTTTCCCAGATATTTACTCAGCCAAAAATCTCAATCCAAAGCTCTAAACTTTGATTTTTCCAAGGAGCTTCCAGATATGTCTTTAGATTTCAGAAATGCCTATTTCTGCGGAAACCCTAATTTTTAAGGCCAAATCTAAAAATGCTCAGAATTGAATTCTGATTGGACAGATAGATTCTCCTTGATGAGTAGAGTCAATCTACTATACTTCTTTTCCAAACTCTATGGAGAGAATTCCAATAAACAAGAAACCCTAGTTTTTGTCACTGCACAATGTCTTCTTCTGAAGTTAGCTCTCATACCATGTTAAATTTTGAGCATTAATTCACAATACTCTAGGATCTTTAATGAGAGAACAACATGTACAGTATATCGATGCATATCAATCATAACAAGCATGCCAATCATCACAAGAATCAAAACCATGAGAGACAATAGACACACAAAGTTTCTGTGGGGAAAACCCTAAGGTGAAAAACCCCACAACTTCCTCAGAGATAGAGAGAGAAATAGCTCAACCAAAGTACAACAAAATACACAGAGATAGTCTTCTACAAGCAGATGATCCTCCTCCTCACATGTGCACCACTTTCCGAGTGAAGGAAGAATGACTTTCTGAGTGATCCAAATAGAGATCTCCTGATCTCTATTTATACTTGTTATGTTTTCCCAGTGACCTTATGGGGTCGACTTGTCTAGCTAGGTACATCAACCACATATTACATAAATCAGGGCCGACCCCACACATGGTGGTCTAATAACCCATTGGCAAGTTAACACACTTGTGACACTTGTCAATACACATGACGACACTTCCATATAGAGGAATGACACATCTCTATAGGAGTACCATAATATATAAATGAAATACATCGATGAAATACATTCTGAAGTTACATATACATCACTACCCACTCTATCTCCTATTTCCCTAAGCCTCTCTCTCTCTCTCTCTTCCCCCACCATATACCCCTATTCTCTCTAACTACACTAAGATCCATGAACCCTTTCCTCCCCATCCTGATGTCTATCTCTTTCATTCATGCAGCTGTCCTCCTCTAGATACCCCTAATAACCCACACACTCCTTATACAAATGCCCTATATTCCTCTCTCTCTCTCTCTCCACCTATCCCTAACACCACCCTATCTCTCTCACACAACCACCTAAAAACCCCCTAACAACTCCTTATCTCCCTCTCACAATGTCTCACTACTTGTAACCCCCCCCTCTCTCTCTAAACCCATCCTACTCTCCCTACCCATAACCACTCTCTTTTCCTCTCTCGCTCCCTCCCTCCCTCCCTCACTCCCTCTTCTACTACCCCTCTAACTAAACTCCTATCTCTCTTTTTTTTTCCTAATCATCCTCCCCCTATCACTTACAACACCTCTCTCTCTCTATGCCCTGAACATATACCTACCTCCTCTCTAATTTTCCTAATGCTCCCTAAATCCATACCCCTACCCCACCATGATATCTATCTCTTTCTCCAACTATACAAAACCACCCCCTCCTCCCCTCTCTCTATATATCCTACTCCCCATACCACTAACCATCTCTCTCTCTCTCTCTCTCCTCTAATCCTCCTACCCCTACAACTTACCACACCTGAATATCTCTCTCTCTCTCTTCCCCTAAACTATCCACCCACTTCTTTTTAAGTTCCCCAATTCCTGCTAAACCCATACACCATCTCCCCCTACCATAATATCCATCTCATTCTCTCCCCTAAACCCTCTCCTCCCACTACCACTAATCATCCACACAATCTCCCCTCAAAACTTGCACCCATCCCCCCACATTATACTTCCTCCTCCCTCTAACTTCTATAATATTCCCTAAGCCCCTACACCCCCTCCCCAAACTGTGATCTCTATCTCTTTCTCTTCATAAACCCCTCCTCCCCCCTACCCATGATCATCCACACCCTCCCCCCTCCCACCCAACACTTTATCTCTCTCTCTCTCTCTCACACACACACACACATGCCCCTCTACTCCACCTAGCCCTAACCACAACACATCTCTCTCTCTCCTAATTCCCTAACAAAACTTTACCCTCCCATTCTCTATATTTACCACACGCAAAAACACCAACTACTCCTTTCCCTATGACTAACGCCCACCCCCAACTCTCTCTGCAGACCCCTATTACACCTAAATATTACCATCAAGAGACTCATTGTAAACATCCTTAAAGTTTCCTTGACTAAGTTATTAACCTCGAAGAGATGCAAACCCATTTATGCTAGGTTTTGAGAGGTCGTCGTAGGATGCCTTAATGTAGCCTGCGACGTTGCAGGTTCTCCTGTTGCGGCCTGCGACGATGTCAGTTAATGGACAAAAATAGCTCCTTTGAACCCATTCTGAAGCTAGCTGACATGGATTCCTATCCCTAACCTTTTGGAAGAGCTGACATTCGATTGCTAACCTCTTGGAAGGATTCCCTATCTCTCTCCTACCATATCTCAACCTACCCTATCCACTTAGTCCTATATAAGTGAAGCTCACTCCCATTCCAAACAAAGGAAGTCTATAGTGTCTACATGTTAGTGAAATCACCTTAGGAGAGATCTTTATTCATCTATTGGGAGACTCACACTTCCTTGGGAGGCTTTGGATTTGGCTTGATCGGATGAGGATTGCTACGTCAAGTCAATGGTTGTAATCTTTCTATCCTATGTACTTCTCTTTTCAATATAGTAATGTAAGTGCTTTCCACCAAAATCTCATTGTGTTAATAATATCTTATGTAGTTTGCCTACTTGACTGGTTACTTAGATCTATTATTGTATAGATGTGTTTTACTTGTTTTGTTGTCTTGTTATCTTGACAGGTCTTGCAACTTGGATCTAAAGATTGTCAAGCTTGGAGAAACATTCGAGGAGAAAAGGATTAGCGATTTATAAGGTAAACGTATCTAGTTCCTTGATCCTTAATTATATCTAGGAGAGTGATTTATATTCTATCCTATTTGTTCTAGACTCATGTTGAGCTAGGGAGATCATGCCTCGAGTCCACTCTTGGTAGATTGTCCATCAAACAAATCTGGCGACCATACTAGGGAAGACATTGTTTGTGGTTGTCAATTTGAATACCATTTTAAGTTGACTACTTTTTCAAGCCATTCATAGTCTTATGTGCCTTCTAAGCCTCATTTCACCATCAGATCTTCTCTTTGAAGAGTCTGTAGTCCTCTTATGAGTTTGTACTCATCATTTTCAAACCATTTCATTGCTCACTAATTGGACATTTATTCATTTTTGAATTTAGATCTCGTCTGTTTGTAATGTACCCACCTGCTGACCCAATAAGAGAGGGAAGATGATAACAATATGTGGGGCTTTCACATTCTATCAGCCCATTCATTAGAAAGATATGAGTAAATCATTTGTGTGCAGATGTAAAACTAATCAAGTATGCACAACGGAATTAAACTTATCCACACACATTACTCATGCATACAACATATCAACTGTCATCAAATTAATACATTGCAGAAGTAAATACATAGACAAAAAAACACTTATCTTCATTTTGCAACTGCCCCAAGCAACTAGCTATGTTGCTGCAACGTTCCACCCAACCATAGGCTCTTCGACAGCTTATACTGAGTCTGTCTGAAGGCCACCCCTGAGCTAGGTATGATTCTCACAAGGAAAAGGGGAACAAAGCTCATTCACAACCAATTAATCATTTCATCTAAGCCAAGCCAGTCCATAGCTGGGCTTATCAGGCTACAATTGAACCCTGGATGCTTACTCTCAAGCTCAAGCCCAAGCAATGAGTACCCTTACCCATACCCCAACATATTCATTTCTCACATAGCAAGCACAAACATTGGGCGTAGCTACACATTTCCAGCAATGGAAATTCACAAACAAGATGGCCATAGATTTTCCCCAAATCGTGGCTCACCCAAAACGAGCTGTGGGAAGGGAAATGCATCCACAGGGAGGAAAAACATTTTCTCCCCAACTCTCTCAGCATTTAACAACAAAAACGGTCTCTATGGAACCCTTGTTCCATTCCCCTTCTTCCCCACTAGTATACAACACAAAAACACCCTTCTCTACTAGGAGAATGTAGGAAAACATAGCAAACATTCCTGAAAAATTCCCAGGTAGCTCTAAACTCGTGAGGGAGAAGGAATGATCTTGGATAATGGATTGGGGGGAGAAATTCATGGCTCATTTCTTGCCCAAGAAGAAAAACACGAATTCCCATGAAGGGTGGCTTGCCCATATCCGAATTTGGACAGCCATACCTCTCCATTCCCAAGGCATTAACTATCTCAACCAACTCTTGGGAGAAATCAATGGTTGGGTACAAAAGTCAACATGGGTAGTTGAGGGTTTGATGGGTTCTCTCATTGACACTTGGCTTGACTTGAGTGGCTCAAGGGTTTGAATGTTTTCCCTCCCAATTCCTTGTAAAATCATGGCCCCATCTCTTGTTGCATTACATTACATAGCTAGTTGTGGGTATTTATTAAATGCATATTTGCAATTTCAATGTGCCTGGTTAGCACATAAACCTTATGCATCACTAAATCGATGGCAGGGCCTTGGCCTTGAGCTCCTCACCATGATTTCATAACAATATTACATCATTTATAATGTTAATGCCATGGGGTCAAACTAGGAACATTACATTGTTGCACCTGGGCAGTGGAGCCAGAGTGACACTGTGTCATTTCTTGGTCCCTATTCTCTGTCTTTTGGCCTATCATCGCAACCCCTTCATTGGCCTACTGCGACATTGTCACACTTCCTGCATTAGTAAATTGCGACGGTCGCTCTGTGTACAAACACAAACTGCGTCGATCTGTCAAAATTGGCATTCAGGCATCCCTTCTCCATTTCTGATTTGAGTTGTGGATTGATGTACAAACCCCCTCTGCACTGCAAGATCCAGTTAGAGACCCCATTTTTATTTATGTATTGAAGTGTTTGGTTTCATTTGGAGTTGTTTTGGGTTCTGTCTTGGACAATTCTGATATTTGGCAGTGGTAGACACTTTCATCTTCCCACTTGCATCCACTCACCCTTGCATTCACTCCTCTCCTTGTCAAATCTGGTCATTGTATTAGATCGGTTTCCAGACCTCATTTGCATACATTTTTGATCTTTGCTTGCTTTAGTGTTTCTTGCTTCTGAGTGATTTTAAGTGTTTGTGTGTACTTTCAGTCCATAAGAGTGCTTGTCTTTTCTTGATATTTTCTGAGTTACTGGAGTGCTTCAAGTGATATTTTCATTTCAGTATTTGTGGTTAAAAGCATCGCTGTTGTCAAATTGTTATTTTGATACATCCAATGAAAAACCAAAAGTACTTCATTTCCATCATTTTTCAAGATCATTTGAAGAATTGTACATGCATTGGAATGTCTCATTTGTAGATCTTTTGCAAAAGCTTAAAGCAAATTAAATTATTTGTGTTTTTCATGAATTATGAGTTGCTCATTTTCTTGAAAAATTCGAATAGATATCAAGTTTTGCAAAAGTAGTTCCATGCTTCAAAAGTTGCATGCATCTTTTGGTTCTTATGTTTTTAGGCCATTGTAGTGAAAGTGAAAAGATTGCATACTCTACTTAGAACTTCTCTCTTTTCATCACTTAGCATAATTTTTGTTTTGAAAAGTTCCAAAAAAAAAAAAAATACATGTTTTGATTTGGCTTAGTAGTGTTGTGTTACTTTTGTGTTTCACTTGAAAAGGAAAAGAATACTTCATAGTCAATTTTGGTAGATTTGGGATTGTATTGCATTGTGTTGGTTTGGTAAAATCATTGGAATCCCATACATAGAGTTCATCAAAAGAAAAGTACATTTTTTTCATGTAGTTAGGGCCTACATTATGTTTATGATTGTGTACTCACCTCATGCATTCACCTAACCATCTAGATAAAATTAACGATAGAACTACGGTAAAAATTTTAGTAACTTGTGTGTAAGTTAGAGACATGTTCCGGCGTTGTTAAGCATGGTAGCTGTTGTTATTTTCCAGCACTGTATTACGGGGGTATTGTAGTCTTCCACGTACTTATCGGTATATCGAATCTCTTTCACGAACCAACTAGGTATATCGAAGCTCTTTCACGTACCCACCAAGTACTTCAAGTACTTCGTGTATATTGAAAGGTGTTTCATGTACTTGGCATATATAGAAAGGTGTTTCACGTACTCAGTAGTATATAGGAAGGTCTCGTGCCCTACGGTTGTGCATTAAACAACACCACTATGGATTTGAGCTCCCACTCACCTTGTGTATATCGGGAGTCACCATTAGGATTCCTGAGACCAACTGAGTTAACCTTTTGGCCGTCTTAACAGAGCAATACACCAATAACAGCACTCGGGGAGATTACTATGCACGTACCATCCAGGTAATTGGGTATTTAGGCAAGGGTACGGTCGTAATCCTCCTTGTTGTGTTTTACTATTGGACCCTACAGTATATAGCGATTTACGAAGCCTTGACAATCCTGTGAGGTTCCATACCTTTGAATCCACTCTTATCACATAAGTTTGCTTGTGGCCTTAGTTTGTGTAGGGTTTTGTCTGGTCTTCTTTTCTTTTGTTTATCTTTCTTTGGGAGAAACTTTTGTTTTAATCACTCTGGCTGACTTTCCTTGGAGAAGGTCCTATAGGATTCAAAACTTACCACCCGAATATCCCCTTAACCAGGAGGTAATTTTGCGGGTAAGGATGGACCCACAAGCCACAGTCATGTCACCTGAAGTGGAAAACCCCACTTTGAATATTGGAGAATGTTTGTTCCCTCCAACCCCTCCAGATTCACCTACCTCCAACCCCCCACGGGGTGAAGAGGCACAAACTTCTACTTCACAAGACCTACCTCTCGTTCTCCTAGGAGAGCCTGGATCGGTGGAATGGTTAAATTCACCCTAGGTCAGCCTAGCAGCAGTTGTTGGTCCAATACAGCTTATTGGACATCTTCTCTAGGCCACCTAGTGGCCCATTTTGCCATCGTATGCCCACCTAGTTGGGCTACTCCCGATGATCGACTAACACCTTATCATGAGCAATTGGCTCGATTACATGCTATGGGTGAGGATTTTCGAAGACGAAGTCTCCAACTAAGGATCGACGACCCAACTTTACCTCCTTATAACGATCCCTACAATTCACCGGAATCATCCACGCAACACTTGACCACTTCTGAGGTTGGTCAACAATCAACCCCTGCACATCCATATCCTAGACATGTGACCAGTCCTATACCTCAGATGACCCGACTTGTTGAAGAACAATAGTCCAACACACCTGTGACCACCACGGTTATGTCACCTGCTCCTCCCCCACCCCAAACTTTGAGGGGAGGATACTCTTTACCCCCTAACTTCTTTACAGGTAATGATAATCCTACGGTGGATAATCAACAACTGGTGTCGGGTCAACCTTTAATTAGTGGTTAGCAAGTTGTTGCTGGGGGGAAACCCCAATCTCTTAACCATAATATTGTAGCAGGAGTTTCCATCGGTCCTTCCATTGGAAATTCCTTGCCTCCCGAACCTTCCACTACGGGACTATCCCATGTTGGGTGACCATCCAAGGTAATTCAACCACCATCGAGTCAAGCATATCCAGGTCATCTTAACCCTGTTCTAGGGAAACTTAATCCCGGAAATGCACTCTATGGGGTACCCTACCCCGAAAATCCTTACACTTTATGGGGACATCAAAATTTTTTACAACATGGACCCTTGCTTATAGTCCCTTCACCCCCATTCAGTCCACCCCCACATCCCATTGGAGGTGACGGGCCCCCACATAACTTTGGAGGAGGTGGACCTCTACCTTCTGGCGGAGGACCACCTCATTCCGGCTATCATGGCCCACCCCCTCCTAATGGTAGTGGTGGCAAACCATCCCATCCTGGTGGTGGTGGTGGAGGACCATCCCATCATGCTGGTGGTGGTGGAACACCACCCTACTATGGCAGTGTTAGTGGAGGACCATCCCATCCTAGTGGTGGTGGTGGAGGACTATCCCATCCTGGTGGTGGTGGTGGAACACCACCCTACCATGGTGGAGGCGACGGTGGAGGTCCTTACCCTTCTAGCGACTGTGGTGGCCCACCTGTTAATTTTTCAGTGCAGCTGCGAGACCCATTCTCAGAGAGAATGGTACCCTAGTCAGTTAACTAGGGTTCCTGGTCAAGTTAACCAGGCAGAATAATGTGTAAGACCCTAGAAGGTACCCTAGGGCCCCCAGCTGTCTCCTGGGGTTCTTGGTCGAGGACCAAGCAGTTGAATGCCATGGCAAAGTCCCTAGCATGTAGCTAGGGCCCCTATTTGTCTCTAGGGTATTCTGGTCTGGGACCAGACAGTTTCTTGGTCACGAGGACCAAGCAGATCCTGCAGGTTGAGACAGAGACATCCTAGGTCCTACAGAAGGTTGATCAACGTTCAGTCTAGGACTGAATGCTCAGCTTGAGGCTGAGGACCATTCTCTGGGAGAATGGAGAACCTGGTCATGGACCAGATGGTTGATCAACATGTCCCAGTTTAGACTGGGAACTCAGCCCGGGGCTGAGAGCCATTCCTCGAGAATGGAGGCACCTGGTCAGTTACCAGGATATTGACCCAGTCTAGGACTGGGAACTCAGCCTGGGGCTGAGAGCCATTCCTTGAGAATGGAGGCACTTGGTCAGTTACCAAGATTATGATGTGTGATGTCCTCTTCTCCTAGGTCTTCGATATGGTTGAGTTGGTTGGTCTTCTCAAGGGACTGGCCACCCCTTGAGGAAGCTACTAACATTTGACCTAAGGAGCAGTTGAGAGGACCACATGATCACATCATCTGTGTGAACCCTTCCTTATACAATGATGATGAACTTTCAGGTTATATGGAACATTTGTACATTTGAGAGAGAGATGACTCGTTGTACCTTTCCACCTTGGGTGATTTACTTTTGGTCCTTATACCATTGTTGTCTATTAGTCTTGTGGTACCCTATCTTGGATTTGTGGTAAATAGGGTCATTGACCCACCTTTTATTTATGCCACCCTTGTTGTTTTGATCCTATGGGTACTTTAGATGTTTGCCCACTTTATGAGGTTCTTTTATATATTATTTTTTATTTTTTATTTTTTATCTTTTATTATTTTTATTTATCTTTTATTATTTATTTTTTATCTTTTATTTATTTATTTTAAAGTGGCCTTTCCTAATTTAATGAGATCCTAATTTTTTATTATTATTTTAACCTTTATTTTTTATCTTTCCTAATTCTAAGGAATCCTACTTTTAAGGATTATTTTAATAATCCAAATCCTATATATTGAAGCACTTACTCTCTCTTTTATACATGATCTGATCCTCGATATACCTCAGCTCTGTTTTACTTAACGTCAAGGGTTTAAAGGTTATTTTCTGTTGTTTGCTCACCCACCAGTTTAGATCGCACCTCTGTTGGAGTCCGTTACATCATCGTGGCTGGTTAAAGTTTTCATTGAGGTTTTAATGCATATCCTAACCAAGCCGTCAGCCTTGGTAGTAATAGTTTGCCACCCGTAATCTTTGTTGAGGGAGGCCGCACTCTACTACTGCTCTATCTATGCAAAGCTTGGTCTAATCTTCCAAGTGTCTGGCTGCTATAACCTTGTCTGAGTTCTGATCTGCTGATTGAATTGCTTGTGACCCGATCTACTGATTTAGAGGTCCGTTCCTTGTGTGGAGGTTTTGCTTACGGGTTGTTCTACCTTGTTGTTGAGGCCGCAGCTTGTTGAGGGCACAAACTTGAAATCCGTGACCCTGTACTGCTGAGACGTGAGCTCCTTTGGCTCTGATCTGCCTACTGTGTACTCACGTATGAAGGATAAGCACACTGTGGGTCTGTTCTATCTGCTAGATAAAGGCCGCGACCCTTATTGGTTTGATCCAGCCTGTCAAGAGGTCACCTGTGGAAGCCGAAAGCCAAAGAGGCTTGTTGAAACCTACCATGACGTGCTGTGATCTGTTTGTGGGTTCAACTTCTGAACCTAGGGCTTATCTTTTGGTCCATTACTTTAATGTAGACCTGTTAGGCTGCTATCTTAATTGAGAACATCTTGTGGTTGTTACCCTAAGCAGTGAACTACTTATTGAGTTCTGTACTGAGATCTTATTTGGGACTGTTATTTATTTTACTGAAAATTGCCCTTGACCAGATCTTTATTTGACCTTTGTGTTGATTCATATTTGCTGAGACTTAATCAATTCTATGGTGTTGAGACTTACCAAGGGTTGATTTATAATTGTGATTTTATTTGTGCGGAGTCTTGTACTGTGCTTTCACTGTCATTAACTTTCACTACACCTGTCATCTCTCTCTCTGGCATGTACTTCCCTCTTGTAGGGTTTGATTGTTTCCAGATTTGACTGGCCTCTCTGAGGCATAGTATTTACTGAAACTAAGTAACTCTTCTGAGTATTTTTATAGGAAGGCTCCCACACACAGGTATGTATCTTCTCATTTATTATTAGTTATCCTACGTTACATGCTGCTGAAGATTAACCTAGCACAGTGACCTAATGGGTAGTGTTAAAAGTATTTTAACACAGTGACCTGAGAGTGCTAGAGACATGAAATTTATGTTATGATAGTTTTTACTACTGCACTGTTTAATATTCGATATTTGTAAATGTTTATTAAATGTATTTTCTGCATTAGAATATGATGAATTGTTATTTTTCTGTACAAAACCCTAACTTGATGAAATTTCAACATGGTATCAGATCTTAGGGCTTGTAGCTAACTCTGTTTTGCAGGCTATCAGAGTCTACATAGATCCTAAGATAGGGTTTTGAATTCTAACCAACTTGACTTCAAAAGGTTTCATCCAGTTGGCAAGAAGGGTTTAAATATTAGGAATCAGAAAATCAGAATTGTATGATCACATCGGAGTATTATTGGCTGGAAATGAAAGATGTGTTGATGTATATGTAACTTCGGAATGTATTTCACATATATGTATATTGTATTCCTATAGAGATGTTATTATTCCTCTATACGGAAGTGTCGTTATTTATATTGTAAGTGTCGTAACTTATACTTGATGGGTTATTAGACTACCTTGTTGGGGTCGGCCCTGTATAAGTCATGTGGGTCGAAGGGTTATTAGACCACCCTATTGGGGGTCGGCCATGTGGGTCAAAGGGTTATTAGACCACCCTATTGGGGGTCGGCCCAGTCAGCATTATATTATGTGGTTAAGTTCGAGCCTACATGAGTTAGGTAAAAAGGCAAGTCAAGTCAAGTATAAATAGAGTGTGGGAGGCACTCTATTTACTCACTCACTTCTTACACATGCACTTAAGGAGGAGTGGCGCACTTATGGAGGAGGAGGATCTGCTGCTAGGTTATGGCTATCTCTCTTGGTCGGTTGTATCATTGCTCTATCTATCTCTGAGGAAGTTATTGGGGTTTTTCACCTTTATGGTTTTCCCCAAGTAAATCTTTGTGTCTCTTGTGTGCTTGCATTATTGTCTCCATGATTGATATGCTATAGATATGTTGTACATGTTGTTCTCTCAGTTAAGATCCTAGATCAGATTGAAGAAAATTCTGAAAATTTAACATGGTATCAGAGCTAGCCTGAAAGAAGGCATGATATGGCATGTATGACACTTGTTGCTCTTACGATGCTAGGGCTTGATATAGCAAAAACCAGTCATCGTAGCACTTTCGCTATAAATCCGTTTTGGAGAAGTTTTCGTATCTGAAATTGTTACAGGACAAAGCTAAAATCTCCAGGTACCTTTTGTCCAAAGGACAACCTCTAATTCGTTGTAATTTGTGATTTATGATCTGTACAATATAGGGTTTCTGCCTCTTCCAGATCTGAGTCAAAATCAGGTGACCTTGGGAAAAAGGTCATAACGTGGGCTAGGAAGCTCCAAATGAAATTTCGTAAAAAGTGACAGGTAGTACACAGTCTGTACTATCTCAGAAAACGTTTTCAGAGGCCGAAGTTGAACCAGTGACACGTGGAACGCCGTACAAGTTTGCTCTACTGTTTTATCCCATAAACAGGTCACGTTGCGACACTTGGCATAACTCTCTCTCAGAAAATCCAATTGAGGTCAGACTTGTCAGGATGCAAAGATAACAGGCCGAGCTATCTCAGAAAACGTTTTCAGAGGCCGAAGTTCAAACAGTGACACGTGGCATGCCGTACAAGTTCGCTCTTTTGTTTTATCCCAAAACAGGTCACGTTGCGACATTTGGCATAACTCTCTCTCAGAGAATCCAATTGAGGTCAGACCTGTCAGGATGGAAAGGTAACAGGTCAGGCTATCTCAGGAAACGTTTTTCAGACCCTATGGATCAAAAATTTTAGAGTTACACCAGAACCAATCAGGTACATATTTCTGTCAAAACAGAATTATTTTTTGGTACCTTCATTCATGGCTTCCGGAATTTAGGGCTTTGAAGAAAGTTGGAATTTTTGTAATCGGAGACCACGGCTGAATGATACTCATCAAAATAAAAATTTAGAGACCAAAATCAGAATTTTTGGTTGGGAAGAAGGCCGGGCTTGATCAGACCCTAGTTCGGGACTTTGATCAGGAAAGTGGAAAATTAGGGCTTCTGTAAAAATGGGAATTTTTTAAATCTGAGACCACGGCTGGAAGCTCCTCAGAAAAATAGAAGCTTAGAGCTTTGGATCAAACCTTTTGATTGGGAAAAAGAGTGGGATTCATCAAACCCCAGTTTAGGGTCACGTCCAGTGAATCCGGAAGTTTCAAAGGCAAAATTGAGGAGTGAAACTTTGCAGTTTTCAAATTATGAATATACCAATTTGATCAGCTCATCAAGGCGCATATTTCTATCCTTTCGAAAGTTTGAAATTCAAAGTTTGAATTTTTGGGGTTTCTCTGACAAACCCATATCCAGCTCCAGGTCCAGTTCTTGCACATCAAGTGAATTGGGTTAATCCTAGAAGAAGATGGATTGGTCACCTACATAGGTGAAGAAGTTCCTGTTTCAGAGGGAGATGAGGCTAAGGCCTTACATAAGAAGATTACAAGCGATCTCGACAGGTATGACTCATCGAGGTATGTTTTGATATTTGTCCATGATTAAGTTTATGGTATGTTTGTCTTCATGTTATTACAGTTAAGTACAATTTTGTTTTTAGATTTGTCATATCACCTTAACAAAATTATGAATGCATGATAGAAGATATTCATTATTTAGGGTGTTGAAACTTATGATTGTACTAATGCATTATGGTGTTGTATGAGGTTTATGTTGTCTACTAACATGAAAGGTACACCAAGAAAGACAAATCATGCTCCAGTTCAAGAACATATGATCATGGTGACATGAGGATAAAGACTCATCCATTGTCATGGATCTCATAGAAGATCCATTTACAAGGTATGTATAACTTGGTTTTATAATGGCTAACCATTGAGACATGCAGGTTACTAGCACAAGTCATTGAAGAGAACCAAAAGACATTATACGGGTATGTTAGACATAACTAGCTAGCATGCTAATCCAGGTATGTTTTTCCTATATCAAGCTAGAATCCTACCTTGTGTTAGGATCTTATACTATTGTGTTGTTGATAATGATTATTCACAAAGAGTCATAGGTTTGAATAATCATGGTTGTATGCATATTATGTTTCTTACCATAATTGATGATATGACTAACCAGAAGAATCATGAAGGTATAGCTTTTATGCATATTATATCTCTTATCTTGATTGATGATTCAACTAACCCGAAGAGTCATAGGTTTGAGTAATTACAGGTTTAGACATGTTATGTTTCTTATGATTTGACTAACCATAAGAATACTACATAAACCTTGAATGCTAATGCTTATTATTTCTGTTTGAAATGATCATGACTATACATGCTTGAGATTATTGTGTTTTAATAGTATACTAATGAATGTATGATTTTATATGAGTTCACAAGGATAACACAATCATGATACTAATAAGCATGCATAGGGACCAAGGATGAATATGAGTTCAAGAACAGGTAATTTAGGAAGCAAAGATCAAGAGGGAGCACACTCCAGTTGTTCCTACAAGAAAGCAAAGGAGCACACTTCAGTAGTTTCTGCAAGGATGCAGATATTCAGAGGGAGTTGACCATCTCTCTACATTCCACAATAGAAAGGTGTAGAAGAAGCTACTTCAGATTAGGACTCCAGCAGCTCCTGCAAGGAAGCAAAGACTCAGAGGGAGTCCACCCAACGAACAAACAAAGATAAGTATTTTAAATTATCATTTCTTGCATATTTGTTTGTTTAAATAATACTATTCAATAATGTATACACTGATGTTCCTAGAATTAGGTTGTGTATTATGCATATTAGAATAGTTGCATTGATGAACAATATACTACTAATATACATGGGTAAGTGGCCTATGGCACTATACAACATTCCATTGCTACTTATCTAGAATGAAACCTCTTTGCTGACATGTTGGGAGTTGTGCACACTCTTAACAATGTTCTGGTAGAGATTGGAAGGCATCTAGAAAGTTACGGGATATGGATAAATGTTGTATTGAAGCATTGGCTAAGATAATTGCATGACTGTATGACATATTTCTTTATGTGTAAGAATTTGTTCTGAAAACTATGAGATGTTTTTTAATCATTCAATTTAACTTGTTGTGTAGGAAAGATCGTATGCCATCTCCTACAAAAGAAGAACTACAACATTTTGTTCCAGCAACAAAGATATCTATTGAAGATATTGAAGATATTGAAGTTCCCAGGATCTGGGATGAAGAAATGGAATGCCATGATCCGTCGATCATGAAGAATGATGTTTGGGATGTAGTCCCAAGATGTGAAGGGAAGTTTTTTTTATGACTTCCAAATGGAACTATCAGATCAAGCATGTTGCAGATGGCAGCATTGAGAAATATAAAAGTGATAAAATAGAAGATGCACCAGATGGATCTCAAGACAGCATGGTGTAGTCATATATGTGTGCAGAACTTGGTATGGTAGGATAGACAGCTTTCTATCCAGTTTGGGCGTTACCAAGAGTAAAGCAGATTCCAACCTTTTCTACAAGGTTGAAGAAGGCAATCCAGTGATACTATTTTTTTATGCAGATAACCTGTTTGTTATAGGTAAAGATAGATTGATTGCCGACACGCAGCGGAAGCTTTCTTCCAAGTTCGAGATGATGCACTATTTGTTTTTGGCATGGAGGTGTGGCAGAGTGATGGAATCTTCCTTGGACAAGGGAAGTATGCAGTAGAGATCCTGAAGAGGTTCGGGATGATGGACTGCAAGCTATGGCCACACCTATGGCATCGAATCTGAAGCTTCTATGTGATGCTTCATCTGAGCTGGTTGATGTCTCCATGTATCGTCAGATGATTGGGTCCTTGATGTACCTGATGAACACGAGACCAGATATTTGCTTTGCTGTGAACACATTGAGCCAGTTCCTGACGGATCCGAGGAGTGTTCACCTAGTTGCTGTAAAGCATGTTATGAGGTACCTGAAGGGTACAGTGGATTATGGGCTCAAGTATGAAGTGAATCAAAAGTTTAACCTGCAGGGTTATGTTGATTCAGATTGGGCTGGCAGTGCTGCTACTTCAGTATGGGATCAGGTGTGATCTCTTGGTTTAGCAGGAAGCAGTCCTGCATAGCACTGAGTACAGCTGAGGCAGAGTATGTTGCAGCCTGTTCAGCTAGTTGCGAGGCAGTATGGCTACGGAAGCTACTGTCTGAGTTATTTGATCTCCCGTTGGAGGCTACTGGTATCTTCTGTGATAACCAGAGTTGTGTAAAGCTGTCCGAGAACCCAGTGTTTCATGACAGGTCGAAACACATAGAGATCAAATATCACTATATCAGGGATATGGTGCAGAGAGGAGCTGTGAAGCTCCTATATGATGCGACGGACGAGCAGATTGCAGATGTGCTGACGAAGCCACTAGCCAGGGTGAAGTTCGAGTACTTCAGAGAGAGGCTTGGCGTTCTTCAGATCGAGGACACTTCGAGGAAGAAGTGATGGACACATTTGCTGAAGCCATTCCAAGCATGTTGGAAGGAGGATCCTTCACATGGCTGTGGATGTAAGCGCTGGATGATGAACATCAGGATGATGTTCTGGTTTCTGCTTGATATGATCAGTTGGATCATTTTTATTTTATGTATGTATGTACGCATCATGTGGATGCTGGATATGATCAGTTGGATCATTTTATGTATGTATGTATGCATCATGTTGGATGCTTGGACCATGTATCTGTATATGTATCAGGTGGATACATTGTATGATCAGGTGGATCATGTATGATGATATGTATCAGGTAGATACTTGGTATGCATCAGGTAGATGCATTGATGATCAGGAGGATCATGTATGATGATATGTATCAGGTAGATACTTGGTATGCATCAGGTAGATGCATTGATGATCAGGTGGATCAGGTATGATGACATGCAGCAGGATGTTGCAGTGATGATCAGGATGATCATAGATGACGAGCTTCAGGATGTTGCTCCAGATGACATGCAGCAGGATGTTGCAGTGATGATCAGGATGATCATAGATGACGAGCTTCAGGATGTTTCTCTAGATGACATGCAACAGGATGTTGCAGTGATGATCAGGATGATCATAGATGACGAGCTTCAGGATGTTGCTCCAGATGACATGCAACAGGACGTTGCAGTGATGATGATCAGGATGATCATGGATACATCAGGATGATGTATGGTGAGTATCAGGTTGATACTCTATGGTCGTGGATCAGGTTGTGCAGATAAGCATGTAATTTGTGCCCTGGGAGATTTGCAGATGGTCTTTCGAGGTTTTGCCTATGGCATGTAATTTGTGCCCTGGGACATCTGGCAAATGCTCTTTCGAGGTTTTGCTTGGGAGGACATATAATTTGTGCCCTGGGAGATCTGCAGATAGTCTTTCGAGGTTTTTCCTATGGCATGTAATTTGTGCCCTGGGATATCTGGCAGATGCTCTTTCGAGGTTTTGTCCTATGGCATGTAATTTGTACCCTGGGAGATCCGATAGGTTGAGCTGTGTGCTCGTAATCAGTCCTGGGATGCTCTTGCGAGGTTTTTCCATGACCACATGTAATTTGTGCCCTGGGAGATCCGATAGGTTGAGCTGTGTGCTCGTAATCAGTCCTGGGATGCTCTTGCGAGGTTTTGTGGTGAGGTCGCATATAATTTGTGCCCTGGGAGATTTGCAGATGGTCTTTCGAGGTTTTGCCTATGGCATGTAATCTGTGCCCTGGGACATCTGGCAAATGCTCTTTCGAGGTTTTGTGACGCACGTAAAAGTCCTGAGGATTCCACAGTATGGCCAGTGATGATGAAGACCTGCAGGTGGTGGGCCTACATCCAGTATGAAAAAGGACTGGCTTTGTAGAACTTCCTATGACGAGTAGATTCAGAGATTGATTGAGATAGCAGCAGCAGTGACGATGATGATAACTCGATGACGATTATCCAGTGACGATGATCCAGAGAAGATGACTTGTGCTGAGAAATACCTTCCTAGTTAAGAGGGAGTGTTGATGTATATGTAACTTCGGAATGTATTTCACATATATGTATATTGTATTCCTATAGAGATGTTATTATTCCTCTATACGGAAGTGTCGTTATTTATATTGTAAGTGTCGTAACTTATACTTGATGGGTTATTAGACTACCTTGTTGGGGTCGGCCCTGTATAAGTCATGTCGGTCGAAGGGTTATTAGACCACCCTATTGGGGGTCGGCCATGTGGGTCAAAGGGTTATTAGACCACCCTATTGGGGGTCGGCCCAGTCAGCATTATATTATGTGGTTAAGTTCGAGCCTACATGAGTTAGGTAAAAAGGCAAGTCAAGTCAAGTATAAATAGAGTGTGGGAGGCACTCTATTTACTCACTCACTTCTTACACATGCACTTAAGGAGGAGTGGCGCACTTATGGAGGAGGAGGATCTGCTGCTAGGTTATGGCTATCTCTCTTGGTCGGTTGTATCATTGCTCTATCTATCTCTGAGGAAGTTATTGGGGTTTTTCACCTTTATGGTTTTCCCCAAGTAAATCTTTGTGTCTCTTGTGTGCTTGCATTATTGTCTCCATGATTGATATGCTATAGATATGCTATACATGTTGTTCTCTCAGTTAAGATCCTAGATCAGATTGAAGAAAATTCTGAAAATTTAACAAGATGTGGCAGTAAGCTACTAATCCATATGACAGCAGAAAATATATGATGAATTTAGCAGGCTGTGAACTTCCTTCTCTAAAAAGAAGTATGTCAAGTATTACTAGCATTACTAGAAGGTTTATCTCAGATATGTATCTCTGAGGTGAGTAAGGAGACAACCTAAATCCTTATATGACTTGATCCCTAGTAATCAAAAGCTTACATGACCATAGTACTTTCTAGAAATCTTATGATTCATAGTGATCTGAATATGTAAGTGTAAATAATTTTTATCATGATCTGATTTCTTATATCTAGGACTGTGATCTAACCTAGATTGTGCTAATGAATGATATTATGATGCCATTACACACTTGAGAAGTACATGTTTAGTATGATAACAAGATCAAGATGCACACTGTGAGTTTTGCATGCAGGCAGATATAAAGAGGGTAGATTTTCCTATCCCAACTATTTTGATTCTTTAAATTGTCATGATGAAACATATGACATGTTATATGATCTTGATTGATTCTAGATAGTTATCCAATATATGAATGGATGCTAATTCTATATTGATTATTGCTGACTATGAAGTTGAATATTGATGTGACTTGCTCTAACAATAAGTTTACAGATCCTGCTTATGCACAAGTTAAGTGCACAGCTCTAGAGGGAGCTAAGTGCTCAGGTACAGAGGGAGTAAGAGACTCCACAATTTGCAGGATCAAATATTGTATTCTCCCATGTGTCAACAAAAAGAGAATTTAACATATTGTTTGTGAACAATTGGAAGATCAGAGATCAAGAGGGAGCCATACGTGCTCTTGAATCCCCATCAGAGTGGGATTGCAGAAAAGAGGTAAGAGATGTGACCTCTCAGTGGTATAGATATGAAAGTGCAAGAAGCACCAATCCATGAGACATCTCGTTCAGAGAAACAGAGGGAGAAGGCCAAGAAGTCTTCAGTTGATCTCATTAAAGAAGTCTGTTGAGAGGCTTCAAGGGTGCTCTAATAAGAGCCATGTCACTGATTCAGGATCATTCACTTATGTGAAGGCAGCCAAACATCAAGTTTGGAAAGTTGCTATGATAATGGACATCCTGTTGACATTGGATAATGATGTGTGGAAAGTGATTCTCAGACAGCAAGGGAAGCCAGTTGTAACTTCCAAATGGATCTATAAGAGCAAGGTATTTACTGACATTTAGAGCTACTTGAAGCCCTAAGAAAATCCTGTATTCTATGACAGGTTGTTTTACCATAACTAGGACATGGTACTGTTGTCAGATGTGTTGACTAAGCCCCTGTCTTCGACAAGCTTAGTGTTGTTGAGAATGCCTCTCTTGCTGAGAGGGAGTGTTAATTTTTCAGTGCAGCTGCGAGACCCATTCTCAGAGAGAATGGTACCCTAGTCAGTTAACTAGGGTTCCTGGTCAAGTTAACCAGGCAGAGTAATGTGTAAGACCCTAGAAGGTACCCTAGGGCCCCCAGCTGTCTCCTGGGGTTCTTGGTCGAGGACCAAGCAGTTGAATGCCATGGCAAAGTCCCTAGCATGTAGCTAGGGCCCCTATTTGTCTCTAGGGTATTCTGGTCTGGGACCAGACAGTTTCTTGGTCACGAGGACCAAGCAGATCCTGCAGGTTGAGACAGAGACATCCTAGGTCCTGCAGAAGGTTGATCAACGTTCAGTCTAGGACTGAATGCTCAGCTTGAGGCTGAGGACCATTCTCTGGGAGAATGGAGAACCTGGCCATGGACCAGATGGTTGATCAACATGTCCCAGTTTAGACTGGGAACTCAGCCCGGGGCTGAGAGCCATTCCTCGAGAATGGAGGCACCTGGTCAGTTACCAGGATATTGACCCAGTCTGGGACTGGGAACTCAGCCTGGGGCTGAGAGCCATTCCTTGAGAATGGAGGCACTTGGTCAGTTACCAAGATTATGATGTGTGATGTCCTCTTCTCCTAGGTCTTCGAGATGGTTGAGTTGGTTGGTCTTCTCAAGGGACTGGCCACCCCTTGAGGAAGCTACTAACATTTGACCTAAGGAGCAGTTGAGAGGACCACATGATCACATCATCTGTGTGAACCCTTCCTTATACAATGATGATGAAATTTCAGGTTATATGGAACATTTGTACATTTGAGAGAGAGATGACTGGTTGTACCTTTCCACCTTGGGTGATTTACTTTTGGTCCTTATACCATTGTTGTCTATTAGTCTTGTGGTACCCTATCTTGGATTTGTGGTAAATAGGGTCATTGACCCACCTTTTATTTATGCCACCCTTGTTGTTTTGATCCTATGGGTACTTTAGATGTTTTCCCACTTTATGAGGTTCTTTTATATATTATTTTTTATTTTTTATTTTTTATCTTTTATTATTTTTATTTATCTTTTATTATTTATTTTTTATCTTTTATTTATTTATTTTAAAGTGGCCTTTCCTAATTTAATGAGATCCTAATTTTTTATTATTATTTTAACCTTTATTTTTTATCTTTCCTAATTCTAAGGAATCCTACTTTTAAGGATTATTTTAATAATCCAAATCCTATATATTGAAGCACTTACTCTCTCTTTTATACATGATCTGATCCTCGATATACCTCAGCTCTGTTTTACTTAACGTCAAGGGTTTAAAGGTTATTTTCTGTTGTTTGCTCACCCACCAGTTTAGATCGCACCTCTGTTGGAGTCCGTTACATCATCGTGGCTGGTTAAAGTTTTCATTGAGGTTTTAATGCAGATCCTAACCAAGCCGTCAGCCTTGGTAGTAATAGTTTGCCACCCGTAATCTTTGTTGAGGGAGGCCGCACTCTACTACTGCTCTATCTATGCAAACCTTGGTCTAATCTTCCAAGTGTCTGGCTGCTATAACCTTGTCTGAGTTCTGATCTGCTGATTGAATTGCTTGTGACCCGATCTACTGATTTAGAGGTCCGTTCCTTGTGTGGAGGTTTTGCTTACGGGTTGTTCTACCTTGTTGTTGAGGCCGTAGCTTGTTGAGGGCACAAACTTGAAAGCCGTGACCCTGTACTGCTGAGACGTGAGCTCCTTTGGCTCCGATCTGCCTACTGTGTACTCACCTATGAAGGATAAGCACACTGTGGGTCTGTTCTATCTGCTAGATAAAGGCCATGACCCTTATTGGTTTGATCCAGCCTGTCAAGAGGTCACCTGTGGAAGCCGAAAGCCAAAGAGGCTTGTTGAAACCTACCATGACGTGCTGTGATCTGTTTGTGGGTTCAACTTCTGAACCTAGGGCTTATCTTTTGGTCCATTACTTTAATGTAGACCTGTTAGGCTGCTATCTTAATTGAGAACATCTTGTGGTTGTTACCCTAAGCAGTGAACTACTTATTGAGTTCTGTACTGAGATCTTATTTGGGACTGTTATTTATTTTACTGAAAATTGCCCTTGACCAGATCTTTATTTGACCTTTGTGTTGATTCATATTTGCTGAGACTTAATCAATTCTATGGTGTTGAGACTTACCAAGGGTTGATTTATTATTGTGATTTTATTTGTGCGGAGTCTTGTACTGTGCTTTCACTGTCATTAACTTTCACTACACCTGTCATCTCTCTCTCTGGCATGTACTTCCCTCTTGTAGGGTTTGATTGTTTCCAGATTTGACTGGCCTCTCTGAGGCACAGTATTTACTGAAAGTAAGTAACTCTTCTGAGTATTTTTATAGGAAGGGTCCCACACACAGGTATGTATCTTCTCATTTATTATTATTTATCCTACGTTACATGCTGCTGAAGATTAACCTAGCACAGTGACCTAATGGGTAGTGTTAAAAGTATTTTAACACAGTGACCTGAGAGTGCTAGAGACATGAAATTTATGTTATGATAGTTTTTACTACTGCACTGTTTAATATTCGATATTTGTAAATGTTTATTAAATGTATTTTCTGCATTAGAATATGATGAATTGTTATTTTTCTGTACAAAACCCTAACTTGATGAAATTTCAACACCACCACCCCCTCCCGACGGAGGTGGTGGAGGGCCACCCTATTTGGGCGGTGGCAGAGGACCACCACCTCCTCCCAGTAGAGGTGGTAGAGGCACATCCTACCCTGGCGATAGTGGTGGACCCCCACCATTTGGAGGTGGACCAGCCCCTCTCGGCATCGGAGGTGGGCCCCCACCTTATTATAATGTGCCACCTTATTATAGTAATGTACCACCTTACTATGGAGGTGGACCTACGTTTGGTCCGGGAAACCCGTACCCCTATGTCCAGTTGCCTCTGAGAACACCCTATGGTCAGTCGATACAAGGTCCCACTGGTCCTTACATGCCTTATCAGTACTATCAGTACCCACAGCCTAATCTGCATTTGCCCTTTTTGGCTACTTTGGACCTGCCTGACCTGTCTCGCCTGACCAATGACCCCATTTACCATGGAACTAATTGGCCACCCATTCCAATGAAACTTCCATCAGATACCCCAAAATTTGATGGCAATTCGGGTGAGGATCCTAAAAACCATGTGATGACATACCACTTGTGGTGTTAATCCAACTCCCTGATGGACGACTCGATCTGTCTTCAATTATTTCAACGGACTCTCACTAGTTCGGCTACCAAGTGGTATATCAAACTACCACCCCATTCTTTTCATGATTTTTGTTATCTTGCTATGAATTTTTTGACTCATTTCCAGCAGCCTATATGGTATGAAACTGCTACAGATCTTTTAACCTCGCTCCGTCAAAATACCGCTACTCACATCTCATATCATATACATGAGTGGTGGAGGAGACAACATATTATTAAGGCTCCTATTCCAGACCAACTCCAAGCGTATTGGTTTACGAAGTCTCTCATGCCTACCATAGCTCGAGATGTTGTGATGGGAGATGTTGTCACTGAGGAACAAGCCATCGCTCATGCCCATTTACTAGACTTAGTCTATGCTCAATCTAGCACGTTGTTTGGTATTCTTCCCGACGCATCCTGTAACACATACGACCCCACAAAACCACCCAAGGGACCCCAAGATGATGGCATCATTGGATCCCTTAACACCCAGCCTCCTTTTCTAACTGTTGGTTTTTCGAACCCCCAAGGTTCTTCCCAGTCACCAACACAGGCTGGCCACGGTAGCACCAAATCATCCACTCCTACTATCACCAAAGAAGTGAATTCTGTTTCATCAGCTTCACCTCAAAAGTATGGTGGTAAGAATAAGAACAAAGGGAAACCTAATAAATATTCCACCCAGCAGGAACATAAGAGCACCCCTGATGAAACCAAACAGAAAAGGAAGTTGAGGTATCCTTGTCTACTGTGTGGTGATGACCACTTGTATAAAGAATTCCCCTATAGAGACGAAGTCCAAAATTTTCTTAAGGGAAAACCCATACCCGCAGTTCTCAACGATCCCTTCCCTGCTCAAAATTAGCAATTGAATGCTCACACCTCTCCTTCCCAAGGAGAAGCATCCACCACCGCACATGTTCTCATGATGCATAGTGAGACCATCAACTTGAACACCCATTCTCATTCGTATGAGTCTGTCTCGGCAAAGGAACCTGTCGGAAGTAATACTGAAAAAGATTCCACTTCGATGCCTGACGTCACCATACTGGTTGCTCCTCTCACCATTGAGAAGACCTCTTTCGAGTTAGTGTTGCATCCACCCAAGAGCACAATTAGAAAATCAATTTTCAATCCCAATGCTCAGGATGCTCATAAATAAAATATCGTAGAGGACTTAGCACAAGCTCCTTGTGCTATGTTGACGCTCGAGGTCTTGCAAAACTATCTGAATCAACACAAGACTCCTCGTTGCCATCGGTGTAGTTGACCCAGATTCATCGAACACCATCATGTTTCGGCTGGAATACTTTAAACCGAGGCTCTGCCATCAGTTGGAATTTCAAGTTGCCACAAACATTGCTAGGAAGATAATCCATTGTATCATTTTGGATGAAGGTGCCTCTACTTTAGCCATGTCAATGTCATGCTGGAGAGCCATTGGCTCTCCCGAGTTGAACCGTTCTCCTACCACTTTGAGATCATTTGACGGAAGTGGATTTCAACCTCATGGGTTGTTACAAGATTTATAAGTTGCGCTGGGGGGAAATACCGCAACCATCAACGTGGAAATGGTCACTACCCCATTATATTATAACATTCTTCTTGGTCGTAATTGGTTTTATGCCATGACTGCAGTCGCATCATCTGTCTTCCGCATAGTACAATTCCCTCATAAAGGCCAAATACAATTCCCTCACCAAGGCTGAATTGTTACTATCGACCAACTAGATTTCTCCACACCTGACACCACTACTCACCGAAGCGATAATGTTCCATCGATTGGACGATCTTCGCATCAATATGAGAGCATGGGGATCATCCTCCTTAGGGACTCATCCCTTATGGGCGTCTTTCCTACTTCAGATTTGCCAAATCATGTTGCCACAGTGAACATCATCTCCTCATGGATTTCATCTATCCACAAATCCACTGATTCATGGATTGTACCTGACGAAGCCACTACACACCTTGTAATGTCCCTTTTTCAAAATTTTATGAAAATGCCCAATTTTCCAATTTTTCCCCAATTTCGACCTTTGACTAGTTTTGATGCCTAGGTCCCAATTTTTCCCCAAATGATCCCAAATATTCAAGGAAGGTTTATGAATGATATTAGGACTTAAATATGATTTTCAGGGATGATATATGGCCACCAAAATACCTCTTCAAACTCTCTTAAGATTCTGTTCCAAGTATGCAATTTTACTAGTATTTTGGGGTTCAAATCCCCCTGCGGTAAGTACTGAAAATAGCTTCCCAAATGCCTCAAAACACACTCGAATTTATGAAAAGAGGTAGGGGATGTTTTATGGATGTTATTAGGGTCCCAAATGAATCATTAATTAGTTATAATGTATGTTCCAACCCTCTCTCAAACAACAGCAAAAACCACTAATTCGACCCTTGCGGAAATGGCACCAAATCTTCTTCAAATGCAAATAAACTGAGTATAATGGATTCAAATGCTCAAGTACTGAATATGAAACTTGTAATACACATAAAAGGCATCCCATTCATCACAAATATATCAAATAAACATTCCTTTATTCAAAATCATCATCATTATAATGGCATACATCAATGTAGTGGGGAAATGGACATTGTTTGCTCATGAATCTTCATTTTTACATACAACCACATGGTATTTCAACCTGATACTTTCTGAAGGTGAATAAAATAGTATATAATTCTATTGCAATCATAAATACATCAATAGAAGCTCTCCTAAGAAGCACAAGAGGTCACCAAAAACACCCTCCCTCAAGGAGCATGAATATGCCTTCAAAACTGGAAATGGTTGAGAGATGGTGCTGCACTAAACAAAACCAGGAGCTTCCCTGTAGCTGATACCTACAAATAAAACTTCATTAAAGCTCCATGAAATACCTGATTGGTCTCTCCAAACACCAACTTGGATGGGAATCTTTCACCCTCGAAATTGGCTAAGGCAAGAAACTAGTCATCCAATAGCTCTCTCTTCACAAATGCATTTTTTCTCAAATCATCAAAATTCATTCTCATACTTGATTTCTACATTTTATAACCAACATTATCCTCCTAAGGGTCTAAATCCTCTCAATAGATTCAATATATTTCCACTTGGGAAATATTCCACATTTGCCACTTGTCTTATAATTCCAACCTTCCATCTTCTCCCAAATTCGAATTAGACTCTCTTTGGCTTCTTCCACTCCCATGAGCGCCTTCCTTGAGCCTATTTTTGGGGCTAACATGTCATAATGGTCAGATGTCATAGGTCAGTTCTGAAATTTGTCATAATTGTCATAGATTCTCCATCATTGGTGTCATATGGGCTAGGGAATCTAGCCCAAGTGTCCACAAACTTTCAATTTGACTATTTAACTTCCATGGAGGTTACCAATCCATCCCAATTATACCTAATATGCTTAATTCCATGTGTTATGACTTACCAACTCACCCAAGAGTGTTGACCTTCCCATGAATTTGAATTGGCAAGAGAGAGATGCCATGTGCCATTGAAAAATCAAGCTAGTGTGGGTCCCACACCCTCCATATGTCTCCAAAACCACTTTCCACCTAGAATTTCTCTTGAATTTATTTATTCACCATATTTATTAAATACTTAAACCCTTCTAATTTCTAAACATCATTTATCAGCTTCCTTATTACAATTCCACATATGTCCATCCAACCTAGGATACTAGTAGGAATGATGGGATTGTCTTACTATGCAATTATTTGAATGGGGACATTACAGTCCTCCCCACCCAATATTGCTTGCCCTCAAGCAATTTAAAATTTGGATATATGAATATTCTCCTCTTCCCATGTGGTATCTTCATTTGGTAAGTCCTTCCATTGCACTAAATATTTTTTGATAATTCTACTCCTCAACCTTCTTTCACGTGTCTTCAAAATCTTTTCCGGAACAAGTGTGAGCCGACCTTCATCATCCAAAGGAGGAAGTATTTCTAAAGTGATGATTTGCTAACCAAGGGATTTTTTGAGACAGGAAACATGAAATACATTGTGGATTTTACTCCCTTCCAGAAGTTCTAGTTCATATGCTACTTCTTTGACCTTCCGCACTACCTTGTATGGCCCATAGTACCTTGGTTTTAATTTTTCTGCTCCATTCTTTTTGAGAGATGTTTTCTTATATGGCTGCAACCTTAAATATACTAAATCATTGACCTGAAAGGTTCTTTCTTCTCTATGTCTATCAGCATATTGTTTTTGCTGATTTTGAGCAACCTGCAAATTGTCTATCAAGAGCTTTAAAATTTATTGGCTCTCTTACACCCAATCTTTATCCTTTGGGGCTCTACTATCACCAAATATAATTTCAGCAAATGTAAGTGCATCATAACCATATAATTCTTTGAAAGGAGACATTCCTATTGACATATGATAAGTGGTGTTGTAGCAAAACTCACCCAAGTGTATCCATTTTGCCCATGTTTTTTGCTGCTCTCCCACATAGTTTCTTAGGTATCCTTCCAACCATTGATTTACCCTCTTTGTTTGTCCATCAGTTTGTGGATGATAGTTGTTACTTGGAGTCAATTGAGTTCCTACCAATCTAAAAATTTCTTTCCAAAAAGCACCCATGAATCTACTATCTCTATCACTGGCAAGGCTCTTGGGGAGCCCATGCAATCTAAAGATTTCTTTGAAAAAAATATCAGCCACTTGTGCAGCACTAAAAGATGATGTAACATCAAAGAAATGAGCAAATTTTTTCAACCTATCAATTACCACATACATGTAATCCGGTGATAAAACCCATGGAGATACTATCCCATTTTTGCTCTGGAATGGGCAAGGGTTGTAATAGGCCAGCTGGAATGTAAGTTCTGATTTGTTTTGTTGCCATACTTTACATTCATTCACATACTTTTGAACATCTTCCTTCATCCCCTTCCAAAAAAATCTTTTCCTCAACTGTATATAAGTTTTGAAAATCTCGGGATGGCCGCTAATGGGGAATCATGTGCTTCTTGCAAAATTCGGTACTTGAGTTTGGAGTTATGAACTAAATAAATTCTTCCTTTATAATATATTAGCCCATTCAAAATCTCATAGTTATCATCCCCTTTGATTCCATCCAACACATCATAAGCAAATTTGTCTTTAGCATATTCAACTAGTAGCATGTTTTTTCAATCCTTGGCAATTTCCATGAGAGGAAAAGAAGGTCTTCTTGACAAAGCATCTGCTACTATATTATTATTTCCTTTGACATATTCAATATCAAAATAATAAGCTTGAATCTTTCTTACTCACTTTTGTTTCCTTTCATTTAGATCTTTTTGGGTGAGAAAGTGTCTTAGACTATTGTGGTCAGTTTTCACCACAAACTTGCTGCCCACCAAGTATTGTCTGAATTTGGCCAATGCATGCATAATGGCCAACATTTCTTTATCATATATGGAGTAAAGTTTTTCATGAGGTTGAAAATTTCTTCTCTCAAAGGCTATGGGGTGTTGGCCTTGCTTCAGGACATCCCCTATTCCTCCACCTCAAGCATCACATTCCACAACAAAAGGTTTAGTAAAATTAGGAAGTGCAAGTATGGGACAACTACTCATTACATCTTTCATTTTTTGGAAGGCCTTTTCAGCCTCTTCATCCCACTTGAAAGCATCCTTCTTATTCAAATCAGTGAGTGGAGAAGTCAACTTGAAGAACACTTTCACAAATTTTCTGTAGTAGGTGCATATGCCAATAAAGCCTCTCAATTCGATAATATTTTTTGGTGATGGCCATTCCAAGATAGCCCTGATTTTTTCCATGTGTACCTTCTCTCCTTTCCCAATAATGTGCCCGAGATACAGTAGTTCTTTCATCCCAAATTCACATTTTGATAACTTAGCAAATAAGGACTCTTCTTGCAAAATTTTCAACACAATCTCTAATTGCTGCAAATGCTCTTCCCATGTTTTACTGTAAATGAGAATGTCATCAAAGAAAACCAAAAAAAACCTTCTTAGTTGCTTACAAAAGATCCTATTCATACATGCTTGGAATGTGGCTGGAGCATTAGTTAACCCAAAATGCATGACAAGAAATTCAAAGTGGCCAAAATGACATAAAAAAGCAATCTTTTGCACATCTTCATCTTTCATTCGAATTTGGTGATACCTTGATCTAAGGTAAATTTTTGAGAATTATTTGGCCCCATGTAGCTCATCCATGAGCTCATCAATCCTAGGAATAGGATACCTATTCTTGATAGTCTTTTTGTTCAAGACTCTAAAATTTATGCACATTCTCAATGTTCCATCTTTTTTCTTCACTAGCACTACTAAAGAAGCATAAGGGCTAGAGCTTGGTCTAATGAGTCCCAACTCTAGGATTTCTTGAAGGGATTTTTCAATCTCATCTCTGAAATTTTTAGGATTTCTATAAAGTGGTATCTGAATGGGTGAAGTACCCTCCTCCAAAATAATACTGTGCTCAACCCCCCTATCCAGTGGTCTACCATGTGGAAGGTCTCTAAAAACTTTTTCATATTTTTGCAAAAGTCTCTCTATCTCCTTTAGTTGTTCAACAATCTTTATAGTTGGCTTGGGAGATGTAATATGACATTCAACAACCCATTCTATGTCCCCATGCCTCAATATAGATCTCATACTATTGCAAGTCACTACTTGATTTGGATAAGTGTGCTGCCCTCTCACAACTCTTTGTACTCCTTTTGAATCTTGGAATTTCATTTCGGGAATTTGATAATTTACTGTATGCTCTCCTATTGAATACAACCATTGCACTCCCAAAACCACATTATTATCAGCAACATCAACCAATGCAACTCCTCCTCACTCTAAACTATTCCTGCGTAATGAATGTCTTCAAACAAAATTATAGTTACTTATGGTGACTTGCAACTTTGGAACCCATGTTTTGCATTGCATTGTTTTGTGACCGAGAATGACAACTATGAAGCCATCAAATGGTTCAATAGGTATCTTTCTTTTCTCCACCATATCTACATCAAAGAAGTTATGGGTGGCTCCTCCATCTACCAAAACTAAATTTCTTTGTCCTTGTACCACACATTTTCATCGGATAATATGATAGCGAGGTACTGCTGAAAGTACTACCATTCTTGCTTTGTCCGGTGAAGGCTGATTTTCTTCTTGTCTTTCCTCTTCTACTGCTATCTCATATGCCTCTTCTTGATATAAAATATGTCCATATTCATCCATCCCCCATCATACCCCTCATTATCAAAAAATACTTCTATGTATTGAGCCTTGGTCCTTTAGTACATTTGTGCCCCGGTGTCCATGGTTGGAAGCATGTGAAGCACAGTTTCTTTTTTCGAAGTTCATCTCTGCTTAGTCCTTCTTTTTTATTCCTTTCAAATGACTCTCTTTTCCAAGGTTTCTTATCATATCCATCCCTTTTCCAAGGTTTCTTTTCAAATTTGTAGCTAGGCTTGGGAGGAAATCTCGTTCTAGGAAGCACATTTTGGAGATCCCTAGTCAAGCTCATTGCATCTTTTAATGTAGTTGGCTTGTGGGATTTGACCAAACCTCTTAAGGGATCAACCAAACCTTTAGTGAACAACAATACTAATCTTCCCATAGAGACATCATCCACCTTGACTGATAATTTTTTAAAGTCCAACATATATTCAGTAGGGGACCCTGTTTGCTTCAATTGAGCTAGTTCTTTGAAAGGCAATTCTGGATCTTTTTGTTCAAATCTTTCTAGTACCCTGTCAACAAATTATCAATATGTTTTAACCTGATTATGACCCAAGGTTTTCATCCCATGAAACCACCATTCATTGGCATCTCCTTCCAAATGAAAAATGGCCATTTTTAATGCATCCTCTTCCAACATAGGATTCAGCTGAAAATATACATCCAATTTTTGCACCCAAGTGTTAGCAGAATTTTGAGGAGAACCATCAAAAGTAGGAAGTGACATTTTTCCAATAGCAATATTTAATTCTTTGTTTTTGAATGGAATTCTATTGTCTTCCCTCCTTTTAATTTTTTGTATAGCATCAATGTAGTCATTGAGTGGTACACCTTTTTTACACTCTTCATTCAAATCATTTACTAGTTTCTTATAATCCACCTCAATATTGGGCTCTTATTTGGGTGTGAGAAATTTAGGTGTAGTATGCCTTTGTGTGCTTTGGAATTCATCAGGTCTATTATGTGGTCATGTTCTTTAAAAAATGTGCTCACTCCCTTTTATCTTTTCCCCTAATTATGAACCACTGTTATCTCCTATCATCCCTTTGCCTGAAAGTTGGCTACCCAACAATTCAAAAATTTTCATCATTTTTTTATTCATCTCTAGCATAACCATGGTAATTCCTTCAAAAAATGGTTATAAGGCCTCAATAAATTCCTCCTTATGTCTTAATTTTTCCTCCTCCTCTCTACCCATTGTTTTAGAAAAAAACTCTTTTTCTGCTACTATCTCTTCTTCAATCAAAACTTCTTCAACTACTGATTCAAAGGGTGGTGATTTATTTTTTTGGATTATTGTTAATACCATCAGGTTCCGATACCATGCTCTGATACCACTTGTAATGTCCCTTTTTCAAAATTTTATGAAAATGCCCAATTTTCCAATTTTTCCCCAATTTCGACCTTTTACTAGTTTTGATGCCTAGGTCCCAATTTTGCCCCAAATGGTCCCAAATATTCAAGGAAGGTTTATGAATGATATTAGGACTTAAATATTATGTTCAGGGATGATATATGGCCACCAAAATACCTCTGCAAACTCTCTTAAGATTTCGGTCCAAGTATGCAATTTTACTAGTAATTTGGGGTTCAAATCCCCTTGGGGTAAGTACTAAAAATGTTAATATTTAATATGCTAAGAATGAAAATAGCAGCATTACATTCCATTTCACAATAATAGCATATACAGGATCACTGAAGAAACAACAAGCATAGCATAAACACAAGAGACACAGATTTATCCTGGGAAACCCTCATGGGGTAGAAAACCCAGTAAAGCTTCCTCAATATAGATGATCAGCAATACACAAAGATGCAAAACAAAGATATGATCTCCTCCTCCACCATAGCAGACCTCTCCTCCACAAGTGCGCCTTTCTCAAGTGAGTGTGTGTGTCAAATGAGGAACACACCTCCTTTATTTATACACTACGCTGACATGTATTTTACACAGGTACATGTAGGCTCGTATTTAACCAATGGGTTAAATACCCCACTACAACTGACTGGGCCGACCCCTCTAGGGTGGTCTAATAACCCTTTGACCCACATAACATATACAGGGCCGACCCCCACTAGGGAAGTCTAATAACCCGAGTTACCACATTCCGACGGAGGAATAAACATCTCCGGATATACAATAAGATCTTCACGGAGGAATGAAACATCTCCGGAATAATAAAGTACAAATATAATATTATTTGAAGTTACAATATCTCAACACTCCCCCTTAACGAGAAGGATATTATAACAACATCTGCACGAGCAAGGAGTCATCAACATCATACATGATACATCTATAAATCATTGGAAGCTTTCTCAACATCATCAGTAACTCAAGCAGTTATTGGAACATCTTCAATACTAGAACATCGACATCTTCAGTATTGAGTCTTTATCTTCTGTAGCACTTGAACAGTTGCAACAATATCATTATCTGGATCCTCACGATTATCGTCATCACACGATCATCAGCATCATCATCTCACGATCATCAGCATCGTCATCACACGATCATCAGCATCGCCATCTCACGATCATCAGCATCGTCATCTCACGATCATCAGCATCGTCATCACACGATCATCAGCATCGTCATCACACGATCATCAGCATCGTCATCACACGATCATCAGCATCATCATCACACGATCATCAACATCGTCATCTCACGATCATCAGCATCATCATCTCATGATCATCAGAATCATCATCTCACGATCATCAGCATCGTCATCTCACGATCATCAGCATCGTCATCTCATGATCATTAGCATCATCATCACACGATCATCAGCATCGTCATCTAGATCATCACGATCAGCAGCATCGTCATCTAGATCATTACGATCAGCAGCATCGTCATCTAGATCATCATGATCAATAACATTGTCATCTAGATCATCACGATCAACAACATCATCAATACAAGTATAAATATCATTAATACAAGTATCCTCATCAATACAAGTATACACATCATCAATACAAGTATCCTCATCAATACAAGTATACACATCATCAATACAAGTATCCTCATCAATACAAGTATACACATCATCAATACAAGTATCCTCATCAATACAAGTATCCTCAATAGCAGCATACCCTGCAACACACAAGATCCAATTACGGGATGATCAATCTCTCTCACTTTGGGACATAGGTCCAAGGATGATACAATCCTGATCCGCTTACGGGATGATCAGTCCCTCTTGGTTTAAGACAACTCTCATGTCCATGGATGATGCAATCCAGATCAACTTACAGGATGATCAATCCTTATCACTTTAAGACACCTCACCATGTCTAGGGACGAGGCAATCCCAATCTATTTACTGGATGATTAGTCCTTATCACTTTAAGACATCTCACCAAGTCTAGGGACGAGGCAATCCCAATCTATTTACAGGATGATTAGTCCTTATCACTTTAAGACATCTCACCATGTCTAGGGATGAGGCAATCCCAATCTATTTATAGGATGATTAGTCCTTATCAGTTTAAGACATCTCACCATGTCTAGGGACGAGGCAATCCCAATCTATTTACAGGATGATTAGTCCTTATCACTTTAAGACATCTCACCATGTCTAGGGATGAGGCAATCCCAATCTATTTACAGGATGATTAGTCCTTATCACTTTAATACATCTCACCATGTCTAGGGACGAGTCAATCCCAATCTATTTACAAGATTATTAGTCCTTATCAGTTTAAGACATCTCACCATGTCTAGGGATGAGGCAATCCCAATCTATTTACAGGATGATTAGTCCACTCAATCTCATTTAGGACTATCCTTCCTTTCAAAATTACTGGATTTACTGTCCAAGGATGATTTAATCCATTCAATTCATTTAGGACTATCCTTCCTTTCGGAATTACTGGATTTACTGTCCAAGGATGATTTAATCCACTCAATTCATTTAGGACTATCCTTCCTTTCAGAATTACAGGATTTACTGTCCAAGGATGATTTAATCCACTCAATTCATTTAGGACTATCCTTCCTTTCGGAATTACTGGATTTACTGTCCAAGGATGATTTAATCCACTCAATTCATTTAGGACTATCCTTCCTTTCGAAATTACTGGATTTACTGTCCAAGGATGATTTAATCCACTAGATTCATTTAGGACTATCTTTCCTTTCGGAATTACTGGATTTACTGTCCAAGGATTATTTAATCTACAACCGTACATTTAGGACCAACGTCCAAGGATGACTTAATCCTCAACCGTACATTTAGGACCTACGTCCAAGGATGACTTAATCCTCAACCGTACATTTAGGACCTACGTCCAAGGATGACTTAATCCTCAACCGTACATTTAGGACCTACGTCCAAGGATGACTTAATCCTCAACCATACATTTAGGACCACGTCCAAGGATGACTTAATCCTCAACCGTACATTTAGGACCTACGTCCAAGGATGACTTAATCCTCAACCGTACATTTAGGACCTACGTCCAAGGATGACTTAATCCTCAACCGTACATTTAGGACCTACGTCCAAGGATGACTTAATCCTCAACCGTACATTTAGGAACTGCGTCCAAGGATGACTTAATCCTCAACCGTACATTTAGGACTGCGTCCAAGGATGACTTAATCCTCAACCGTACATTTAGGACCTACGTCCAAGGATGACTTAATCCTCAACCGTACATTTAGGACCTACGTCCAAGGATGACTTAATCCTCAACCGTACATTTAGGACCACGTCCAAGGATGACTTAATCCTCAACCGTACATTTAGGACCTACGTCCAAGGATGACTTAATCCTCAACCGTACATTTAGGACCTGCGTCCAAGGATGACTTAATCCTCAACTATACATTTAGGACCTACGTCCAAGGATGACTTAATCCTCAACCGTACATTTAGGACTACATTCTCGAAGACATACGTCTACGGCTCTTCTTTAGGACTGAAGTCCAGGGATGATCCAATCCCCTCACATGTTCACCAAAAACTTCATTCTCGAAGACATACGTCTACGGCTCTTCTTTAGGACTGAAGTCCAGGGATGATCCAATCCCCTCACATGTTCACCAAGAAATTCATTCTTGAAGACATACGTCTACGGCTCTCTTGAGGATGATGCAATCCTATCATGTCCACCAAGGACTTCATTCTCGAAGACATACGTCTACGACTCTCTTGAGGATGATGCAATCCTATCATGTCCACCAAGGACTTCATTCTCGAAGACATACGTCTACGGCTCTTCTTTAGGACTGAAGTCCAAGGATGATCCAATCCCCTCACATGTTCACCAAGAACTTCATTCTCGAAGACATACGTCTACGGCTCTCTTGAGGATGATGCAATCCTATCATGTCCACCAAGGACTTTATTCTCGAAGACATACGTCTACGGCTCTCTTTAGAACATATGTTCAAGGATGATGCAATCCCCTTGTCACCTTTGACCCTATCTAAGGACCATCCACCAACCTCTTTGTCGGCATCACTAATATAGGTATCCTCATTATCGACCTCACTGTCGATGCAGGCAATCTCATCATGAGTTATCACATCACTCCCCCTTTCGAGGAGGGTCCTTCTAAACTATATTAAGTTTGTCTCAGAAAACTTTACTTGAGGTAGAGGTTTGGTTAGTACATTGGATCGGTAGAGGTTTGGTTAGTACATTGTTACAAATTCAAACTTTTGGTTCCTTTCTGCACCATATCGTCTGTGTATAGAAACAATATTCAACCTTGTAGCAAAGGTTGAGATCCTCATCACCCATGGTGATCATTAAGCTCATCAATTGATTATCGATCCTGGGTACCCATATAGAACCTGATTCACACTTCTTCTTTAATTACACCATCAAGAGAATGGTCTTATCTAGCCACTTGGAGCAAACATCTTATCATGATTCTCTTCCTCTTTCTAAGAGAATTTTCTAGCCACAAGCCTTCTATAGTGTGTTTGATTTGTAAATCCTTTTGTTTGAACATCCATCGCTTGTTCAGTGTTCATCATTCATCATGATCTTTCCTACAAATAAAAATTAAGTACATGATTAGTAATACTTCATAATCATCAAATCATATTGACATGATAACCTATTATGCATACATATATCATTTACATAGTTATGTAATTATTTTGACCAATACTTTGGCACAACACTTTCCCATATCCTGTATGCATACAGTGGCTATCTAGATGCCTTCCATCTCTACCAGAACATACTATTGAGAGTGTGCACAGCTCTCAGCATGTCAGCAAAGAGGTTTCATTCTAGACAAGCAACAATGGAATGTTTGTCCAACTTACCAATCATATGCATATTAGTAGTATACTGTTCAATGCTCTATGAATGTTTACACTCAGCATGATATATTCTAGGAATACAAATATGCATACAGGCAATATCATTTACTATTTCAAATAACAACTCAAATACTTATCTTTTATGTTTGTGTGGTTGCCTCCCGCTTGATCTTCTATATGTCTTTTGAACTTCTATTCATTCTGTACCACTGTGCATGCTCAAGTGTGCACTAGTGTCATCATCATACACAGACATACATTCATTAGTATATTCTCAATATTATCAAAACATTCTAGTTCTAAATAATCTTTGAAAATGTATAGTCATGATTATAGATAATATTCAAGGTTTCAAGGAAGTCTTCTTTTACTTCTACATATTCTTGTTTGATCATAGTACTCTTCTGGTTAATTAGATCATCAAGATAAGAGACATAATATGCATAAACCCTTGATTACTAACTTTATGAATAAGCATAACCAATCATACCAAGTATACTTATATAAGGGATCCTAAGGTAAGATTCTAACTTGTCATAGGAAAACATACCTGGATTAGTATATCTGCTTAGCTATGTACAACATACCTAAACAATCTCTTCAATGATTTAGAGATCCTGAGCTAGAACCTACATGTCTCATAGGTTAAGCATAATATAACAAAGTCATACATACCTCGTAAGTAGAACAAAGATTATGGATGAGTCTTTGTCTTCATGTTGTCATGTTTTAAGGAGCTTGATTTGTCTTTTGTGATGTACCTGTATCTTGGTAGCAAACGACATCAACCTCATACAACACCATAATGCATTAGTACAATCATATAGCCCTAATCAATGAATGTCTTCGATCATTCACATGCATTCATACTATTACTAAGGTGATAAGACAATTCTAACATTAATCAAGATTGTACTAATAAATAACATGAAGACAAACACATTATGAACTTAATCAAGAATCAGATTTCAAGACATACCTGAACCTCAAGTCATACCTGTCGAGACTTCTTGTAGTCTTCTTATGTAAGGCCTTAGCCTCAACTCCCCCTGAAACTTGATCTAGAGCTTGATTAGGGTTTGCTAGAGAAACCCTAAAAATTCAATCTTTGACTTTCACACTTCCGAATGAATGGAAGGATGTGTCTTGCTGAGCTGATCAAACTAGCATACTTCAATTTTGAAATCTCCAAAAATTGACCCCTCAAAATTGCCTTTCAAACTTCTAGATCTTCTTGACAAGATCCCGAACTAGGGTTTGATGAAGCCCACCCTTTTGCTCAATCAAAAGGTTTGATCGAAGGCTCTAAACTCTTATTTTTCTGAGGAGCTTCCAGCCGTGGATTCCGATTCCAAAAATTCTAACTTTCTCCGAAACCCTAAATTCCGGAAGCCATGAATAAAGGTGCTCCAAAAATAATTCTGTTTTGACAGAAATATGCACCTGATTGTTTATGCTATAACTCTGAAATTTTTTCTCCACATGGTATGAAAACATTTTCTGTAGTAGCCTGACCTGTCATCTTTCCATCCTGACAGGTCTGACCTCAATTGGATTTTCTAAGAGAGAATTATGCCAAGTGTCGCAACGTGACCTGTTTATGGGATAAAACAGGAGAGCGAACTTGTATGGCATGCCACGTGTCACTGTTTGACCTTCGGCCTTTGAAAACTTTTCCTGAGATATCTCGTCCTGTTATCTTTCTATCCTGACAGGTCTGACCTCAATTGGACTCACTGAGAGAGATTTATGCCAAGTGTCGCAACGTGACCTGTTTATGGGATAAAACAGAAGAGCGAACTTGTACGGAGTTCCACGTGTCACTGGTTCACCTTCGGCCTTTGAAAACGTTTCCTGAGATAGTACAGTCTGTGTACTACCTGTCAATTTTTACGAAATTTCATTTGGAGCTTCCTAGCCCAAGTTATGACCTTTTTTCCAATGTTACCTGATTTTGACTGAGATCTGGAAGAGGCAGAAACCCTAACTTGTACTGATCATAACTCATAAAGTACAATGAATCGGAGGGTTCCCTTTAGACACAAGGTACCTGGGGATGTTATCTTCGACCTGTAAACTTTTCAGACCCTGAAACTTTGCATAAATGGATTTATAGCGAAAGTTCCACGATGACTGGTTTTTGCTATGTAAAACCCTAACCTTCAAATTGTCGTAAGTAAAGCAAGTGTCGTAAGTGCCATACCTTTCCTTCCTTCAGGTTAGCTCTGATACCATGTTAATATTTAATATGCTAAGACTGAAAATAGCAGCATTACATTCCATTTCACAATAATAGCATATACAGGATCACTGAAGAAACAACAAGCATAGCATAAACACAAGAGACACAGATTTATCCTGGGAAACCCTCATGGGGTAGAAAACCCAGTAAAGCTTCCTCAATATAGATGATCAACAATACACAAAGATGCAAACCAAAGATATGATCTCCTCCTCCACCATAGCATACCTCTCCTCCACAAGTGCGCCTTTCTCAAGTGAGTGTGTGTGTCAAATGAGGAACACACCTCCTCTATTTATACACTACACTGACATGTATTTTACACAGGTACACGTAGGTTCGTATTTAACCAATGGGTTAAATACCCCACTACAACTGACTGGGCCGACCCCTCTAGGGTGGTCTAATAACCCTTTGACCCACATAACATATACAGGGCCGACCCCCACTAGGGAAGTCTAATAACCCGAGTTACCACATTTCGACGGAGGAATAAACATCTCTGGATATACAATAAGATCTTCACGGAGGAATGAAACATCTCCGGAATAATAAAGTACAAATATAATATTCTTTGAAGTTACAATATCTCAACAAAAAATAGCATCCCAAATGCCTCCAAACCAACTCAAATTTCTGAATAGAGGTAGGGGATGTTTTAGGGATGTTATTAGGGTCCAAAATGCATAATTAATAAGTTAGAAGGTATGTTCCAACCCTCTCTCAAACAACAGCAAAAACCACTAATTCGACCCTTGGGGAAATGACACCAAATCTTCTTCAAATGCAAATAAACTGAGTATAATGGCTTCAAATGCTCAAGTATTAAATATGAAACTTGTAATACACATCAATGGAATCCCATTTATCACAAATATATCATATAAACATTCCTTTATTTAAAATCATAATCATTATAATGTAATACATCAATGTAGTGGGGAAATGGACATTGTTTGCTTATTAATCTTCATTTTTACATACAACCACATGGTATTTCGACCTGAGAATTTCTTAAGGTGAAGAAAAGAGTATATAATTCTATTACAATCATAAATACATTAATAGAATCTCTCCCAAGAAGCATAAGAGCTCACCAAAAACACCCTCCCTCAAGGAGCATGAATATGCCTTCAAAACTGGAAATGGTTAAGAGATGGTGTTGCACTAAACAAAACCAAGAGCTACCCTGTAGATGATACCTAAAAATAAAACTCCATTAAATCTCCATGAAATACCTGAGTGTCCTCTCTAAACACCAACTTGGATGGGAATCTTTCACCCTCTAAATTGGCTAAGGCAAGAAACTAGTCATCCACTAGCTCTCTCTTCACAAATGCATTTTTTCTCAAATCATCAAAATCCATTCTCATACTTGATTTCTACATTTTATAACCAAAATTAGCCTCCTAAAGGTCGAAATCCTCTCAATAGCTTCAATATATTTCCACTTAGGAAATATTCCACATTTGCCACTTGTCTCCTAGTTCCAACCTTCCATCTTCTCCCAAATTCGATTTTGAGTCTCTTTGGCTTCTTCCACTCCCATGAGTGCCTTCCTTGAGCCTATTTTTGGGGATGACATGTTATAATGGTCAGATGTTAGAGATCAGGTCTGCAATTTGTCATAGTTGTCATAGATTCTCCTTCATTGGTGTCATAGGGGCTAGGGAATCTCGCCCAAGTGTCCACACACTTCCAATTTGACTCTTTAACTTCCATGGAGGTTACCAATCCATCCCAATTCGACCAAAGATGCTCAATGCCATGTGTTATGACTTACCAACTCACCCAAGAGTGTTCACCTTCCCATGAATTCGAATTGGCAAGAGAGAGATGCCATGTGTCATTGAAAAATCAAGCTAGTGTGGGTCCCACACCCTCCATATGTCTCCAAAACCACTTGCCACCTAGACTTTCTCTTGAATTTATTTATTCACCATATTTATTAAATACTTGAACCCTTCTAATGTCTAAACATCATTTACCAGCTTCCTTATTACAATTCCACATATGCCCATCCAACCTAGGAAACTAGTAGGATTGATGGGATTGTCTTACTATGCAATTATTTGAATGGGGAAATTACACACCGGATTGGAGACACTATGCCTTTGTCACCCTCCGAACTCACATATGAGGCTATCTAGTCAGTACCAGAGGACCACTTAGTTATGGCCTCCACCTCCTATTCTCTACAGTGGACATCATCCGATCCCTTGCTATGGACTTTTCATTTTGATGAGTCCATTATGGAAATCATGAGTGCAGATGATCCTCCATGGGAAGACCTCCATCATCGTTCATGTTTCCTTCCCTTTTGGATACTATGGAGAACAACATTAACACCATCTTTGCACCAGATTTCCACTATGGCTCTCAATCCTCGATACTTACGTGTCAAACGGACTCCAAAGGAAACCTTGAAAACGTTGAGCCTACCACTTCGATAGACATTTCGGTTACTCCTAGTGTAGTGGAACACATTCAGTTAGGCCATAAGTGTTCCCCTGAAGAAGGCATTGCTTGTATGGCCTTATTCAAGCAATTCTGAGACATTTTCGCTTGGACCTACGAGGAGATGCTTGGGATAGACCCCACCATTGTTTTACACGAAATCAAAACCAATCCCGACGTCAAACCTGTCTGCCAAAAGTTGTGACCGGTACACCCTCGGAAGACTACGACAATCAAGGAAGAGATTGAGAAACTCTTGAAGGCCGGATTCATTTATCCTCTCCCATTGATAGAATGTGTCTCAAACGTCGTCCCTATTACTAAAAAAACAAGGTACCATTTATGTCTGTGTCGATTATTGGGACACAACAAGTCTTGTCCTAAGGACAACTACTCGACTCCCTTTATTGATCAGATTATCGACAATTGTGCCAGAAGTGTCATCTTTTCATTTATGGATGGATTTTCTGGCTACAACCATATTGAGATCCACCCCGCCGACCAACACAAGACTATATTCATCTACCCTTGGGGAACATTTGCATATCTTAAACTTTCGTTTGGTCTTAAAAACGTTGGTGCCACATTCTAGTGGGCCATGTCATATGCCTTCCGCGATATGAAGGACTTTGTGGAACCATACCTAGATGACCTCCCTGCCCACTCAAAGAAGCGTGAGTTCCACATAGATCATCTCATGGTTGTTTTCCTCAGATGCAGATGGTACAATATCTCTCTGAACCCTCATAAGTGTATTTTCTGTGTCGATTCTGGACACCTCTTAGGGTTTATCATCTCGCAAGATGGGATCCGCATTGATCCCTTAAAGGTGGAAGCCATTGTCACACTCCCGCCTCCAACTAATATTACAGAACTTCATAGTCTGCAAAGACGAGCAACTTATTTAAGGTGTTTTGTCTATAATTTCGTGCAAAAGATGCAGGGTTACATGAGATTGTTGAAAAAGGACATCCCGTTCATTTGGGATGACCAAGCTCAACAATCTTTTGAAAGTTTGAAATATGCCATCACTCATGCCCCTATGCTCCAACTGCCGAATTACTATCGAGATTTTATTCTATACCTTGCTGCTTCCAACACCACTATCACCATGGTTTTGGTGCAGGAAGACTAGAATGTCCAAGAACATGTGATATACTATGCCAGTAAAGGTCTTATTAACGCTGAAACTTGATATTCACATGTTGAGAAGTTCGCTCTCGCGGCGGTTATCGTCGTCCAGAAGTTTTGACATTACATTCTGCTTCGCACCACCACCATCATCGCTGATTCGAACCCCATGTACCGCGATTCAACATGTCAGGTGCTTGGGGGCAAGTATTCACGCTAGATTGTGATACTGCAAGAATTTGATCTTATTTTCGAGAAGGTTAAGTCTAAAAAGTCTTTGGTGTTTGCTGAGCTTATCTGCGACCTTCCCCATGCTGATGTAGACTCTGAGCCCAATGACTCTTTTCTATATGAGTCATTGTTTCTTATCAGTACGTCTGATCCATGGTATGGATATATCACTTTGTATCTTCGGACCCAATGTTTCAATCCTCAATTGTCTCACGACGACCGTCGTCGAATACGCCACCATGCAAAGTATTATCTGATTATTAGTGATACTTTGTATCTCCGTGGTATCAATTACATTCTTCAATGTTGTCTGACTCATGATGAGGTTGAACATGTCTTAAATGACTGTCATGCTGGGGCTTGTGGTGGTCATCTCTTTAGGATGGCTACAGCCCAGAAGATTCTTCGCACGGGATATTATTGGACGTCTATCTTTAAATATTGTATCGAGGCCGTAAAAAAATGTCCTCCATGTCAACATTTTCATACGAAAAAGCACACCCATCCCACCCCATTACATCCAGTTATTTCCATTGGCCCCTTCACTAAATGGGCCATCAACTTCATGCATTGTAAGCCTAGCTCAGCCGGAGGGCATAGTTACATCATTGTAGCTGTGGACTAATTTACAATGTGGGCTAAGGCAATGCCTACATACACGAATGACGGCAAGACCGCCACACTCTTCATGTTTAATCATGTCATAGTGCGGTTTGGAGTTCCTCACTCTATAGTTACCGAACATGGTTCTCACTTTCAGAACCGCATGGTTGAGGAATTGAGCAATAGATTGGATTTTTGTCGCGAAAAATCAACACCCTGCTACCCACAGTCCAATGGACAGGTCGAGGGCATTAAAAAGGTCTTGAAAACTATGGTCCAACGTATGGTGGGTACGCACAAGTCCAACTGGCATAATATGCTCTTTTCAACATTATGGGCCTACTGACTTCCATTAAAATCATGACTAGATTTACTCCCTTCCAACTAGTGTATGGATTGGATGTTTTCCTTCCTATTGAGTGCGAGATTCTGTCCCTCAAGCTCGCCATTGAACTTCTCCCCAACACTACTGTCGAGGAAGAACGTTTCCTCTACCTAGCTAAGCTCGATGAGACTCGCCGTGATGCTACTCTTTCCAATGAGTCTCAAAATAAATGCATCAAAGCGCAATATGATAAGACGGTAGAGCCTCACATCTATAGCGAAGGAGATTTGGTCCTTACATATGACCAAAAACGTGATAAGCTGGGGGCAGGAATGTTTGAGTCCATGTGGAATGGACCTTACATAGTGAAACACATCTTAGAGAAGGGAGCTTATGAGCTTGAAGACTATGACGGGATATATTTGGGTGAGCCCCGCAATGGGCTCTACCTAAAGAGGTACTATGCCTGAGTCTTCATGCGTAAGTACTTTTGTATATACTATACATGGCATGTGTGTGTTTTTGTGTGGTGTGACACTTTGATTTCTGTGTGCTTAGGTCTTGTTTCATTTCTTATACCATGTTCGGTCTGTGTGTGCAGATGGAAACTTGCTATAGATTCGCAGATGACGCTAGCTAGCATACTCACAACCTTGCTTTGGCAGCTTGGGTACTCTACTCACCTACTGGTGAGATTATCAGCTCAGGAGGAATGTGTCTAGGTTTCACAACCAACAATGCTACAGAATATCAAGCAGTCATTGGAACCCTAACCGACATTATTTATTTGGGTATGGACCATGTTGTAATCCACTTGGATTCTCAACTAGTGGTCTCTCATCTTAATCGAGTCTACACCATTCGCGATCCTACCTTACTCTGTCTCTATAGACGATCCCATCTCCTGGAAAGGTCCTTCGAGTCCATTCAGTACCTGCACATTCCACGAGATGTAAACACAATTGCCAACTCCATGGCCAACTTTATCTTAGATTGGTACATTGCACACACATAAGCATATTCATGAACTGTTAAAAGTAGACATAACATGTAAATAACTCATTTTATAAGCAAACACATAAACAAGATCACATCATTCATCCATTTAAAATGCATAATGTATAAAACCACCAAAATGTTTGTATATATATATATATATATATATCATTATAAAAAGTAGTGTTGGTACAAAATCTGAGGCATGATGGCTTTCAGTGAGTCTCTACACAATCTGAGGCTTCTGAGCTCTCAGTACATACATAATAACAACATAAGGACTAATGCCTCACCCGTGCACCCGTAGGTCTGGCAGCTCTATCCTACTGAGTTTGGAAATAGTCAAATGCTCTCGCTACCTTGCGAAGCAGCACATTGAAGCGCACTGACGCTCCCACCACGTACCTCTGCATAGGCCATGGTAACTCATCCACTATTGGCTTAGGAATACCTAACGTCAACCTAGTCAAGTTCTCGTATATGTCCTCCATCTCCATGATGGCAGCATGTATGGCTGGAGCCATGGCTACTCCCTCTCCTCTCTCTCTCCTCGCGAGAAGAGAAACTCCTACTGGTCACACGGGGCCCACATCTGTACACACATGTTATTAACTTGTCAGTACTATAAAAAAAAATCATAAATACACAAAACTAAAAAATACAAGGGTCATTGTTCTTACCGATGTCTCCCCACGCTGCTCCCTCGGGCAGTGCCAAGTCCAGTTCCTCCCTGTAATCCGTACCATTGTACGGATAGTCCTCTACCATGAGCAGCCAGTCTTCCAGCCAGGTGAAGAAATGAGGACTGCACTCGATGATAGGGTCCCCACCATGACAGGCCATCACCTCTTTCCATCTGGCCATGTGAGGATCCTTAGGATCCCTATCATCCAAAGGTACCTATGGGCACAAGAGGGGAACCCGCTCCAATATAAATGAGATCACTATGGATCTGTATTTGAACTGCTTGAGCTCTCCATGCTGACACTTGGTCAACTGAGCTTGAATGTTAGCGAGGAGTCCCTCGCACTAGTTGAATATCTTCGGAGACATGCATTCCTCCGCATACAACATCTGGGACCTAGTAGCTAGATGGGGCACCTGGCTCCCTGCTATCCTCATGATGGTAAAAATTATGACATGCAACGGACGATCTCGTACCTCTTTGATGGGAATATTCCCACTAGAAGCACGAGTATGAGCAGTACAATGCTGTAGAATCATGTCATCCACAGTCCAATCACTTCCACGTGATCTGGTAAGGGCCACATTGTCCCCCCTCTGGGTCAATCCCATCAATAAGTAGATGTCCTCGACATCTATATTCAAAGTGTGCTCTCCGATCACAAAATACTACTGCATGGTGTCCCAACAATGGACTATATGTTGTAGCAGTGGTACTTGGGCCCTCATGCCCTGAACATTGAATAACTTCAGGAGCCCATAGTTCCGCAATGCCTCTACACATAACAGATCATTTGCAGCTTGCACATCATCTACCTCATGTTCTCGCTCACGCAACTCTAAGATGATGATTGGCTGATGTTAACCTACAAAAAGGAGCATTTTAACATCATTAGAACTCTTTCCAACCATTGGAGTTTTATTTTTGGGGATAGGTTTGTTGGTGGGGTTGGATGTTTCTATCGTCGCACCTCATCAATACTAACAGTGTGACATCATTGCAATCCAACTTTGTGGGATTTGGAACGACCCGTGTTCGTCGCAGTTCCCGTAAAGGAGACCTGTGACGAACCGAGGAGGCAATAGCCCTCCACAAACAAACTAAAAAACCCAAAAAATGAACTAAACATAAAATTGTAAACCACTGGAAATGTGTTGGATAAGGATTAGAGTTACCTGCCCCGAACAGCTCGTGAAATGGTTGCTCGCAGCTCCCGAAATCGACAAGTGAACTTTTGGCTCCAAATGGCACTTCTTCTCCCCAATTTGGCAAATGAACAATGGTAACTATATTTGGTTTTTGTTTCTATTTATAGACAAAAAGGCATATTCTTTTTCAAATATTTGTTTCTTTTTAGGTCATTTGCTATTGTTTGGATCATTTTTATGACATTTGAATACCCGATTGAATTTTTGACCTAGTTTTCAAGTGTGCAGGAGTTGTTAATTGTTCTTTGCACATCTTTCTCACATTATAACGGTCATTTCAGGTATGAACAACCTCTTGAATGTTTTTTCATTATTTGTATCTGTTAGATTGTAATTATTTGATGATGACAAACTTACTCTTTGTTCTTTTTCATGCTCTTAAAACCATAAGAATAAGTTACCAAGTTACGATTTATCACTTTTCTGGGCTCGTTAAACTCCTACGGAAAAGGAATCCCCCTGAAGTCTATCTTTAAGCTCTTTTTAGGCTCCCAAAATATGAAAATATTGTCAAGTGAACTTGTTGCATTCACACTTGTTAAAGATTTTGAATGGTAGTCTCCATGGTGATAGTTTACCCATTTTTCGGACTAGGGGGCACTAATGAAAAAATGTATACTCCACCCAATCATGAATGGAAGAGTCCTCTCCCGTGTTGTTTTACCATTTTTCGGGCGATGAGGCTAACTTTACGAAAAAGGACCATTGGAGTCTTCTTTAGTTCTTTTTGTACTCTCTAAACATGAAATGATGACTGAGTGTTTCCTTCCATGGACTCGTTAAAATTCAACATTGAAGGGCCCATCATGGGATGAACCCCTCCTATCCCAAGTTCAGAAAATATTTGGGATTGGACTCATCTATGAGATGAGCTATACCGAGCATTTGGTTACCCTCATCAAGCTCATAAAAAACACATGAGGCACTCATCATTCATGATGGGGAAAAAGGAAAGATCTTATGTTACATACCTTTATCAAGTGGTAGTACCTAGTCGTTCTTGAACATGGCACTCATTTGCATTTGCATACAATACTTGTATCATCCGTTTGTCCTCAAGTTTCACCTACTTCCTGAGTCTTGTCACTCTTTTGAGTCATTCAAAGAATGATTCCATCATCTGTTGCATTAGAAGTTGGTATCATAACTCATCAAATCAATACTTCCAAGCCATGCCATGCCCATGTTCAAGAATTTTTTCAGTACTCATTATCTGCAGTGAGTACAACTTCCATCATGTCGGTTTACTTTGATTCAATCTTGCATGTTACTATATCATCCGATCCAATCTACACATTTTTTTTGTGTTTCGTGTCGATTATGGGGGATTCATCATGGCCCTCCTTCGACAGATTCATCCTTGTTGAATTCAAATCATCATCTGAGGATTGAATCTAGAAACCAACCAAGTACCTTGGCCCTGCATGCCTCAATGGTAGGTTACCTCGCTTTCAACATGAGTTTACATCATTGACTCTTGATTGAAATATTTTATCTAGCATTCAAGTTCAACTCATTTATTCACACTTGATGATATGTACTATGATACCTTGGGAATCATTGACATTAATAGTGATCTCCCTTGCACTTGTTAATGGTATACATCAATGATCGGTAATCAAGTGGTTTCTACCATGTTCGACGTCAAGACATTTGTAATCACATGGATATATTTGTATCATTACAGGTTTGACTTGAAGACCCTTGGGAGTCATATTTTACCCAAGTTGTGATGGATATTGTATTGAGTCATATCACACGGATCCACATTTGTATTGGTCGTGGTTGTTTTATCATCTCATCATGGATCTACACTTGTGTCTAGTAGCCATGATTCTGTTCAGTCAGTCTTTACTATCATGAATCTGCAATGTATTGGTCAGCATCCATGTTGTACATCGTATGAGACTGTGTACTCAGATTCAGTTGTACTGCAGGAGTTTCCTTCATCCGACAAGCCATTGCCATTCCTTTTGTCAAAGCATTTCACCTGTCCAATTTCAACAGCTTCATGCTTTTGGGGGAATTCTATTACACCTAAATCTTACCATCAAGAGACTCAATGTAAACATCCCTAAAGTTTCCTTGACTAAGTTATTAACCTAGAAGAGATGCAGAACCATTTATGCTAGGTTTTGAGAGGTCATTGCTGGCTTCCTTAATGCATCATGCGACATCACAGGTTATCCTCTTGTAGCCTACGACGATGTCAGTTAATGGACAAAAATAGCTCCTTCGAGCGTATTCTCAAAGCCAGCTAACATGGATCCCTATCCCTGATCTTTTGGGAGAGCTAGAATTCGGTTCCTAATCTCTTGGAAGGATCCCCTATCTCTCTCCTACCATATCTCAACCTACCCTATCCACTTAGTCCTATATAAGTGAAGCTCACTCCCATTCCAAAGGGAGGAATTTTATAGTGTCTACATGCTGGTGAAATCACCTTAGAAGAGATCTCTATTTATCTATTGGGAGACTCACACTTCCTTGCGAGGCTTTGGCTTTGGTTTGATCGAATGAGGATTGCTATGTCAAGTCAATGGTTGTAATATTTCTATCCTATGTATTTCTCTTTTCAATACAGTAATATAAGTGCTTTCCACCAAAATCTCATTGTGTTAATGATATCTTATGTAGTTTTCCTACTTGACTGCTTACTCAGATCTATTATTGTATAGATGCATTTTACTTGTTTTGTTGTCTTGTTATCTTGATAGGTCTTGCAGCTCGGATCTGAAGATCGTCAAGCTTGGAGAAACATTCGAGGAGAAAAGAATTAGCGATCTATAAGGTAAAGGTATCTAGTTCCTTGATCCTTAATTAGATCTAAGAGAGTGATTTATATTTTGTCCTATTTGTTATAGAATCGCGTTGAGCTAGGGAGATCATGCCTTGAGTCCACTCTTGGTAGATTGTCTGTCAAAGACCCCCTAACACCCCCCCTCGCATTCTCTCTCACTATTGCTAAACACCTACTCTCTCTTCCTAGACCCTCTCCACCCTCCACTCTGTCTCTTATTTCCCTAAGCCTCTCTCTCTCTCTCACTCTCTCTACCCCCACCCTATACCCTTCTTATCTCTAACTACACTAAGATCCCTAGACCATTTCCTACCCACCCTAATGCCTATCTCTTCACTCCTGCAACTTTCATCCTCTAGATACCCCTAATAACCCACACCCTCCTTATACCCATGCCCTAGATTGCTCTCTCTCTCTCTTTTCTATACTCCACCTATCCCTAACCCAACCCTATCTCTCTCACCCAACCACCTAACAGCCCCCTAAAAACCCCTTCTCTCTATCTCACAAAATATATCACTACATGTAACCCCCCTCTCTCTCCCTAAGCCCGTCCTAATCTCCCTATCCATAACCACCCTCTTTGCCTCCCTCTCTCTCTCTCTCTTCCAATCCCTCTCCCCCTACAACTAACCACACTCGCATATCTCTCTCTCTCTCTCTCTCTCTCTTCCCCCAACCTATCCACCCCATCCTCTTTAATTTCCCCAATTCTCCCTAATCCCATACACTCTCCCCCCCGCTTTGATATCCATCTATTTCTATCCCCTAAACACACTCCTCTACTTACCAATAATCACACACGCAATCTCCCCTCAAACATTGCACCTCTTCCCCCACCTTATACCTCCTCCTCCCTCTAAATTCCCTAATATTTCCTAATCCCCTACACCCACTCCCCCCACTATGATCTTGTTATCGGACAATCCACTCGAGCGGACGCGAGTAGGATCTCCCTAGCTCAAAGTGAGTCTAGAACAAATAAAACAAACTACAAGTGCATCTCCTAGATCTACTTAAGGATCAAGTACTAGATGTCTTACCTTTTATTTCGCAATCCTTTATCCTGAATGCTGCTCCATGCCTCACGGTTGTCAGATCCAAGCTACAAGACCTGTCAAGACAAGAAACATGAGAAACCAGTAAAAGACATCTATACAATAAGAGATCTAAGTAAACAATTAAGCAAGTAAACTACTCAATATCGTTACACACATGAACAATACTGGTGGAAAGCATTTGTATTACTATAAATAGAAGAGTACATGATAGAGATATAGAACCACAACCAATGACTTAATGTTGTAGCCCTTCTCCGACCAAGCCAATTTCCATAACCTTTCAAGGAAGTATGAGTTCTCCAATAGGTGAGTGGAGATGTTCTAAGAGTGATTTCACCAGCATGTAGATACCATAGGCTTCCTCTCTTTGGGATGGGAGTGAGATTCACATATATAGGACTAAGTGGATAGGGCATGGATAGGATAGGTTGAGAAATGGTAGGAGAGAGATAGGGGATCCTCCCAAAGAGTCAGGAATCAAGTACCAGCTCCCCTAGAGGTCAGGGATAAGCCCCTTAATGAGCAAGTTTCGAGAAGGATCTCAGATAAGCTATTTTTTCCCATTAACTGACCTTGTTGCACCTTGCAATGGAGAAAGCTGCGACGTCACATGTTGCTAGGGTGCAACCTATGATGACTCTTCAAAACCTATCACAATTGGGTACAAATCCTCCCAGGATGATTACTTAGTCCAGGTATCTTCAGGGGTGTATACACTGAATCTTATGATGAGTAGATTTTGGGTGTAACAGAATTCCCCCCAAAGCATGAAGCTGTTGAAGATAGATAGGTGAAGTGATTTGACAGAAGTAATGGGAATAGACTCGTCGAGTGAAGGACACTGCTGCAGTACAACTGACTCTGGACTGACAATCTCATATGAAGTACAACATGGCTGCCGACCAATACATTGCAAATCCATGATAGTAATGACTGATTGAACACAATCATGGCTATTAGACACAAGCGTAGATCCATGATGAGATGATAACACAGCCACGACCAATACAAGTGTGGATCTGTGTGACATAACTCAATACAAAATCCATCGCAACCTGGGTGAAATATGACTCCCCAGGGTCTTCAAGATGACCCCACAATGATACCAATCTATCCATGTGATTACAAATGTCTTGACGTCAAACATCGTAGAAACCACTTGATTACTAGTCATTGATGTAAATCGTTAAGAAGCACGAGGGAGATCACCATTGATGTCAATGATTCCCAAGGTATCACAGTACATATTATCAAGCATGAATAAATGAGTTGAAGTCGAATGCAAGATGAAATCTTTCAATCAAGAGTCAATGATGTAAACTCATGACGAAAGTGAGCTAACCTGCCATTGAGGCATGCAGGGCCAAGGTACTTGATTGGTTTCTAGATTCAATTCAAATGATGTGTTGAAGTCAACAAGGATGAATCCGTCGAAGGAAGGCCATGATGAATCCCACATCAATCGACATGAAACAAGACAAAAGATGTGTAGAGTGGATCAGATGGTACAGTAACATGTAAGACTGAATCAGAGTTACAACGACATGATGGCGCGTGTACTGGCTATAGATAACAAATGATGAATGTGTTCTTGAACATGGGCATGGCATGACTCAGTAGTATTGACATAATGAGAATGACGCAAAATTCTAATGCAAATGATGATGGAAGCTTTCTCCGAATGACTCAGAGGAGTAATAGGACTCAGAAAGTAAGCGGGGACTCATAGACAAACAGATGACCCAAGTATTGTATGCAAATGCAGATGAGTGCCATGTTCAAGAATGACTACATACTGCCACTAAGGTATGTAACACAAACGCTTTCCTTTTTCCCCATCATGAATGATAAGTGCCTCATGTGTTTTTTATGAGCTTGATTAGGGTAACCAGATGCTTGGTATAGCTCATCTCATAGATGATTCCAATCCCAAATGTTTTCTGAACCTGGGATAAGAGGGGTTCGTCCCATGATGGGCCCTTCAATGTGAAAATTTGACGAGTCCATAGAAGGTAAACTCGGTCATCATTTCATGTTTAGAGAGTTTGAAAAGAACTAAAGAAGACTCCAACAATCCTTTTTCGTAAAGTTAGCCTCATCGCGCGAAAAAGGGTAAAACAACGCGGGAGAGGACTCTTCCAGTCATGATTGGATGGAGTATACCTTTTTCGTAATTAGTGCCTTCTGGTTCAAAAAAGGGGTAAACTATCACCAGGAAGATGACCATTCAAATACTTTAACAAGCATGAATGCGACAAGTTCACTTGGCAATCTTTTCGTTTTTTGAGAGCCTAAAAAGAGTTTAATGGCAGGCTCCAAGGGGTGTCCTTTTCCATAGGAGTTTAATGAGCCCAAAAAAGTGATAAATCATAACTCGGTACTTGTTCTCATGGTTTCATGACTATTAGAACAAACGAAGAGTAAACTCATCATCATGCAATAATTACAAACTAACCGTTGCAAAAAATAATGACAAAATGTTCAAGGGAGTGTTCATACCTGTGATAATCATTGTGATATGAGAAACGGCATGAAAGACCACCTACAACTCTTGCATGCTAGAAAACTTGTCAAATATCCTCAAATATGGAAAAAATGGTCAAAAACTATGATAAATGGCAAGAGCATCAAAATATTTGAGAAGGAATATTCCATTCTATCTATAAATAGAAATATGGGCAAAAAATAGAAAACATTGTTTTAATTGCTAATTTGGGTGGAGAAGTACCAATTTGGAGCCAAAACTTCCTTTGTCAATTCCGGGAGCTACGATCCACCATTTCACCAACCGTCTGGATTAGGTAGGCCTAAACTTCATCCAACAACTTTCCAGTGGATTAGTTTTTTATTTTAGGTCCATTTTTTGGGTTTTTTGATGAGTTCATGGAGGGATACTGCGCTCTCAGCTTATCGTAGTTGGCCCTTTCGAGACCTACTGCGAGATCGAGTCATCGCAAGCCTCGAATGGGAGAAGTGCGACAACATCGCACTATACGCAAACGTATAGTGTGATGGCAGAGTTGCAAATTCCAAACATAAAAAAGAATCCAAAAAATCGACTTGTGGAGGTTGAAGCAGGACCTAACCGTGTTTAAATGTCCTTCTTGGTAGGTTACCAACTAGCCAATATGGTATTGGAGTGGCAAGAGAGAGAACATGAGCTAGAAGATGAACAAGTTGCAAACGATCCACAATGCATGCATGCTTTGAGAAACTGCAAGTTATTGAAGTTCATTGAGATCCAGGGGATGAGATCCTAGATCCCACTACTGACACACATGCTCTAGAGTTGGGATGCGGCTCAACAATACTTTGTGGTTGGTGAGCATATCCTCCCGATAGACATTGAGGATATCTACTTTATTACTAGTTTGTCCCGAAGAGGGGACACTGTACATCTTACTGGAACACGGCCAGTGACCATACAATTGATGACATGATATCGCAACACTGTATTCCTACCGCTCGACCTTCCAGTGGGAAGATACTCATCAGGGATGTGGTGATCCACCCACTGTGTACTGTATTGCTTACCATTACTAGGGTGGTGGGTAGCCAAGCCCCACATACGGCTTCTTGGACTCAGATGTTGTATGCGGAGGACTGTATGTCCCCCAAGGTTTTCAACTGGTGAGAGGGTCTCCTTGCAAACATCTGAGCTCAGCTAACCAAGTTTCGGCGAGGGGAGCTCAAGTAGTTTGGGTATGGATCGATCATAGTATCGTTCCTCTTAGAGTGGATTCCTCTTCTACATCCATAGTTTCTACTTGATGACAAGGAACACAGGGATCCCCATATGCTCAGATGGGATTAGGTCATGATCCGTCATGGTGGTGGGCCCATCATTAGCTTTGGTCCCAAGTTCTTCAACTGGCTAGAGGGCTAGTTACTCATAGTCAAGGACTTCCCATATAGTGGCATGGACTTCCGAGAGGATCCCGACTTGATGCTGCTGGAGGGTGCAGCATGGGGTGACATAGGTGAGAACAAAACTATCCTTGTATTTTTAGTTTTGTATATTATATCATTTTTTTTATGCAGTGCTAACAAGTATGTAATATGTGTGTGCAGATGTGGGCCCTGTACAGCTGGTGGGTCTCTCCCTTCTAGCGAGGAGAGATAGAGGCGGGGAGGCAGTCGTTCTTGCAGGTGCTCATGCTGCCATTGAGGAGATGGAGGAGGTGTACAAGAACCTGTCCCAGTTGACCGTGGAGGTCCTGAAGCCAGCTATTGATGACTTACCGAGGCCCATGCAGAGATTTGGGGTTGGAGCATCTGTGCGCTTCAACACCTTACTCCGCAAGGTGGCTTGGACTATAGACTGCTTCCTCACCCAGCGACAGTGAGCTGTTCGAGCTAGGGGTGGTGTACGGGTCAGGCGTCCTGCTTGATGACACTTTTATACTTGTACTGAGAGCTTAGAGGACTCATATTTTGTACTACTGAAAGCTACCATGCTTCAGATATTTGTAGAGACTTACTGAAAGCCGTCGTGCTTCTGATTTTGTACCAGCACTACTTTTGAGCGATATATATATATACAGTCATTTCCGATGATTTATACATTATGTGTTTTTCAAAAATGATTAGTGATGTGATCTTGTTTACATGTTTTCTTTTATACATTGTATTTACATGTCGTGAATGCTTTTACATATTATGAGTGTTATGTGTGTGTGATGTACCAATCTAAAATGAATTTGTCCATCAAGTCAGCAATTGTGTTTAACTCTAGTGGAATGTGTAGGTACTGAACGGATTCAAATGACCTTTCCAGGAGACGTAGTTGTTTGAAGAGATAGAGTAAGGTGGGATCATGGATGGCATAAACTTGGTTAAGATGGGAAACCACTAATTGACAATGTGGTTCATACCCAAGGAAATGGCATTAGCTAGGGTTCTGATTACTGCCTGATATTCTGCGGCATTGTTGGTCGCAAACCCTAGGAAACTTCCTCCTGAGCTAATGAGCTCACCTGTAGGGGAATATAGTACCCAAGCTGCTGAAGCAAGGTTACGGGTATGTCGGCTGGTGCCGTCCGTGAATCCATGCCATGATGCCATCTGCACACGCAAACAAAATATGGTATAAGAAGCGGAAATAAGATCAAAAGACACTTGAAAAGAAATGCGTCATACCACGCAAAAACAAAAAAAAACATGGCATGTATAGTATATACAAGCAAGTCTATGCATGAGAGATCAAGCATAGTATCTCTTCAGGTAAAGCCCATTGCGGGGTTCACCCAAAGAGATTTTGTCATAGTCTTCAAGTTCATAAACACCTTTCTCCAAAACACGTTTGACAATGTAAGGTCCATGCCACATGGATTCGAACTTTCCTGCTCCTAATTTGTCGTGCTTTTGGTCATAAGTAAGGACCAGGTCACCCTCGTTAAAGATACGAGGTTCAACAGACTTATCATATTGGGCTTTGATGCATTTCTTGTGCGCTTCATTAGCAAGAGCAGCATCTCGGCGAGACTCATCAAGTTTTGCTAAGTGCATAAAATGTTCTTCCTTGACAGTAGTGTTAGGAAGAAGTTCGACAGCGAGTTGTAGAGATGGAATTTCGCACTCTATAGGTAGGACATCATCCAATCCATATACCAATCGGAAAGGAGTGAATCTTGTGGTGGATTTGACGGAAGTTCAATAGGCCCATAAAGCTGAAAAGAGCATGTTATGCCAATTGGACTTATGTGTCCCTACCATCCTTTGGACCATAGTTTTCAAGACCTTGTTAATGGCCTCAACTTGTCCATTAGAGTGCGGGTAGTAGGGTGTCAAATTTTCATGGCAAAAACCCAACCTGTCGCTCAATTCATCAACCATATGGTTATGAAAATGAGAACCATGATTGGTAACAATTGCCCGAGGAACTCCGAACCATGTTATTACATGATTGAACATGAAGAGTGCGGCGGTTTTGCTATCATTCTAGTATGTAGGCATAGCTTCATCCCACTTTGTAAAGTAATCCACAGGTACAATGATGTAACTATGCCTCCCGGTCGAGGTAGGCTTACAATGCATAAAGTCAATGCTCCATTTTTTTAATGGGCCAACGAAAATAACCAGATGTAACGGGGCAGGGTGAGTGCGCTTCTTCGTATGGAAGTGTTGGTAAGGAGGACATTTTTTTACGGCCTCAATACAATCTTTGAAGATAGTAGGCCAAAAATATCCTACACGCAAAATCTTTTGGGCTGTAGCCATCCCAGAGAGGTGACTACCACATGCCCCAGTGTGACAGTCATTGAGAACGTGTTCGGCCTCATTCTAAGTGAGACAACGTCAAAGAATTGAATCGACGCCATGACGATACAAAGTATCCTTGATGATCAAATAATACTTTGCATGGTAACGTATCTTACGACGATCATCGTGAGACAGTTGAGGATCGAAGCATTGGGTTTGAAGATATAACAAGATATCTCCATACCGCGGATCAATCGTACTGATGAGAAACAATTATTCATCCGGAACAGAGTCATTATGCTTAATTTCTGCATCAGGATAGGGAAGGTCACAAATAAGCTCGACAAACACCAAAGACTTCTTAGACTTGGATTTCTCGAAAAGAAGATCGAATTCTTGCAGTATCATGATCCAGCGTGAATACTTGCCCCCAAGTACCTGACGTGTCAGTACGTAGTACATGGGAATCGAGTCGGCAATGATGGTGGTGGTGCAGAGGAAGATGTAGTGACGAAACTTTTGGACGGAAATGATTACCGCGAAAGCAAGTTTTTCAACATGTGAATATCTAGTTTCAGTGCCGGTGAGACCCTTACTCGCATAGTATATTACATGTTCCTAGGTTTTTTGATCCTCCTGTACCAAAACCATGGTGATAGTGATAACATAAGAGGCGAGATATAAGATGTAATCTCGATAATAATTAGGCGGTTGGAGCATGGGGGCATGCGTGATGGCATGTTTGATACTTTCGAAGGATTTTTGAGCTTGATTGTCCCAAATGAACGGGATGTCCTTCTTGAGCAGTCTCATATACCCTTGAGTATTCTCCGCGAAATTGCAAACAAAACGTCTTAAATAAGTCTCCTTCCCTTGGAGACTTTGAAGTTTTGTTACATTAGTTGGGGGTGGTAGGTTGACGATGGCCTCCACCTTTAAGGGATCAATGCGGATCCCATCCTTCGAAATGATAAATACTAAGAGGCATCCAGACTCAATGCAAAAGACACACTTATGAATATTGAGATGGATATTGTACTATCTGCATCTGAGGAAAATGGCCGTCAGATCATCCAGGTAAGGTTCCACAAAGTCCTTATTCTCATGGAAGGCATACGACATAGCCCGCTGAAACATGGCGCCAACATTTTTAAGGCCAAATAGGAGTTTGCGGTATGCAAACGTACCCCACGGGAAGATGAAAGCCATCTTATGTTGGTTGGCTGGGTTGATCTCAATTTGGTTGTAACCAGAAAAACCATCCATAAATGAGAAGATGACACTTCCGGCACAGTTGTCGATGAGCTGGTCGATGAAGGGGGTCGGGTAGTTGTCTTTTGGACAAGCACGGTTAAGGTCCTGATAATCAACACAGATGCAAATGGTGCCCTACTTTTTGTTCACATGAACGACATTTGAGACCCAATCCATCAATGGGACAGGATAAATAAAACTGCTTTTAAGAGTTTTTCAATTTCTTCCTTAATTGTCGCAGTCTTCTGGGGGTGTACCGGTCGCAACTTTTGGCGTACAAGTTTGATGTCGGGATAGGTTTTTATTTCATGAGAAAGAATCACGGGGTCTATCCCAGGCAAATAGGACCAAGAAAATACGTCTCAAAATTGCTTGAACAAGGCCGTGCTAACAGCGATTTCTTCAGGGGACCACTTTTGGCCTATACGAATGTGTTCCATTATACCAGGTTTCATCGAGATGTCTACCAGGTTAGTTGGCTCAATGTTGGCCAAGTTGCCCTTTGTGTCTGTAAGACATGTAAGAATGGGAAAATGAGGGGATGGGTAGATATCTGGTGAAAAGAGGGTGTGAATGTTGTCCTCTATGTACTCCAAAGGAGGAAGAAAAGATGACCTATGGTGGAGATCATCCCACGGACTATCGTCAATATTCATTACTTCCATGATGGACTTGTCTGAATGAAAAGTCTGAAGTAAGAGATCAGGTAGAGATGATGTTTTTCATAGAGAACAGGATGGAGAGGCCATAGTTAAATGGTCTTTCAGTGCTGATTGGATAGCCTCGTAAATATGTTCAGCGGGTGAAAGAGGCATTATATCTCCAAGTAGGTGTGTTGTGGCTTCATCTGATACAAGCGAAAGCATCATAGAGTGAGATGAAATCTCTGTGGAGACGATGTGCACCATAGCAACATGATTAGAGGGGTCCGTGGTTGGAAAAATTCCCATGAGAGATCAATCTTTCAACAGGCCAACCCCTACACTCTCATACTATTTTGACATATGTCCAATGGAAGGAAGGTGGTCACTAGGATGAGTGGTGGCGTCTGGTGTACAAAAGTCTAATTGGTTGATAGTAACAATCCGTCCTTGGTGGGGGAATTGTACTATGTGGAACACTGAAGAGGATACCACCTGCATGGTGTAAAACTAATTGTGACCAAGCAAGAGATTATAATCTATTGGGGCCGAGACCACTTCCACGTTAATGGTTACAGTCTTTCCGCCCAACTCAACTGCAAGATCTTGTAAGATCCCATGAGGTTGAAAGCCATGCCTGTCGAATGCTTTCAACGTGGTAGGAGAACGATTCAATTCGGGGGAGCCTATGGCTCTCCAATAGGCGATCGACATGACAGAAGTGGAGGCACCTTCGTCCAAACGGGTACAATGGACAATCTTCCCAGCAATGTTCGCAGAAACTTAGAATGCGAGCTGGTGTGAGAGCGTCGACTTAAGGTTGTCAAGTCGAAACATGATGGTGTTCAAGGAATCGAGGTCAACTGCACCGATGGCTACAAGGAGAGTTTTGTGTTGATTAGGACAATTTTGCAAAACTTCTAGGGTAGACATGGCGTAAGGAGCTTGTGGCAAGTCCTCTACGATATTGTAATTTTGTGCCGCTCGAGCATTAGGATTGAAAATATCTTTTTGAATCGTACTCTTGGGCGGTCGCAATATCAAGTCTAAGGATGGCTTCTCAATGGTGAGAGAAGTTGATGGTACAGGGACATCAGTCAAGGAGTTGGAAGCTTTTTAGTATTACTTCCAGTGGGTTCCTTCAAAGGGATTGATTCGTAAGATCGCAGGCGAGTGTTCAAATTGATCATCTTGTTATGCAACATGAGAACATGTGTAGTATTGGATGGTTCCCCCTGGGTTGGGGGGGTTGAGCAATCATTTCCTGGTTCTGAATAGGAAATGGATCATTGAGGACTGCGGGAGTTGGTTTTCCCCGAAGAAATTTTTGTACTTTGTCTCTATGGGGACACTCCTTAGAAAAATGGTCATCTCCACACAGTAAACAAGGATAATTTAGTTTCCATTTCTGCTTGGTATCGTCAGTAGTGCTCTTTTGTTCCTGTTGGGAAGAAACTTTTTGGGTTTCCCTTTGTTCTTCTTCTTGCCGTCAAACTTCTGAGATGAAGCTGATTGAATAGAATTCACCTCTTCAGTTAGAGTAGGAGTGGTTGACTTGGTGGTGCTGTGTCCAACCTGAGCTAGTAAGGGGGAAGACCCTTGAAGGTTGGATGATCCAACAGTACTAGAGGCAAGCTGGGTGTTAAGGGATCCAATGATTCCATCAGTTTGAAGTCCCTTATGTGGTTTTGCGGGGTCATTAATGTCAGGGGGTGCGTCAGGTAGAATGTTAAACAGAGTGCCAAATTGAGTGTAGACCAGGTCTAGTAGATGGGCACTTGCGATGGCTTGTTCTTCGGTGACAACACCTGTCATGGAAACATCTTTTGCTATGGTGGGGATGATCAATTTTGTAAACCAGTCTGCTAGGAGTTGATCTAGAATAGGAGCTTTAATAAGACGTCATCTCCTTTGCCACTCATGGATATGATTAGAAATATGAGTGGCGGTATTCTGACAGAGCGAGGTTAAAAGCTCAGTACCAGTCTCATACCATATGGGCAGCTGGAAATGCGTCAAAAAGTTCATAGCAAGAGAACTGAAATTAGGAAAAGAGTGGGGTGGCAACTCAATGTACCACTTGGCAACCAAACCAGTGAGAGTCCTTTGAAACAATCTAAGAAAAATTGAATTGTCCATTAAGGAATTAGATGAACACCATAAGTGGTATGTCATCACATGGTTTTTAGGGTCTTCACCTATCTTGCCGTCAAATTTGGGGATATCAGACAGAAGTTTCACCCGAATTGGTGGACAATTAGATCCATGGTAAATAGGATCGTTGGTTAAAAGGGATAGGTCAGGTAGGTCCAAAGTAGCCAGGAAGGGCAGCTATGGATTAGGCTATACGTATTGATAATACGGATAAGGTGTGTAAGGACCAAACTAACTGTAAGGTGTACCATGATGAAACTGATCGTAGGGGGGTGTGCCGCCTAGACTAAAAGGTGGTCCATTCCAATAAGGTGGGGGTCCACCTCCGCCACTGGGAGGGGGTGGAGGTCCGCCGCCACCAGCGGGAGGAGGTGGGGGTCCATAACCGTAATAAGGTGGCCCACCACACCCTCCGCCTGGAGGGGGTGGTGGACCACCTCCACCGCCAGAAGGATGGGGGCCCCCACCACCTCCGTCACTGGAAGGATGAGAATCTCCACCACCGCCACCACCAACATAGTAATTAGGTCATCCATCGCCTCCACCTAGAGGGGGTGGTGGACCACCTCCACCACCCGAAGGGAAATATCCCCCTCCACCATGATAAGGTGGTCCCCCGCTGCCTCCACTTGGAGGGGGTGGTGGACCATTCCTGCCACCGCCGGAGGGTTGAAGGATATTGTAGGTAAAAGGAGGTGGAACTCCACCAAGGTTAGGTGGGGGTTGGCCGCCTCCAGCAGGAGGCAGCCGAAGGCCGGTCGGGGGTGGTGGTACTTGAGGGATAGTTGGTTGGGGTCCATGTTGCAACACAGGTTGTTTCCCCCATAGAGTGTATGGTGCGTTTCCAGGATTAGATTGACCTGGCGCAGGGTTAATGGAACCTGGATATGCTTGAATCCATGAGGGTTGAGTCATATTGGACGGCCCCCCAACATGAGATAATCCCATGGTGGATGGTCTAGCGGTTTGGGAAGGTCCAATGGAAGGTCCATTGGGGATTCTACCACCTATGTTCTAGTTAGGAAATGGGGGTTTCCCCCCAGCCATGGTAGGCTGACCACTATTCAAAGGTTGAACCAATGTAGGTTGTTGACTAGCTATCGTAGTAATAACATTACCAATAAGATAACCCAGGGAAATGGAATACCCTCCCCTCGAATTTTGAGGTGAGGGAGGAACTAGTAAAGTAACTGCGGTAGTGACGGGTGTGTTGGACTGTTGTCCTTCCATCAGTTGGTTCACTTGAGGTGCAGGACTGGACTCTTGTGAGGGTTGACTAGTCTTATTAGTGGTCTCATGGTGGGGTGCTTCAGGTGATCCAAAAGATATTGGACAAACTGAGATTGGTTGGTAAGGAGGTAACGATGGGTCTTGTACCCTTCGTTGGAGACTTGACTATCAAAACTCTTCAGCCATGGAATGAAAGTGAGCCAATTGGCCACGAAAGTAGGCTAAAGTGTCTTCCAGGGTGGTCTCACTGGGTGAGGATGAGATGGCAAAATGAGCCACTGGGTGGTCTGTAGAAGATGTCGAGTAAGCTGCTGAAGGACCAACAGCTGCAGTAGGGTCGCCCTGGGGTTGGTTTATCCATTCCAATGATCCAGGTTCTCCCGGGATGATGGGAGAAATGTCTTGTGAAGCGGGGGTTTGTGTTCCTTCATCCTGCAGGGGATGAGAGGTAGGTGAATCTGGTGGAGTTTGTGGAAACAAAAGTCCTCCAACATTCAAAGTGGGGTTTTCCACTTCAGTAACTACGATCGTGTTACACTGATCCATTCTTACCCTCAAAATAAACTCCAGATTAAGGGGATACTCAGGTGATAAGTTCAAGATCCTACGGGATCTTCTCCAGGGAAAATCCGCCAGAGTGTTAGGAAAATCAGCCAAGGAGGCCGAAACAGCGTTTCTCCTAAGGGTATGCTAAAAGAAAAGCAGTCCAGAAAAACCTACTCAAACTAAGGCAACAAGCAGACTTATGTGACAGAGTGGATTCAAAAGTCTGGAACCTTACGGGATTATCAAGGCATCACAAACCGCGATATACTGCAGGGTCCAACAATATGATGTGACAAGGAGGATTGGGACCGTACCCTTGCCTGCATACCCGATTACCTAGACAGTACATGCGTGCTAATATCCCTGAGTGCTATTCTCGATGTATTGCTTTGCCAAGACAGCCAAATGGTTAACTCAGTTGGTTTCAGGAATCCTAGTGGTGTCTCTTGATATACGCAAGGTACGTGGGAGCTCAAATCCGTAGTGGTGCTGTCTAATGCACAACCGTTCGGCAAGAGACCTTCCAATATACTACCGAGTATGTGATGCACCCTTCGATATACACCAAGTACAGATTATGGTACTTGGTGGGTACGTGAAGGAGCTCGATATACCGATAAGTATGTGGCAAACTACAATACCCCCGGGATACAGTGCTGGAAGATAACGACAACTACCATGCTTAACGACACCAGAACACGTTTCTAACTTAGACACAAGTTGCTAAAAATTTTACCTAGTTCTACTGTTAATTTTATCTTGGATGGTTAGGTGAATACATGAGGTGAGTACATAATTGGAAGCATAATGCAAGCCCTAGCTACATGCACGAAATATTATTTTCTTTCAATGAATTGTAGCTATGGGAAGGAGAAAGCTTTTTCCAATAGTATTGCCAAAACAAACTCAATGCAACACAATTCCAACTCGAACAAAACTTGACAATGAAAGTACTCTTTTCTTTTTCACCAAAACGCAAAAGTACACAACACTACTAAACCAAATCAAAACAACTTTTTTCTTTTCAAAGTAAAATGACCCTAAGTAATGAAAAGAGAGGATTCTAAAATGAAATATGTAAGCTTTTCAATTTCACTTTCACTGATCTAAAATCAACAAGAATTAAAAATGCCTCTATCTTTCCTTAGCATGGAATCAATCTTTGCAAAAATCAAAATGTACTTGAGCCTTCCAAGAAAATGAGCAATTCATAATTCGAGAAAAACACAATTGATCATACAGTCATTCAATTCTTCCAAAACATAAATGAGAATTTTCTAATGCATAACAACTTTCTTCAATAATGTTCAAGAAATGATGGAAAGAAGCACTTTTAATTTTTCAATGGATGCATCAAAGAAATAATTTGATAACAACTCTACTTTCATATCTAAATGGCTGAAAAGAAAACACTACCTACAGCACTCATACATTCAGAAAACTCAAGAAAAGACAAGCACTCAACCAAGCTAAAAGACACACTTAGTTCAAAATCAAGCAGCAGCAAACAAAGTTTGAAACAAATGTAAATGAGGTATGGAGGGTGATCCAATGCAATGATCAGATCAGAGATTGAAGGAGGGGAATGTAAGAGTGAATGGATGAAGGTGGAGGAGATGGGAGCATCCACTACTACCGATTCTCAAAATTGTCCAAGACGGAACCCAAAGTCAATCCAAATGAAACCAAACTCTCAAAACACAAATCATAAATGGGATCCCTAGCTAGATCTTGCAACACAGAGAGAGTTCATATAGCAAACCAAAGTCTAGACTGTCAAATGGAGAGGAGATGCCTACATGCCAAAAAATTTGACAAATCAACGCACTTTGTTCTTTTACACAGTGCGATGTCATAGTCTTCCTACACGGGAAGTGCAACGATGTTGCAGTCTACCAATGCAAAGGATGTGATGAGTAAGCAACAGGTAAAGAACAGAGACCCAGAAAGACACAGTGTCGCTCTGTTCCCACTACCCAGGTGCGACAGGCGAAGTCTAGATTCAAAAATGAATCAGATCTCTCAGCAATTAACCATGGAATGGTTTGGGAATGAGTTGTATAAACTTAGAGAAAGTAGATCAGAATCTTCAACACAAAGATCTGATAATGAAATCAACTCCAAGAAGTAAATGGCAAAAATAAGAGACTTGTGTCAAGCAATCAACTGAAAATGACTCTTAGATTGACAACTACTGACCAAATTCTATTCTCCCCAGTATGGTCGCCAGATTTGTTATCGGACAATCCACTCGAGCAGACGCGAGCAGGATCTCCCTAGCTCAAAGTGAGTCTAGAACAAATAGAACAAACTACAAGTGCATCTCCTAGATCTACTTAAGGATCGAGTACTAGATGTATTACCTTTTATTTCCCAATCTTTTCTCCTGAATGCTACTCCATGCCCCATGGTCGTCAGATCCAAGCTGCAAGACCTGTCAAGACAAGAAACAAGATAAACCAGTAAAAGACATCTATACAGTAAGAGATCTAAGTAAACAGTTAAGCAGGTAAACTACTCAATATCGTTACACACATGAACAATATTGGTGGAAAGCATTTGTATTACTGTTAATAGAGGAGTACATGATAGAGATATAGAACCACAACCAATGACTTAACATTGTAGCCCTTCTCTGACCAAGCCAATTGCCATAACCTTTCAAGGAAGTATGAGTTCTCTAATAGGTGAGTGGAGATGTTCTAAGAGTGATTTCACCAGCATGTAGATACCATAGGCTTCCTCTCTTTGGGATGGGAGTGAGCTTCACTTATATAGGACTAAGTGGATAGGGAATGGATAGGATAGGTTGAGAAATGGTAGGAGAGAGATAGGGGATCCTCCCAAAGAGTCAGGAGTCAAGTACTAGCTCCCCTAGAGGTCAGGGATAAGCCCCTAAATGAGCAAGTTTCAAGAAGGATCTTGATTCATCTATTTTTTCCCATTAACTGACCTCGTCGCACCCTGCAGTGGAGCAAGCTGCAACGTCGCATGTTGCTAGTGTGCAACCTGCGATGACTCTTCAAAACCTAGCACAATTGGGTACAAATCCTCCTAGGATGATTACTTAGTCCAGCTATTTTTAGGGTTGTATACACAAAATCTTATGATGAGTAGATTTTGGGTGTAACAGATCTCTATCTATTTCTCTTCACAAACCTCGCCTTCCCCTGTATCCCTAATCAACCACACCCTCCCCCCTCCCACCCAACTCTCTATCTCTCTCTCTTTGTCACACACACACACATGCTTCTCTACTCCACCTACCCCTAACCACAACCCCTCTCTCTCTCTCTCCCAATTCCTAACAACCCTATACCCTCCCATTCTCTATCTCTATCACACACACAAACACCAGCTACTACTTTCCCTACCACTAAACCAACTCATCTCTCTCTCAAACACTTACTAGCCCCATATATCACACTCTAACCACATACTCCTCCCCCTACCTCTAACACCCCCTCCTCTTCGTCGTCCTCTTCCTCATCTTCCTCCTCCTCCTCGTCTCTTTCCCTCTCTGACTCACGTTAATTTTTAGAAACCCACTATCTCACTCTCTCCCTAACCTTATCCTCTACCTATACTTAACCCCACCCACTCCCTCTCCCCTAACCCCCTAATACCACCACCCTCTCTCTCTCAAACACTCTCACTACCCCGCTCTCTCTTCCTAACCCTTCTCATACTCTACCCCCAAAATATATCCCCCTTTTCTCAAATTTCTCTAATAATCCCTAAACACCTACGCCCTCTACTCACCTTCTCCCCATACCCCTAATAACCCACACACTCCCCTTACTCTCTTGCTGACTCACCCCTTCCTCTCTCTCTTGTCTACTCCTCCACCTACATGTAACCCCACTCCTCTCTCTCACACACAACCCCCTAACCCCCCTATTCTCTCTTTATCTACCCCTTACTGTCCCCCTCTTTCACTCTTTCTCCCCTGTGCTCCTCCCCCTACCTCTAACCCACCCAAAATATTATATCGCTCACTCCCTTGTTCTCCATAATCCTACTAATCCCCTCTCACACACACTCACACACTCTCTCTCCCATACTCATCCATATCCACCTAAAACCAACCTCTCTCTCTCTCTCTCTCTTCCCTAACACTACCCCAATCCCTCTCTCTCACACACTCACAAACCCTAAACTCCCCTCATAATATCTCTGAGCCCCTCTCTTTCTCTCTACTACTCCTCCTTCCCCTAACCCATATCTATATATATATCTCCTAATCCCACCTAATACTTAATACCCACTCCTCTCTCTCTCCCCCAACACCCTAACACCCCTCATTCTTATTCTCTCTATAACACACACACACCCTACTCCTCCCATTACCACTAACCCTCTCCCTCTCTAACCCATACTAGAATCCTCTCTCACTCTCTCAACATCCTATTCCAGGCCATGCCATTAACCTCCCTCCTCTCTCTCTCACTCTCTCTCTTACATACTCCATGTAAATCTAAGCAACACCCCTCTTTCTCGTAACCCCTAACAACCCCTCTCTCTCTAACTCTCACTAGCATGAACATCCCTCTCTCTCTGTCTCTCCTAAACCCCCCTCTTCCCACCCTCTGTCTCTCACTCTATCTCTAACCCTATACCCCCCTTCTCTCTAACTATCCTAATCATCCCTAAAATCCTATCCCCCAAGCCTAATCTCTATCAAATTCTCTCTGGAAACTACCCTACCCCCCTTAAACCTAATCAACCACACCTCCATACATTCACTCTCTCTCTCTCTCCTTTAATCCTTGTCCCCCTATAACTTACCACACATGCATCTCTCTCTCTCTCTCTCTCTCTCTCTACCCACAACCTATCAACCTCCTTCTCTTTAATTTCCCTAATTATCCCTTAGCCCATACACCCTCTCCCCCCACCATGATATCCATCTCTTTCTCTCCCCGAAATCCCCTCCTCCCCTTACTACTAATCACACATACAATCTGCCCTCAAACCTCGCACCTCTACCCCAACCTTATACCTTCCCCTCCCCCTAACTTCCATAGTAATCTTCAATCCCCTACACCCCCTCCCCCAACAATGATCTCTATCTCTTTCTCTTCACAAACCCCCTCCTTCCCCTACCCCTAATCATCCACACCCTACCCACCTCCCACCCAACACTTTATCTCTCTCTCTCTCTCTCTCTCTCTCTCTCTCTCTCTCACACACACACACACACACACACACAAACACACAAACACACAAACACACACACACACACACACACACACATGCCCCTCTACTCCACCTACTCCTAACCACCACACCTCTCTATCTCTCTCCTGATTCCCTAACAACCCTCTACCCTCCAATTCCATATCTCTATAACACACATTAATGCCACCTACTCCTTTCCCTACAACTAACCCAACTCCTCTCTCACTCTTTATCTAACACTTACTAACCCCCTCTCTCACACTCTAACCCTGTAATCCTACCCTTGCCTCTAACACCCCCTCCTCTTCTTCCTCCTCCCCTCTCTCTCTCTCACAATCTCTCTCCTCACCTCACACAAATGCTTACAAACCCATTATATCACTCTCTCCCTAACCTATTCCTCTACCTATGCATACCCCCACCCGCTCCCTCTCCAATAACCCCATAACACCCCCACCCTCTCTCTCTCAAATACTATCATTCCCCCTAACTAGCCCTCTCTCTCTTCATAACCCGTCTCATACTCTTCCCCCATAATATACCCCCCTTTTCATGAATTTCCTTAATAATCCCTAAACACCTACACCCTCCACCCACCTCGATTTGTATTTCTTTATCTCCCCTAACTCCCTTCTCCGCCTAACCCTAATAACCCACAAACTCTCCCCACTCTCCTGCTCATTCCCCCCTTCTCTCTTTCTTGTCTACTCCTCCAACTACCCATAACCTGAATCCTCTCTCTCTTACCCAACACCCTAACCACCCCTCTCTCTCTCTCTCTTTATCTACCCCTTACTAACCCTCTCCTTCATTATTTCCTCTCATTACCACTAAGACTCTCCCTACCTTTAACCTCCCTCCTATGTCTCTCTCTCTAATACTTACTAACTCCATCTCTCACTCTCTCTCTTACATACACAATGTAAATCTAATCCCCACCCCCTCTCTCTAACTCTCACTACCCCTAACATCCCTCAATCTATCTCTCTCTCTCTCCCCTAAACCCCCCTCTACCCACCCTTTCTCTCCTATTTACATAACCCTAACCCTCTCTCTCATTCTCTCTCTTACCCTATACCCCCTTCTCTATAACTATCCTAATCAAATGTAAATTATTATCCCCCTACCCTAATATTTATATAATTTTCTCCAAAAACCACCCTACTTCCCCTAACCTTAATCACCCACAACCTCAATACATTCACCCCTCCCTTTGTCTCTCTTTATCTCCTCTACTCTGCCTAACCTGAAATCCATCCCTATCTCTATCCCCAAACCCCCTAAAACCCCTCCTCCTTCTCAAACACCCATTGTAACTATCCCTAATCCCCCCTCTCTCTCCCTATGCCCATCCTACTCTCTCTCTCTCTCTCTCTCTCCCCTACCCCCTATCTACAAAACATTCTCTCCTTTTTTATCTCCTAATCCCCCTTTCCCTACAACATAGAACCCCCATCCCTCTCTCACTCTATGCCCCCACCCTATACCCCCTTCTCTCTAAATGACCTAATTCTTCCTAAATCCATATTCCTCCCCCACCCCAATCTCTATATCTTTCATTCCCTACTCATAACCCCCCGCTTTACCCCTATCTCTCTATCTCTCCTATTATTCCTACTCTCAAACCCCTCCCCCCCGGCTCTCTCTCTCTCTCTCTCTCGAATGCACACCTCTACAACTTACTTCCCACCTCTCTCTCTCTCTCTACCCCCACCCTATACCCCTCATTCTCTCAAAGCTCCATAATATTCCCTAAACCATTACACCCCCTCTGACCACCATGATCTCCATTTCTTTCTCTAACCCAAACCCCCTCCTCCCCCTACCAATAATCATCCATACCCTCCCCCCTTCTCCTCAAACTCTCTCTCTCTCGCTATTAAAAACACATGCACACACACCTTTACTCCACAACCTACCCCTAACTTCCACCCTCTCTCTCTCTCTCCAAACCCCCAAATACACCCCTCCCCCCTCGTCGCTCTGATTCTCTCTCTCTCTCTCTCCCTAACCTTATCCTCTACCTATACTTAACCCCAAACCCTCCCTCTCCCCTAACACCCTAATACCACCACCCTTTCTCTCTCAAACACTCTCACTACCCTTCTCTCTCTTCCTAACCTGTCTCATACTCTACCCCCAAAATATATCCCCATTTTCTCGAATTTCCTTAATAATCCCTAAACACCTACCCCCTCTACTCACCTTCTCCCCCTACCCCTAATAACCCACGCACTCCCGCTACTCTCCTGCTGACTCACCCCTTCCTCTCTCTCTTGTCTACTCCTCCACCTACATGTAACCCCACTCCTCTCTCTCTCTCACAACCCCCTACCCCCCCATTCTCTCTTTATCTACCCCTTAGTGTCCCCCTCTTTCACTCTTTCTCCCCTGTGCTCCTCCACCTACCTCTAACCCACCCACAATATTCTATCACTCACTCCCTTGTTCTCCATAATCCTACTAATCCCCTTACACACACACTCACACTCTCTCTCTCCCATACTCATCCATATCCACCTAAAACCAACCTCTCTCTCTCTCTTCCCTAACACTGCCCCAATCCCTCTCTCACACACTCACAAACCCTAAACTCCCCTCATAATCTCCCTGAGCCCCTCTCTTTCTCTCTACTACTCCTACTCCCCCTAACCCATATCTCTATATATCTCTCCTAATCACCCCTACTACTTAATACCCACCCCTCATTCTCTTTCTCTCTATAACACACACACACCCTACTCCTCCCATTACCACTAACCCTCTCCCTCTCTAAACCATACTAAAACCCTCTCTCACTCTCTCAACATCCTATTCCAAGCCATACCATTAACCTCCCTCCTCTCTCTCTCACTCTATCTCTGACCCTATACCCCCCTTCTCTCTAGCTATCCTAATCATCCTTAAAATCCTAACCCCCAAACCTAATATCTATCAAATTCTCTCTGGAAACTACCCTACTCCCCTTAAACCTAATCAACCACACCTCCATACATTCACTCTCTCTCTCTCTCTCTCTCTCTCTCCCCTTTAATCCTTGTCCCCCTATAACTTACCACACCTACATCTCTCTCTCTCTCTACTCGCAACCTATCAACCTCCTTCTCTTTAATTTCCCTAATTATCCCTAAGCCTATACACCCTCTCCCCCCACCATGATATCCATCTCTTTCTCTCCCCTAAATCCACTCCTCCCCCTACTACTAATCACACACACAATCTGCCCTCAGACCTCGCACCTCTACCCCAACCTTATACCTTCCCCTCCCTCTAACTTCCATAATAATATTGAATCCTTTACACCCCCTCCCCCAACCATGATCTCTATCTCTTTCTCTTCACAAACCCCCTCCTCCCCCTACCCCTAATCATCCACACCCTACCCACCTCCCACCCAACACCTTATCTCTCTCTCTCTCTCTCTCTCTCTCTCTCTCACACACACACACACACATGCCCCTCTACTCCGCCTACCCCTAACCACCACACCTCGCTATCTCTCTCTTGATTCCCTAACAACCCTCTACCCTCCAATTTCATATCTCTATAACACACATTAATGCCACCTACTCCTTTCCCTACAACTAACCCAACTCCTCTCTCAGTCTTTATCTAACAATTACTAACCCCCTCTCTCACACTCTAACCCTATAATCCTCCCCTTGCCTCTTACACCCCCTCCTCTTCTTCCTCCTCCCCTCTCTCTCTCTCTCATAATCTCTCTCCTTGCCTCACACAAATGATTACAAACCCATTATCTCACTCTCTCCCTAACCTACTCCTCTACCTATGCATAACCCCACCCCCTCCCTCTCCACTAATCCCATAACACCCCCACCCTCTCTCTCTCAAACACTCTAACTACCCCTAACTAGCCCTCTCTCTCTTCATAACCCATCTCATACTATGCCCCCATAATATACCCCCCTTTTCATGAATTTCCTTAACAATCCCTAAACACCTACACCCTCCACCCACCTCGATTTGTATTCTTTATCTCCCCTATCTCCCCTTCCCCCCTAACCCTAATAACCCACACACTCTTGCCACTCTCCTACTCACTCCCCCCTTCTCTCTCTTATCTACTCCTCCAACTACCCATAACCTAAATCCTCTCTCTCTCACCCAACACCCTAACCACCCCATCTCTCTCTCTTTATCTACCCCTTACTAACCCCCTCTTTCATTATTTCCTCTAATTACCACTAAGCCTCTCCCTCTCTAAACCATACTAACACCATCTCTCACTCTCTCACCATTCTATTCAAATCCCTACCTCTAACCTCCCTCCTATATCTATCTCTCTCTAATACTTACTACCTCCATCTCTCACTCTCTCTCTCTCTTTCTCTCTTCTAAACCCCCCTCTACCCACCCTTTCTCTCCTATTTACATAACCCTAACCCTCTCTCTCATTCTCTCTCTCACCCTATACCCCCTTCTCTCTAATTATACTAATCATACCTAAATTATTATCCCCCCACCCTAATATTTATATAATTTTCTCCGACAACCACCCTAATCCACCTAACCTTAATCACCCACACCCTCAATACATTCACCCCCCATTTGTCTCTCTTTATCTCCTCTACTCCACCTAACCTAAAATCCATCCCTATCTCTATCACCAAACCCCCTAAAACCCCCCCTCCTTCTCAAACACAAATTGTAACTATCCCTAATCCCCCCTCTCTCTCCCTACCCCCATCCTACTCTCTCTCTCTCTCTCCCCTACCTCCTACCTATAAAATATTATCTCCTTTTTTATCTCCTAATCCCCCTTTCCCTACAACTTAGAACCCCCATCCCTCTCTCTCTCTCTATCCCCCCACCATATACCACCTTCTCTCTAAATGACCTAATTCTTCCTAAATCCATATTCTTCCCCCACCCCAATCTCTATATCTTTCATTCCCTACTCATAACCCCCCTCCCTCTCTATCTATCCTATTATTCCTACTCCCGAACACCTCCACCCCCCCCTCTCTCTCTCTCTATCATGCACACCTCTACAACTTACTTCCCACCTCTCTCTCTCTCTCTACCCCCACCCTATACCACTCATTCTCTCAAAGTTCCATAATATTCCCTAAACCACTACACCCCCTTCGACCATCATGATCTCCATTTCTTTCTCTAATCCAAACCCCCTCCTCTCCCTACCAATAATCACCCACACCCTCCCCCCTCTTCCTCAAACTCTCTCTCTCTCTCTCTCTCTCTCTCTCTCTCTCTCTATTAAAAACACACGCACACACACCTCTACTCCACAACCTACCCCTAACTTCCACCCTATCTCTCTCTCTCCAAACACCCAAATATGCCCCTCCCCACTCGTTGCTCCGATTCTCTCTCTCTCACTGTATCTCTCTCTCTCTTGCTCTCTCTCTCTCTCTATCCCCCAAATATACCACCCTTTTCTCAAATTTCCCTAATAATCCCTAAAAACCTACCCCCTCCCCCAACACAAATTTCTATTTCATACTCTCCCCAAACTCCCCTTCACCACCTACCCCCAATAACCCACACACTTCTCCGCCTACCCCTAACCCCACCCTTATAGCCCTGCCCAAACCCCATAACAACCCCTCTTTATCTCTTTGAATTCCCCCTCATTATTAATCCCCTTCTCTATAATCTTCCTAAACCCCTACCCTCATCTCTATCACTTTCTCTCCCCCTACGCATAATCACCCACACCATCCCCCCTCATCCCTGGAATATCTCTTTCTCAATATATCTATCTTTGTCTCTCTCTCACTCTCTCTATCACACACACACACACACATTGACACACCCCTCCACTCCTCCACCTATATGTAACCCACAACCCTATCTCTCTTTCTCTGCTGAAACCCCAAAACACCCTCCTCCCTGCCACCCTCAATCCTTATCTCTCTAATTCTATCTCAGACACACAAAAAAACACAACGCCCTTCTACTTCCCTTACTTCCAACCCCCATACTCTCTCTCTCACACACACATCTACTCCATCTACCCCAAACTAAACCCCTCTCTCTCTCTCTCTCTCTCACCCAACACCCTAACACCCTCCCTCCATCTCATACACACATTGTCACTATTCCTAACCCCCTTTATCTTCCTAACCCCCCTCCTACTCACCCTACAAATAACCACACCCTCTTCCTCTCTTTCTCACCCACCCTACTAGTAAACCCTTCTCTCTCTCTTTGTCTCTTCTAATTCCCCTTCCCTTATAAATTACAACCCCCAATATCCCTATCTCTCTACCCCTACCCTATACCCCTCTTCTCAATAACTTCCCTAATTCTACCTAAATACCTAACCCTACCACCACTCCCTCTAACCCTCTCTTTATATCTATCCTACTCCTATACCCCCCTCTCTCTCTCTCTCTCTCTCTCTCTCTCTCTCTCTCTCTTCCCCAAGCCTATACCAACCTTCTCTCTAAAATCCCTTATATTCAATAAACCCCTATCCCCCCTCCACCCAAAGGAATCTCTATCGATTTCTCTCCCCTAATCTGCCTCCTCACGTCTACCACTACTCCACCCCCTGCTGCCAATAACCCACATCCTCCAACACTCACCCCAACTCTCCCTCCCTATATATATCTATCTCACTCACTCACTCACTCACACACACATACAAAACACACACATCTACTCCTCTAAATACCCCTAACCTCCACTCGTCTCTCTCTCTCTCCAAAATCATTAACATTTCCCTCCTCCCTCCTCCCTCTTCCCTCTCTTTCTCTCTCATACACACGCAAATACCCTAATCCTTCCCCTAATCGTAATCCACCTCCTCTATTTCTTTATCTCTCTCTATATATATCCACCTCCTCTCTATAACCCTTACTAACCCCCTCTCTCACCTCTCTCACAACCCTACTACCCCTATGTTTACCACACCCTACTCCTCTCTCTCTCTCATATTATACTAACCCACTCTCTAACTTTCTCTCTTCCCGACTCCTCCCCCTTCACCTAGACCCCACACATCTCCCTCCCTAAACCCCCTAACACCACCCCTTCTCACACAAACTATTGCCACCCCTAAACTCCCCTCTCTCACCCTAAAACCACTCATACTCTATCCAAGCCCCTCTCTTTGTTTACCTTACTCACCTCCCCCTAAGCCCTCCTCTCTCTCATAGTATATCAAAATCCACTTCCCCCTTCCACTTACCATCCCCCATCCCCCATGTCTCTTTGTCTCTCTCTTTCACACACACATACACATATAGAACCCTATACTCCTCTAACTACCCTTTATCTCGACCCCTCTCTCAATCTTCCAGCCCGCAAACACCCCTCCACTACCATGATTCCCTCTCTCTCTCTCTCACATAGAACACACACAAATCTTACCTATCTCTAAATCCAAACCCCCTCCTTACTCTCTCTCCCTTCCTCTCCCTAAATGTTAGTAATCTCCTCTCTCACTCTCTCACCCCCCACTCCTCTCACTACGTCTAACAACCCCTCCAACTCTCTCTCTCTCTCTCACCCCTCTTCCTGCTAAATCTTATGAACATTCCCTCTCTCTCTCTACACTACTCCACCTAAAGCTAATCCCAAAAATTCTCCCTGTCCTAAAACCCCCTGACACCCCCTCTCTATATCACTCACACTACCCCTAAAAACCCTTCTCTCACCCTAGACCCACTAATACTCTCTCTCTCTCTCTCCCATAATACTTTACTCCATCTCTATCTACTAATCCCTCCTTACAACTTACTTCCCACCCTGTCTCTCTCTTCCAACACCCTAACACCCCTTTTTTCTCTCTCTATCTATCTCACACACATGCACATTCCATACTCATCCCCTTACTAACATGCACTCTCTCTCTCTCTCTCTCTAACCTTTACTAACACCCTCTCTTACTCTCGCAACACACTACTCCAAGCCCTACACCATTAACCTCCCCTCCCCTCTCTCTCTCTTTCAAATGCTAACCAACCCCCACTCACTCTCTCACTCTCTCTCTCTCTCCCTACTACTCCTCCACATGCATCTAACCCCCAAGCATTCCTCTCTCCCAAACCCATAACACCCCCTTCTCTCTCTCAGTATCACTACTCATAATCCACCACTCTCTCTCGATAACCCCCTTCCACTCCCATTTCTCTCTCCCCTATTCCATTACCCCTAACCCTCTATCTCTCCTTCTCTTTCTCCACATCCCCCTCCCCCTACAACTTACTACCCCACTTATCCCTACCTCTCTCTCTCTCCCTCCCCTCTTCAGCTAACCCTTATTAATCCCCTCTTTCACTTCCTCTCTAGCCTAATCCTCCACCTGCACCTAACCCCCACCCCTCTCTCTCTCTCCTTCAAATATCTAATACAACACCCCTCTCTCTCCCTAACCCACTAATACTCTCCCTAAGCTACCCCCTCTCTCTTTTAAACCCCTCCCCCTGAACCCCTCTATCTCTTTGTCTTTCCTAGTCCCCCTCCACTACAACTTAACACCCCCCATCTCTCTCTCTCTCCACCCACCATACAGCATACCATATCTTTAACTACCCTAATCATCCATATGCCCCTACTCGCCACCATGATCTCTTTTTTCTCCCATAACTACTCTCCTCCCACTACCGCTAATCACCCACTCACTCCCCCCTCTCTCTATACCATACCTTCCCCCTAACCCTTACTAAACCCTTATATCACGCTCTCTCTACCCTACTCCTCTAACTACACCTAACAATGACCCCTCTATCTCACACTCTCCCCTTGAACCCCCTAACCACCTCCCTTCACTCTCACACATACTCTCACTATCCTTAACCACATCTCTATCTAATTAAACTAAATCACATTCTACCTAATCCCCCTTCTCTCTCCTACTCACCTTCCTGCTAACCCCCCCTCTCTCTATATCTCCCGTAATCCCCCTACCACTTAACACCCAACCCTCTCTCTTTCCCAAACAATGAGCACCCCCATTCTCTCTCTCTCTCTCTCTCTCTCTCTCTCACACACACACACACACACACACATAAACACCTCCTCTTCCCCTTTCCACTAACTATCTTTCTATCTCTCTAAGCCTTACTAATGTCCTCTCTCACCATCGTACTCCAACTCCTACCTTTCACCTACACCCTCTCTCTCTGTCTCTCTTACTCTTACTTACTCCCTATCCTACACCTCAATCTACACCCAACCCCCACCCCTAACTCACTCTCGTAACCCTCTAACCAGGGTATTTTTTAAGGATTCTAATATTGTACTTAAGTATAGTATTATAGGCGATTATTTTGGATTGAAAAAAACATATATATAGATAGGTAGGCGGATATTAAATGTGAAACATACAATTTACTACTAAAATTTGTGAATTTTGGCAAATAGTATGATAAAAAAAAACATATTTTATGTAAATATAGGCAATATCAGGGACTAAAAATGACCAAATAGCGAATTAATTTTTTGAAAAAAATCCCGAAAAATAGCCAATTGGCGAAATTTCGCCCCTAAAAATTTCTCTGCCTCTAACACCCCCCCTCTCTCTCACTATCACTGCCCCTAATGCCCCACTCTATATCCATAAACTTCCTCTACCCCATCTCTATTTCTCTCTATATCCCCCTACCCCTATCCCTATCTCTCTCACTATCTCGCTTAATCCCTCTCTGATACCACTCCCATATATCTCTCTCTCTACCCCAAGCCTATACCCCCCCTTTTCTCTAAATTCCTTAATATTCCATAAACCCCTATCCCCACTCCCCCCACTACAATCTCTAACATTTTGTCTCACCTAAGCCCCTTCCTTACACCTACTCCCCTTCCCCCATTATGATCTCTATCTCTTTCTATTCACTGACACTCCTCCTCCCCCTACCCCTGATAGCCCATATCATCCCACCCTCACCCCCTAGATATTTATCTCAGTCTCTTCCCCTATCTCTCTCTCTCTCAAATAATCCCCTTTATTCCTCCACCTACCCCTAACCTCCAGGCATCTCTCTCTCTCCAAACCCCCTAATAACCCCTCCCCCTCTATTCTCTCTCCCTCTCTCATACACACTGAAACTCCCTAATCCTCCCTCTAACCATAAACCACAACCTCTCTCTCACTCTCTCACAGCCCTAATCCTTCTCCTACCTCTAGCACCCCCTCTTCCTCCTCCTCCTCTCTCTCTCTCTCTCTCTCCTATTCCTCCTAGATTTTAATAACCTCCTCTCTGACATTCTATCTACCCTAATCCTCCAACTACACCTAAAGACCAACCATATATCTCTCTCCCTCAAACCCCTAACAACACCCTCTTACACACACACTCTAGCTACAACTAAACCCCCTCTGTCTCTGTAACACCACTCTTACTATACCTAATCCCCCCTCTTTCTCTCTCTTACTCACCTTCCCCTAACCCCCCCTCTCTCTCTTTGTATCACCTACTCCAAACCCATACCTCTCACCCTCCCCCAGCCAGCTAACACTCCCCTTCTCTCTCAAATGCACACTCTCATTACCCATAAAGCCCCCCCTCTCTCTCTAATCCCCTCCTACTCTCCCTACCCAAAACCATCTTCTTTTCCCCTCTCAATCCCTCTCTCTCCTACTCCCCTTACCCCTAAATTACTCTTTCTCTTTGTCTCTCCTAGTCCCCATTCCCCTACCATTTATAACCCCTTCTCTTTCTCTCTTCCCTGACCCTATACCCCTCTTCTCTCTAAGTTTTCTAATGCTGCCTACATGCCTACCCCTACCCCCACTCTAATCTTTGTCTCTTTCTCTCCAACTTATAACTAGCCCCTCCCTGCTTTCTCACTAGATACCCTATGGCCCCTAACCATAACTCTCTCCCTCTCTCTCACCCCAATCCCCCTCCACCTACAACTTGCCACCTACCCATCTCTCTCTCTGTCTCTTGGCCCCCACCTATACCCCCTTCTATCTAACATTGTCAATATTCCATAAACTCCTACATGCCCTTCTCCCACCATGATATCCATATCTTTCTCTTTGCTAAACCCCCTTCTCCCCACCACCTATAATCACCAACATCCTCCACAACTTACCCCTCGATTCTCTCTCTCTCTCTCTCTCTCTCTCTCTCTCTCTCTCTCTCTCTCTCTCTCTCTCTCTATTTTCCCAAAACCTATACTCCCCCTTCTCTTTAAATTCCCTAATATACCCTAAAATCCTACACCACCTCCACCCACCATGATCTCTACCTCTTACTCTCCCCAAACCCTCATCCTCTCTCTCTCTCTCTACCTCTCCTCTACCTAAACCTTACTAATTCCCTCTCTCACTCTCTCACCCCCCTACTCCTCTTCTTACCTCTAATACCCCCTCCTCCCTCTCTTGCTTGTATTCCTCCTCATCCTCCTCGTCCTCCTCTATCTTTCTCTCTCCCATATTCCTCCTAATTCTTAGTAACCCTATGTATTAGTCTCTATCTACCCTAATCCTCCACCTAAACCTATTAACTACCTCTCTCTCTCCCATAAACCCCTAACACCCCCACCCTCTCTCTCTTAGGCACACTCACTACCCCTAACCCCTCTCTCTCTCTAACTCCACTTTTACTCTCCCTAAGCCTCTCTCTCTCTCTCTCTCTCTCTCTCTCTATGACACTAACATATACCCCCACTTCTCTCTCATTATGGTAAACATCCCTAAAAACCTACAACCTCCCCCCACCCCAACCTTTTTTTCTTTCTCTCCCTCAACTCCCCTCCTCTCCTTCCTGTAGTAGCCAACAACATTCCATAACTCACCCCTTGACTCTCTCTCTCTCTCTCCCTCCTATCCACTACTCCACCTAACCCTAACCCCATCCTTCTCTATCTCCCCCAACACCTAACATACCACCTTCTCTCTCTCTCTATCTCCCCTCATCTCTTTAACACTTACAAAGATCCTTTTTCAGTCTCTCTTTCCCCAAATTCCTCCCTACCTATAACCCCCTTCCCCTCTCTCTCTCCCATGTTCCCCCTAAATCTTACTAAACCCCTATCCCACATACTCTTCTATATAAACCTAAACCCCACCTCTCTCTCTCTTCAACAAACCCCTAACACCCCCCACCCTCTCTCTGTCTCATGGTCTCATTACCCCTAAAACATGCCTCTATCTCTCTTCCTAACCCACCTTATACTATCCCCAGCCATAACCACCCTCTCTCTCCCTCTCCCTCTCTCTCTCTCTCTCTTCCTCCTACTCCACCTTCCATCAATTCCCTCTCTCTGTGTCTCTCATATTCCCCTTTCCCTACTACATAACACCCCACCCTATATTTGACCTTTTCTATAATTTCCATAATCCTCCCTATACACCTAAACCTACCCCACCTGAATATCTATCTATTTCCCTCACTAAACTCTCCTCCTCCCTCAACTCCTCCCCCCATTCTATTCACTATCTCTTTCTCTCCCCCAAAACACCTCCCAGCCCCCACCCCTAACTACCCATATGATCACCTCACCCCTTGAATCTATCTCTCTCTCTCTCATGTGCCTTCACACACACACACACACATACACCACCACAACCCTCCTCCCCCTACTCTCTCTCTCTCTCTCTCTCCTCCTTTCCCAATCCCTACTATCCCCCCCTCTCACTCTCTCACCCCATACTCCTACCCCTACCTATAAAACCCCCTCCACCACCCACCCCCATCTCCCTCTCCCAACCTCAAAATACAACCTTGTTTCCTGTAAGCTCTCTCTCTCTCTCTCTCTCTCTCTCTCTCTCTCTCTCTCTCTCTCTCTTCCCCCATAATATACCCCTTCTTTTCTTGAATTTCCATACCCATCCTTAAAAAACTACCCCCTCCCCAATCCTGATCTCTATTTCTATTTCTCCCCCGAATCCCCTTCCCCCCTACCCCTAATAATTGACACACTCATCCACCTACCCATAACCCCACCGTTACCTCTCTTCCCCAACCCCCTAACACCCTCTCTCTCTCTCCCTCTCTTTATCTCTCTCTATCATGTCACCTATCACTTACCACCCCCCTTTTCTCTCTACCCCCCACCCTATACACCTTCTCTATAATTTCCCTAATCCACCTATATCCCCTCTCCGCACCCTGATCTCTATCACTTTCTATTCACCAATACCCCTACTTCACCCTACCCATCACCGAACCTTGATATATCTCTCTTTCTATACCCCAAAAACCCTCCTCCCATCACTCCTAATCACCCACACTGTCACCCCCCTCCCCCGTAAATCTCTCTCTCTCTCTCCCTCACACACATAGTCTCTCTCTCTCATGCACACACACACCCATACTCCTCAACCTACCCATAACTCCAATCCCACCATCTCTCTCTCCCCTCTTTCCACTAACCCTTACTAGCCTCCTCTCCCATTCTCTCTCTACCCTACACCTCACCCATAGCACCCCCAATTTCTCTCTGTCTCATAATCACTACCCCTAACCACCCATCTCTCACCCTAAACCCACTCATACTTTCTTGAATCCCCCCCTTCTCTCCTACTAACCCTCTCATCCTCCCCTAAACCACTCTCTTTATATGTCTCTCCTAATCCTCCCTTTACCACTTACCATCCACCCCTCTCTCTCTCCCCCAACACCTTAACAACCCTTTTTCTCTATCTCTCTTTATCACACACACACACCCTACTCCTCTCACCACTAACCTTTATCTCTTTCTCTCTCTCTCTTTAATACTTACTAACATCTCTCTCACTCTCTCACTACCTTACTCCAAGATCTACCTTTAAATCTCCTCCTCTCTCTCTCTCTAATTATTACTAAGCCCCTCTCTCACTCTCTCTCCCCTACTCCTCAACCTACACCTAATCCCCACCCCTATCTCTCTCTCCCAACTCCCTGACATCCATCCTCGCTGTCCCACTCTCACAACCCCTAACACGCTAGTCTCTCTCCCTAACCCTCATCTTCCCACCCCATACCGATATCTATTTATTTCTCTATCAAAGTGATATATATATCTTTATCTACCATAAACCCCCTCCTCCCCCCACTTATGATCACCCACACCCTCTCCCATTGCCTCACACTCTCTCTCTCTCTCTCTCACACACACACACACACACACATACACACACCAATACTCTTCAAACTACCTGTAACCCCCACTCCTTTATCTATTTATCTATCTCTTAAGCCCCAAACATCCTTTTTCGACCCTCATTCTCTATCTCTCTCTCTATGTCTCCCTATCCCTCTCTCTCTCTCTCTCTCTCTTCCCCCACAATATACCCCTTCTTTTCTTGAATTTCCATACCCATCCTTAAAAAAATACCCCATCCCCAATCCTGATCTCTATTTCTATTTCTCCCCCAACTCCCCTTCCCCCTACCCCTAATAATCGACACACTCATCCACCTACCCATAACCCCAACCCCTTAATAACCTCTCTCTCTCTCTATCATGTCACCTATCACTTACCACCCCCCTTTTCTCTCTACCCCCACCCTATACACCTTCTCTATAATTTCCCTAATCCTCTTGTATCCCCTCCCCGCATCCTAATATCCATCACTTTGTATTCACCAATACCCCTCCTTCCCCCTACCCATCACTGAACCTTGATATATCTCTCTTTCTATACCCAAAAAACCCTCCTCCCATCACCCCTATTAAATTTTGAGCTTTAATTCACAATACTCTTGGATCTTTACTAAAATAATAACATATACAATATGTCAATGCGTAACAATCACAATAAGCATGACAAGCATCACAAGAATCAAAAGCATGAGAGACAAGAGACAGAGAGTTTCTGTGGGGAAAACCCTAAGGTGAAAAACCCCACAACTTCCTTAGAGATAGAGAGAACAATGGCTCAACCAAAGTACAAACAAAATACACTAAGATAGTCTCCTAGTAGCAGATGATCCTCCTACTCACTAGTGCACCACTTTCTGAGTGAGAGAAGTGTGAATTTCTGAGTGATGAAAATAGAGATCTCCCGATCTCTATTTATACTAACCTATTTGCCTAGTGACCTTATAGGGCCAACTTGTCTAGATAGGTACATCCACAATATAATATATATATTTCAGGGCCAATCCCACACATGGTGGTCTAATAACCCATCGGCAAGTACACACACTTGTGACACTTATCAATCCACATGATGACACTTCCTTATAGAGGAATAACACATCTCTAATAAGGGTACAATAAATATATATGAAATACATAGATGAAATACATTCCGAAGTTACACATACATCAACACTCCCTCTTAACTAGGAAGGTATTTCTCGACAAAGTTCTGCTAGACAAGTCTTCTTCTCGGGATCATCATCATCGATGCATCGTCATCATCATCATCACTACTGCTACTATCTCAACCAATCTCTGACTCTACTCCTCATAGGAAGTTCTACAGAGCCAGTCCTTTTTCATATTGGATGTAGGCCCACCACTTGCAGGTCTTCATCATCACTAGCCATACTGTGGAATCCTCAAGACTTATTATGTGCATCACAAAACCTGGCTGCAGGATCCTAGGCTATTATGAGCACAGAGCACTACCTGTCGGATCTCCCATGAGCACATTACATGTGACCCATCACAAAACCTAGCTAAAGCATCCCGGGCTATTACGAGCACACAACTCTACCTGACGGATCTCCCAGGAGCACATTACATGTGATCTCACCATAAAACCTAGCTGAAGCATCTGAGGCCTTTTCCATCCTGTCCAAATCTCCCAAGACCAAATTACATGTGGTCATGGCAAAACCTGGATGAAGCATCTAAGGCCTTTTTCATCCTATCTAGATCTCCCAGGAGCAAATTACATGCCATAGGACAAAACCTCGCAAGAGCATCTCAGGATGTTACGGGTACACAACTCTAACCTGAAGATCTCTGAGGGCACAAATTACATGTCCTCCTAGAGCAATGTCTCGAAAGAGCATCCCAGGCTATTATGGGTACGTAAATCCGACCTATAGGATCTCCCAGACATGCTCATCTACACAACTTGATCGACGACCACAAAGTATCATCTGATACTCACCATACATCAAATTGTTGTACACATGATCATCCTGATCATCATCACTGCAATATCCTGCTGCATGTCATCTGGAGAAGCTCATCATCCATGATCACCCTGATCATACAATGCATCCATCTGATGCACACCAAGTATCTACCTGATACATATCATCATACATAGTGTATCCACCTGATACATAGATACATGATCCACACAATGTATCCATCAACATACATGATCTACCTGATCATACCTGATACATATCAATATACATGATCTACCTGATCATACAATGTATCCACCTGATACATATACAGATAAATGGTCCAAGCATCCAACATGATGCATATACAAAATACATACAAATGATCCAACCGATAATATCCAGCATCCAACATGATGCGTACATACATATAAATGATCCAACTGATCATATCCAGCATCCAACATGATGCGTACATACATATACATATAAATGATCCAATTGATCATATCCAACAGAAACTAGAACATCATACTAATGCTCATCATCCAGCACTTACATCCATGACCATGTGAAGGATCATCCTTCCAACATGCTAGGAATGGCTTCAGAAAATGTGTCCATCACTTCTTCCTCAAAGTGTCCTTGATCTGAAGAACACCAAGCCTCTCCCTGAAGTACTCAAACTTCACCCTGGCTAGTGGCTTCGTCAGCACATCTGCAATCTGCTCGTCCGTCGCAACATACAGGAGCTTCACATCTCCTCTCTGCACCAAATCCTTGATATAGTGATATTTGATCTCTATGAGTTTCGACTTGTCATGAAACACTGGGTTCTCAGACAGCTTCACACAACTTTGGTTATCACAAAAGATACCAGTAGTCTCCAATGGGAGATCAAATAACTATGACAGTAGCTTCCGAAGCCATACTGCCTCACAACTAGATGAACATGCCACAACATACTTTGCCTCAGCTGTACTCAGTGCTACACAGGACTGCTTCCTACTAAACCAAGAGATCACACCTGATCCCATACTGAAGCATCACCCAGATGTGCTCTTCCTATCTGCAGCACTGCCAGCCCAATCAACATAACCCTCCAGGTTAAACTTTTGATTCACTTCATACTTGAGCCCATAATCCACTGTACCCTTTAGGTACCTCAGAACATGCTTTACAACAATCAGATGAACACTCCTCGGATTTGTCAGGAACTGACTCAATGTGTTCACAGCAAAGCAAATATCTGGTCTCGTGTTCGTCAGGTACACCAAGGACCCAATCATCTGACGATACATAGAGACATCAACCAGCTCAGATGAAGCATCAAATAGAAGCTTCAGATTTGATGCCATAGGTGTGGCCATGGCCTTGCAATCCATCATCCCTAATCTCTTCAGGATATCTACTATGTACTTCCCTTGACCAAGGAAGATCCCACCTGCATTCTGCCACACCTCCATACCTAGGAAATAATGCATCAATCCCAAATCTTTCATATCGAACTCAGCAGCAAGCTTCCTCTTAGTATCTGCAATCAATCTATCATCTCCTGTAAATAAATCATCCACATACAGGAGTACAATCATAGGATTCCCTTCCTCAACCTTGTAGTAAGGGTTGGAATCCGCTTTACTCTTGGTAAATCCCAAACTAGACAGAAAGCTGTCTATCCTACCAAGTTCTGCACATATATGATTTCCTATCATGTGTCTCAGAACCAAGTGGCTACTCCACATACACTTCTTCTTCAACTACACCATTCAAGAAAGCTGTCTTGAAATCCATCTGGTGTATCTTCTATTTCATCACTTTCATATTTCTCTATGCTGCCATCTGCAGCATGCTTGATCTGATAGATCCATATAGAAGTCATAACAAAACTTCCCTTTAGGTCTTGGGACTACATCCCAAACATCATTCTTCATGATTGACGGATCATGGCATTCTTCCCATATCCTGGGAACTTCAATATCTTCAATAGATAATTTGCTTGAACAAATGTTGTAGTCCTTCTTTTGTAGGTGAAAGTATATGGTCTTTCCTACAAAACAAGTTAAATTGCATGATTAGAAACATCTCATAATTTTAAGACAAATTCTTTACACATAAAGAAATATGTCATGCAGTCATGCAGTTATCTTAGTCAATGCTTCAATACAACATTTATCCATGTTCCACAACTTTCTAGATGCCTTCCAATCTCTACCAGAACATTGTTAAGAATTTGCACTACTCCCAACATGTCAGCAAAGAGGTTTCATTCTAGATAAGTAGCACTGGAATGTTGTATAGTGCCATAGGCCACTTATCCATCACATGCATATTAGTAGTATACTGTTAATTAATGCAATCATTCTGATATGCACAATACATCTCCTAAGTCTAGGAACATAAGCATAATATTATTTAAACAAAAATAGGCAAGAAATGATAATTGAAATACTTATCTTTGTTTGTTTGTTGGGTGGACTCCCTCTGAGTCTTTTCTTCCTGGCAGGAGCTGCTGAAGTAGCTTCTTCTACACCTTTCTGTTGTGGAATGTAGGAAGATGGTCAACTCCCTCTGAAAATCTGCATCCTTACTAGAGTGTGCTTCTTCTTGAGCTTTGATTCCTAGATTACCTATCCTTGAACTCATATTCATCCTTGGTCCCTATGCATGCTTATTAGTATCATGATTGTGTTATCCTTGTGATCTCATACAAAATCATACATTCATTAGTATATTCTCAATACTATCAAAACATAATAATCTCAAGCATGTATAGTCATGATCATTTCAAACAGAAATAATAAGCATTAGCATTCAAGGTTTATATAGGACTCTTATGGTTAGTCATATCATAAGAAACATAACATGTCTAAACCTGTGATTACTCAAACCTATGACTCTTTTGGTTAGTCATATCATTAATTAAGGTAAGACACATAATATGCATATACCCATGATTATTCAAACCTATGACTTCATTAATAATCATCATCAATCATGCCATGCATACTTATATAAGAGATCCTATGATACAAGGAAAACATACCTGTTCACCATATTTGCTAGTTATGTCTAGCAATGTTTTCTTGTTCTCTTCACTGACCTGCATAACTCATAAGTTAACCTTTTCAAAACCAAATCATACATACCTCCATGTGATCCATGACTATGGATGAATCTTTGTCTTCATGTCACCATAGAAAGTTCAGGTTGTCCCTTCAATTTGTACAAACCTCCCTCTTGCTCTCCAATCACTACTGCATCTTCTATGGTCTTTCCCTTTGGCCACATTAGGACTTGGCCATCCATAAATGCAACCCTCATACCTTTTGCATCCAATGCAAAGATGGAGAGTAAGTTCTTCTTGAGACCAGGTACATAAAGGACTTCTTTCATTTTCAAATATTTTTCAAAATCTAGGTTGTAGGAGGCTTCACCACTTCCTTTGATTGGGTATTGATAATCATCCCCAAGTTTCACCTTATGGGGTGATTCATGTTTAGATAGATTCACAAAAAATTCCTTAAACCCAGTCATGTGTTTGGAAGCCCCACTGTCAATTAACCAATCATTACAACCATGGGAGATTGTACCTGTGAGAGCAGAGATTAGGACATACTCTTCTTCACTTGATGAGTCATCCACTTTCTGCCCTAGCTTTCTTCTTTGGAGGTTCATCATCTTCGGTAGCATGAGCATGGTACCTTCTTTTGATACCCTTCTTCTTCTTGCTGGGGTTGTTCCTTTTGTTCTTGGGACATTCTAAAGCAAAATGACCTTTCTCATTACATGAGAAGCATCTGAGATCTTTCTTATCTTTATGTTGATGATAGTGTGAAGATTTCTTGGCATGAGAGTGCTTTCTCTTTGACCTTCCTTTCTTGGTGTGTACTGTGAGAGCTTGATCTTCACTTCCCATCTTTTCTTCTCGAGCCATAATCCTTGCTTCTTCTTGAGAACATTCTTCCCGCAATCTGTTGAAGGAGATCAACTTCTTCCTTGCACAAATTCCTTGAATAAAGGAATCCCATGACCTGGGTAGGCCATTTAGAGTGGTCATCACCACTTCACCATTCTCCACCATTTCATCCACTGCTTCTAGTTATTCCTTGATCTGGGAGATCCTTGAAAAATAAGATTGAATGGTTTCTCCATTCTGAAACTTTACTCCTTTCAATTGGTTCTGCAGGGTCATCTTCTGAATTATGTTCTTCCCTTCAAATAACTTGGTCAAAGAGTCAAACATCTCTTTGGGTGTCTTTAGAGAAGACACATGGGGTATGAGATGGTCTTTGATAGAATCAACAATGATTCTCTTTGCCTTGACCAAGTTCTTCTTATGAAATACCTTAGCCTCTTCATCCTATGGGATAGGGATGTCTTCTTTTATATATGAGTCCAACTCATTCTCTTCTAGGATTAACCCAATCCTATACTTCCAAGCTCGGAAGTTAACAGCCCCTTCAAGCTTATCCTCAAGCTTGGTGTGGTGAGACATCTTAAAGAGTACTTCAAATGGAAATAGAAAATATTTAGGTCTTGCCACTTGAAATGCTGAAAACTGGATCTGGTCTCGGATTAGGGTTTGTCGAAAAAACCCTAAAAATTCAAAATGTGAATTTCAACTTTCTGAAAGGATAGAAAGATGCGCCTTGATGCGCTGATCAGCCTGATGTATTCAGAATTTGAGATTAGCAAAGCGTTACCCTTCAAATTTTCCTTTTTGTCCTCCTGGGTTCACTTAGGAGAGCCCTGAATTAGGGTTTGAGTTTTCCAAAGATCTACCCAATCAAAAATCTCGATCCAAATCTCTAAACTTCGATTTTTGCAGGGAGCTTCCAACTATGTCTTCAGATTTTAAAAATTCCTATTTTTGTGGAAACCCTAATTTTTAGGGCCAAATCTAAAAATGCTCAGAATTGAATTCTAATTGGACAGATAGATTCTCCTTGATGAGTAGAGTCAATCTACTATACTACTTTTCCAAAAAATGTGGAGAGAAACCCAATAAACAAGAAACTCAAGTTTCCATCACTGCAAAATGTCTTCTTCTCAGGTTAGCTCTGATACCATGTTAAATTTTGAGCATTAATTCACAATACTCTTGGATCTTTACTAAGAGAATAACATATACAGTATATCAATGCATAACAATCACAATAAGCATGACAAGCATCACAAGAATCAAAAGCATGAGAGACAAGAGACACGGAGTTTCCGTGGGGAAAACCCTAAGGTGAAAAACCCCACAACTTCCTTAGAGATAGAGAGAGCAATGGCTCAACCAAAGTACAACCAAAATACACTGAGATAGTCTCCTAGTAGCAGATGATCCTCCTCCTCACTAGTGCGCCACTTTCTGAGTGAGAGAAGTGTGAGTTTCTGAGTGATGAAAATAGAGATCTCCCGATCTCTATTTATACTAACATGTTTGCCCAGTGACCTTATAGGGCCGACTTGTCTAGCTAGGTACATCCACAATATAATATATATATTTCAGGGCCAACCCCACACATGGTGGTCTAATAACCCATCGGTAAGTACACACACTTGTGACACTTGTCAATCCACATGACGACACTTCCTTATAGAGGAATAACACATCTCTAATAAGGGTACAATAAATATATATGAAATACATTCCAAAGTTACACATACATCAACAACCCCCTCCCCCACAAATCTCTCTCTCTCTCCCTCTCTCTCTCTCACTTGCTTTCTCTCTCTCTCTCTCTCTCTCTCTCTCTCTCTCTCTCTCTCTCTCACGCACACACACACCCATACTCCTCAACCTACCCATAACCCTGAGCCCCCCATCTCTCTCTCCCATCTTTCCAGTAACCCTTACTAGCCTCCTCTCTCATTCTCTCTCTACCCTACACCTCCACCTAAACCTCACCAATAGCACCCCCAATTTCTCTCTGTCTCATACTCACTACCCCTAACCACCTGTCTCTCACCCTAAACCCACTCATACTATCTCGAATCCCCCCCCCTCTCCTACTAACCCTATCATCCTCCCCTAACCCACTCTCTTTATATGTCCCTCCTAATCCTCCCTTTACCACTTACCATCCACCCCTCTCTCTCTCCCCCAACACCTTAACACCCCTTTTTCTCTATCTCTATTTATCACACACACACACCCTACTCTTCCTCTCACCACACCACTAACCTTTATCTCTCTCTCTCTCTCTCTCTCTCTCTCTCTCTTTAATACTTACTAGCATCTCTCTCACTCTCTCGCTACCCTACTCCAAGCTCTACCTTTAAATCTCCTCCTCTCTCACTCTCTCTCCCCTACTCCTCAACCTACACCTAACCCCCACCCCTATCTCCCTCTCCCAACTCCCTAACATCCATCCTCTCTGTCCCATTCTCACAACCCCTAACACACTAGTCTCTCTCCCTAACCCCCATATTCCCACCCCATACTGATATCTATTTATTTCTCTATCAAAGTGATATATATATCTTTATCTACCATAACCCCCTCCTCCCCCTACTTATGATCACCCACACCTTCTCCCATCGCACCAAACTCTCTCTCTCTCTCTCTCTCTCTCTCTCTCTCTCTCACACACACACACACACACACACACACACACACACATACACACACAAACACACACACACACACACCAATACTCTTCAAACTACCTATAACCCCCACTCCTTTATCTATTTATCTATCTCTTAAGCCCCAAACATCCTTTTTTGACCCTCATTCTCTATCTCTCTCTATGTCTCCCTCTCCCTCCCTCCCTCTCTCTCTCTCTCTCTCTCTCTCTCACACACACACACACACACCACCCCCACCACCACCATCCTCTGCCCCCTACTCTCTCTCTCTCTCCCCATCTCTCACAAACTGTTATTGACCTATCTATCATTCTCTCACTCCCTACTCCTTCCCCTACCTATAACACCCCCTCCACCCGCAGCCCCATCTTCCTCTCCTAACCTTGAAATACTACCATGCCGCCCTTACTCTCTCTCTCTCTCACACACACTCCACCTTCATTTAACACCACCCCCTCTCTCCCCCTGAACCCACTAACACCCTCTCTCTCATACTCTATTTCACCACCTATCCCTTACCAACTCCCACTTCTCTCTTTGACCCCACCCTATAAACCATGTTTGAAATTTCCCTAATCCTTCTGTATCCCCTACTCATTTCCCCACCCTAATCTCTATCAATTCTTATTCGTTGATCCCCCTCCTTCCCCCTACCCATCATCCCACCTTGATCTCTCTCTCATATTCAACCCCAAACACCCTCCTCCCATCACCCCTAATCACCCACACTGTCCCTCCTCCCCCCAACTCTCTCTCTCTCTCTCTCTCTCGCTCACACACACAAACACATAGATGTACTCCTCAACCTACCTGTAACACCCACCCCTCTCCCTCTCTCTCTCAACCTCCCAAAACCCCTCTTCTACAATATTTACTTCTCTCTCTCTCTCTCTCTCTCTCTCTCTCTCTCTCACACACACACACACACACACACACACACACCACCCTTATCTTACCCTACTTCAAACCCCCGTCCTCACTCTCTCTCAGTCTATCTATCTTTCTCCCCTCCTCCCTAAACCTTAGTAACCTCCTCTATCACTCTCCCACACTCTCCTTTTTATCCTAAATCTAGAACCCCCTCAACCTATCTCTCTCTCACTCTCTCTCTACCCTACTCCTCTAGCTACACCTAACCTCCATTCCTCTCTCTCTCCACAAACCCCCTAAAACCCCCTCTCTCTCACACTCTCACTAACCCTATAAACCATTGTCTAACCATAAACCCATTCATAGTCACCCTAAGACCCTCTCTCTATCCTACTCCCCCTTTCCCTAAACCCCTCTCTCTATATGTATCTCTTAATTCCCCCTACTACTTACCACCCACCTCTCTCTCTCTCCCCTATTACCCTAACACCCCCCATTCTCTCTCTTTCTATCTCTCTCTCAAACACATAGACCCTACTCCTCTCTTTACTACTAGCACCCTCTCTCTCTCTCTAAACCTTACTAATCCACTCTCGCACTCTCTCACCACCATACTACAAGCCCTACCTTTACACCCCCCTCCTCTCTCTCTCTCTAATTGTTAGGAACCCATGTCTTTACTTTGTTAGTATGTTGTTGTTGGACGCATATGCTTTGTAAGTCGTCCCGTAGTATTTGTTGATCAATAGTTTGTGTTATTGTTGTTGGCGCATATGCTTTGTAAGTCGCCCGTAGTATTGTTGATCCATAGTTTGTAACGGCCCATGGTTTCGACCCATAGTATTGGCGCCTAGAATTAGTATATAAGTGTGTGTTGAGACCTATGAAGGCACCGTGAAGTTATTTGTATTGAGCTTGCTCAAAGGAGGTTTCCCCCTCGAAGTGGCCTGTGATCAATACAAAAGTGATTCTGAGTTCTGTCATTTCTGCTATTTCGTGTATTCTTGTTAATTAACTGTTGCAGGTGCCTCACATCTGGTATCAGAGCACTTTCTTGGGCTCGCTGGGTGAAATTTCTGCCAAATTTTTTTCGCATCTGTTGCAGGTTCGGATTTGGAAATAATCCCTATCCGCTTAACTGTGGGAAGTACTTGGGCATAAGCCCTAAAACTCATTGTGAGGAGTACCACAGGAACCCCGAAGTAGCTGGCCCATTGAGAGGACCTGCCAGCGAAAAGGGCAACGACCCCTACCTGATTGACTAGTTCCCACCCGTGAGGTAAACCAAGAGTTGTCGTTTGTGGCAAAGCGGTTATTAGTTTTACCTGAGCCATGGAGTGAGGGGTACTGCCCCAATACGCAAGTCGTTAGACAGCATTGGTGGCCGAGTGAAAACCCTGAACTGTTAGGAAGCCGCACATACCTGGGGTCCATATCTACTTTCAGCTGAACTATTGTCCATCACTATTGCGTCGTTTCAGATCTAGTTTGCAAGCCATTCGGCGTGTTCCAGATTCCTTCCAAGCCGTAGCCGCTCCAGTCTGTAAAAAAAAATAAAAAAAAATTTTAAAAAAAAAGAGGAAAAAAAAAACTCGGGCCGTAGCCGCTCCAATCTGAAGAAGAAAAAAAAAAGTATAAAATTCAGTTTTTTCTCCATATCTCCCTTATTTTCACTCTGTTTTCTTTGAAATTTTTGGGGAACCCCTGTCATCCCATTCTGCATATTTCAGTCCTGAGGACCCTATCCCCAATTCCCCTTCACAAATCCCGAAATCTCACATTTGTCTATTTTTAGGGTTTGCCATAACTTCCTCAGATTTCACCCAATCACCTTCAAATTTTACCACAGAGTTCCTTTCTAAATTCTGCTTCTTTGTTCCCCTCTGCCAAATTTTCCCATTCTTTCACCCCGTTTTTGAAATCCTCATTTTTGCTTCCCTGTCTATCCAACAGTGTCCAAAACCTAGTCAAACCCCAATTACCCTTCTGATTTTTTCCCAAATCCAAATTTTCCCTTGCTGAAGTAGTTCCTGTTCTTGTTTTCCTACCCAGTCAAAAAAAAAAAAAAACCTGGTTATGGTTGTCACCCGTGCAGGAGCAAAAACCATGGAGGAAGCACTTGCAGCCATCCAAGCCAAACTCCAGGATCTGGATGAAAAATTTCTCAGTCTCCATCTTGAACATTCAGCTATGAACAACAAACGGCAGTCCGAGTCTTCAGTAGACAATGGGTTCTCTTCTTCCAGCAATTTTCGTGGTCCGAAGCTTGATTTTCCTCGCTTCAATGGTACCGATCCAACTGGATGGATCTATCATGCAGAACAGTACTTCATTTTGCATAATACTTTTGATGTCAACAAAGTTCCATTGGCATCCTTTCATTTGGAACAAGAAGCTCTTCAATGGTACCGTTGGTACATCAAGGCTCATCCAGAGCCCAACTGGCCAGACTTTTGCCGGCTCCTTTTGCAATGATTTGGCCCTAGTGCTTTTGATGACTTCACAGGAGCCCTCACTAAACTTCGCCAAACTGGCACTGTGAGAGAGTATCAAACCGAATTTGAGAATCTAGCCAACCACACCAAAGGATTGTCTGATGAATTTTACCGGAGTTGTTTTATCAGTGGTCTAAAGGATGCCATTCGCTCTGAGGTCAAAATGTTCTGTCCAAACACAATGATGGAAGCACTCGGGTTGGCTAAGTTGGCAGAAGACAAGATTGCAGCCCAACAATGCTCCAGGCCCACTTTTGCTCCCTTCCGAAATATGGGTTCTCAGCGACCACCTATACCGCAGGCTCCTCGACCGACTCCTATCAAGCGTTTGTCTAAAATAGAGATGCAAGCACGTAGAGAAAAGGGGCTTTGCTATAATTGTGATGAGAAATTCACTCGGGGACATAGATGTGTTCAGCAAAAGATCTATCTCCTGGATGTGGAGTCTCCACCTGCCTCTGAAATGGGTGACGAAGATCCAAAAACACTGGATGCTCCGGTCGACATTCAGGAACCGCCTATTGACCCTCCGTCTCAGGATGACCAGCCAGAGATATCTCTCCATGCTTTAGCTGGAATCACCACCCCCCAAACAATGCGGGTCAGGGGTTACTTCAAGAAGCTTCCTCTTACAATCCTCATTGATTCTGGTAGCACACATAATTTCATTGACCCTCGGATCGCCAAACAAGCTGATTGTTTTATCCATCCGTGCTCCAACTTTGAAGTCATGATTGCCAATGGGGGCACCTTACCTTGCAAAGGGAAGTGTCGAAATGTGTGTATCTCTATGGGAGATTATACCTTGCACTCTGACATGTTTGCCTTGCCCTTAGGCGGATGTGATGTGGTTTTGGGCGCTCAATGGCTACGCACACTCGGCCCTATCTTATGGGATTTTGCCGAACTTTGGATGCAGTTTTCCAAGAATGGACACAAACACACATTGATAGGATTACAACCAGGTTCTCTCAGCATCATCAGTTCACATCGCATGGAAAAAATCCTCAAGAAGAATTCACATGGTGTCATTGCTCAGATCCATTCCATCCAGATGCAACCATCAGCGGTCTCCACTGCTCCTTTGGATCTACAACAAATTCTGGATCGATATACAGGTGTCTTTGCTGAACCAGTGGGATTACCACCTTCCAGGCCAGAAGACCATCGTATTCAGCTCCTTCCGGGTAGCGTTCCTCCCAACATCAGGCCCTATCGCTACCCATTTCACCAAAAAACAGAGATCGAAATGCTCGTTCGGGACTTATCGAAGCAAGGTATTATTCGCCCAAGCACTAGTTCATTTTCTTCTCCAGTTATTCTTGTCCGCAAAAAAGATGGGTCATGGCGCCTCTGCATTGACTTCCGAGCACTTAATCACCTCACCATCAAGGATAAGTTTCCAATTCCTATTGTTGATGAGCTTCTTGATGAGCTTCATGGGGCTCACTTTTTCTCCAGGTTGGATCTTCGTTCTGGGTATCATCAAATTCGGGTTCATGAGGATGATATTCCTAAAACAGCTTTCCACACACATGATGGACATTATGAGTTTTTGGTCATGCCCTTTGGCCTCACTAATGCTCCTTCCACATTCCAGGCCTTAATGAATAAAATATTTCGACCCTACTTGCGGAAATTCATTCTGGTATTCTTTGATGATATCCTCATCTACAGTAAAACATGAGATGAACATCTCCAGCATCTGGATCTTGTCATGCAAATTTTCTCTGACCATCATCTCCATGCCAAGCAGTCTAAATGTGTTTTTGGACAAAAGGAAGTTGAGTATCTCGGGCACATTATCTCAACACAAGGGGTTCGCATGGATCCTGCCAAAATCGAGGCCATGAACAATTGGCCACATCCTCAGACACTCAAGAGCCTTCGTGGTTTTTTGGGGTTGACTGGCTATTACCGCAAGTTTGTCAAGGATTATGGGAAGATTGCAGCTCCATTAACTGCTCTATTGAAAAAAGATGCTTTTACATGGACACCTGCTGCTCAGTGTGCATTTGACAAACTAAAACAAGCTATGTGTACTACACCAGTGCTAGCTATGCCTGATTTTTCCAATCCCTTCACTATTGAGAGTGATGCTTGCGGAAATGGGCTTGGTGCTGTTCTCCTTCAAGATGAACACCCCATTGCATTCACCAGCAAAGCCCTTTCAGGTAAGAATTTAGCTGCCTCTACCTATGAGAAGGAAATGATGGCTATTTTGCATGCAGTACAGAAGTGGCGTCCATACCTATTAGGGAATCATTTCTGCATCAAGACTGATCACCAGAGTCTGAAATATTTCTTGGACCAGCGTGTCTCCTCCCCATCACAACAGAAATGGGTTAGCAAACTCATGGGTTATGACTATGAGATCACTTACAAGAAGGGTAAAGACAATATTGTGGCAGATGCTCTTTCTTGCACATTTGATGCCCAAGGTTCTCTTTCAGCTATTTCTATGCTTGTTCCAAATTGGTTGCAATCTATTCAACAGGGTTATGTCAATGACTCTTCCTTATCTCAGATCATCCAATGCTTGACCAACAATCCTTCTGTTGTCCCACATTACTCTTGGGATGGTGCTTCTCTGCGATACAAGGGTCATCTAGTGCTTCCCTAGAGCACAGATCTTCACCAGGCTGTCTTCTATGAACTCCATGCTTCTCCATCGGCCGGGCACTCTGGGTTCCTCAAAACATATGAATGAGCATGGCGTAACTTCTTTTGGCATGGCATGAAAAGGACAATTCAACAGATGGTGGCCGAATGTGATACCTACCAACGCAATAAGGGTGAAACAACACTCCTTCCAGGATTGCTTGAACCCTTGCCTATACCTACACGGATTTGCACAGATATTTCTATGGATTTCATTGAAGGGCTCCCTAAATATGGCAGGATGATAGTGATTCTCGTTGTGGTTGATCGTCTCTCCAAATATAGTCATTTTTGTGCTCTCAGCCATCCCTATACAGCCTCCTCTGTCGCTCAAATTTTTATGGACCAGATCTTTCGTCTTCATGGCATCCCTTCTTCCATTGTCTCGGATCGTGATGCGACTTTCACTAGTCATTTTTGGACAGAACTATTTCACCACACTGGCACCAAACTGAAGATGAGTTTAGGGTATCACCCACAAACAGATGATCAGACTGAAATTGTCAATAAATGCTTGGAAACTTATCTTCATTGCTTCACCTCGGAACAACAACATCAGTGGGCAAAGTGGCTCCCTCTCGCTGAATGGTGGTACAATTCCTCTTACCACACTGCCTCTAAAATGACTCCATATGAAGCAGTCTATGGTCAGGCACCTCCAGCTCTTCTTCCATACACCCCCACCAGTTCACCAGTTCAGGAAGTTGACACTGTCCTTCCCAACCGCGATCAGATTCTTCGCATTTTGCGGGACAATCTTCACATGGCAAGAAATAGCATGAAGCAACAAGCTGATCAGCACCGTTCGAAGCGCACTTTTCAAGTCGGCGATATGGTTTTTCTTCATCTTCAGTCGTACAAACAATCCTCCTTGAAACTCAAAGGGCGTCATAAGCTCGCTCCAAAGTTCTATGGGCCATATCGGATTCTTCAGCAGATTGGGTCTGTTGCTTATAAATTGGAACTTCCTCCTTCTTCCCACATTCATCCAGTCTTTCATGTCTCTTGTCTGAAGAAAGTTCTTGGCACCAACATCAACGGCCAAACGATTTTACCCGAACTGGATAATGAAGGATCCATCCTTTTGGAGCCAGAGGCCATCCTCAATCGACGCACGCGCCAGCTCCGCTCTCGCTCTATCACAAAGGTCTTAATTCAGTGGCACGGCATGCAACCATAGGATGCTACATGGGAACCACTCCTTCAGATTCAACAACAATTTTCACATCTAAAGCTTTGAGGACAAAGCTTTTTTTAAGGGGGAGGGGATGTTAGGAACCCATGTCTTTACTTTGTTAGTATGTTGTTGTTGGACGCATATGCTTTGTAAGTCGTCCCGTAGTATTTGTTGATCAATAGTTTGTGTTATTGTTGTTGGCGCATATGCTTTGTAAGTCGCCCGTAGTATTGTTGATCCATAGTTTGTAACGGCCCATGGTTTCGACCCATAGTATTGGCGCCTAGAATTAGTATATAAGTGTGTGTTGAGACCTATGAAGGCACCGTGAAGTTATTTGTATTGAGCTTGCTCAAAGGAGGTTGCCCCCTCGAAGTGGCCTGTGATCAATACAAAAGTGATTATGAGTTCTGTCATTTCTGCTATTTCACGTATTCTTGTTAATTAACTGCTACAGGTGCCTCACACTAATACTTACTAACTCCCACTCTCACTCTCTCACTTCCCTAGTACAAGTACTCCTAAGCTACATGAATATCTCTTCCAATTCCCTAATACCCCTCCTCCCTTTTTAACTCTAACTACCCATAACACCCCACTCTGTCTCTCTAAAACCCTTGTTCACCCCCCTCTCACTCTCTCCTATTCCACCAATACTAACCCTCTCTCTCTCTCGCTCTCTCTCTTTCCTCCCATAATATAACCCCATTGTTTATAAATTCCTTAATCATTCCTAAATCCCTATCCCTCACCCTAATATTTATCTCTTTCTCTCCTGCATCCATCCTCATCTTATTTAACCTAATCACCAACACCCTCCATACAGTCACATCCTCTCTCCCTCTCTCTCTCTCTCTCTTTCCAAATCCCCAAATACACCCCTTCCGGCTGCAGATGTTCTCCCTCTCTCTCTCCACCACCACAATATACCCACCCTTTATCAAATTTCCCTAATAATCCACAAACACCTACCCCCTCCCCCCACCTTAATCTCTATTTATTTCTCTCCCAAAACTCCCCTTCTCCTCCTACCCCAAATAAACCAAACACTCCTCCACCTACCCCTAAACCCATCCCTCTCTCCCTCCCCCAAACCTCAAACATCCCCTCTCTCTCTCTCTCTCTCTCTCTCTCTCTCTCTCTCTCTCTATACCCACCACCTCCCCCTATCCATCACCCCACCTCGATCTATATCTCCTTCTCTAACCCAAAACCCCACTCCACCTACCCCTTATCATCGACACCCTCCCACCCTCACTGTGAGATTCTCTCTCTCTCTCTCTCTCTCTCTCTGTCTCTGTCTCTCTCTCTCTCTCCCCCCCCCCCTCCCCTCTATGTCTCTCTATCTATCTCTATCTCTATCTCTATCTCTATCTCTATCTATATTTCTCTCTCTATCTCTATATCTATATCTATCGCTATCGCTATTGCTATCTCTATCTATCAATCTCTCTCTATTTATCACACACACCCCACACCCCTCTACTCCTCTGTCTATAAGAATTTTGATAATATAAAGATGGTTATGTTAGATCTTCAAACAATTATATATTATCACAATAACCATATGAAATAGGATCACTGAAAGATACACAAGCACAACATAAACAAGTGTGCACAACAATTTATCCTAGGAAAACCCTCTCACAGGAAAACCCAACAAAATATATTCAATAGAAATATGTCATAAAGTACAATGGAAATCTCCTACAATAACCCAAGAACAAGATACAATATAAACCCCAAGAAAAGTTGTTTTCAATGCAACTACTCTTTCTCCCAAGTGAACTTTCCTTTCTACTACTACTCATGCGAACTTTCTTAAGTTAGATGATGCACCAAATGAGCTAGGTGACACACTATTTATACTCGTCACAAAACTTGCCTTTTTACTTAACTAGGCCGACCTTAGTGGGGCAGTTTTGCCCATTGTTTGGGGCAGTTTACCCACATAGTTTTGTTGATCCGACTTGTCTATTTTGTCTTATTCTTTTATGGTTTTACATGATCAATTACAATATGAATATTTCCCGATGGAAGTACAATAAGAATATCTTATGAAGTTAGATTCTTCAACACTCCATCTTAACAAGGAAGGTATTCTTCTCTCACTGTCATCATCATCATTCAGTTGTTGCAATTTTGTACTATGACCATTGAATTCTAATATGTCTCGAATATATACATCACAATAAGTTCTACAAAGCCAACCCTTTTCCATGTTGGATGTACCAGTATTTGCAGTGCCAGCCCTTTTTCATTCTAGATTCAAACCTCTACACTCCCAAACTTTTTTCATGTTGGATATAACTATCTTTACAATGCCATCCCTTTTTCATGCTAAATGAAATCCTCTACAGTCCCATCCCTTTTGCATGCTGGATATAACTATCTTTGCAATGCCAACCCTTTTTCATGCTAGATGCAATCCTCTACAGTGCTAACTCTTTTTCATGTTGTATGTAAACCTCTACAGTGCGAGTCTTTTTTCATATTCGATGTAGCCATCTCTGCAGTGCCAATAATTTTTCATATTGGATGCATCTCTATAGTGCTAGTCCTTTTTTATACTGGACACATCTCTATAGTACCAATCCTTTTTCATACTGGTAGTCATCAGCCCTTTTTCATGAACCAAGCAAGCTATTCGGTGGGTCCATCCAAGGAGTGTAAATTACATTGCATACTGCAACCACCTATGTTACCTCACCACATGTTGAGATCATCTTGTAGACTAGGAGACTCAATTACGTCACATAACCCGTGACCACATCATATATCAACGTTAGTACAACACACCTTATGAGTGTATCCTAGGAGACTCAATTACCTCACATAACCAGTGACTACCTGCTACAACTCACATCTCAAGTGGATATTCCCAAGAGACTCAATTATCTCACATGACTAATGACTACATGTGTCTCATATGTGATATGTTACTTATCACTCCCTCTTGATCTAAACCACCGCAATCTTTTCCCTGAAGTACTCAAACTTCACTCTTGACAAAGGCTTTATCATCACATTGGTTATCTACTCCTCTATCGTTATATATTGGAGCCTCACTACTCCTCTCTATGCCATATCCCTAATATAGTGATACCTGATCTTGATGTGCTTTGACATGTCATGAAGCACCGAGTTCTCATACAACTTCACACAACTCTGGTTGTCACAAAGAATACAAATTTCCTCTAACTTGATATTGAACAAACCTACAAGAAAATTTTGAATCCATACTACCTCGCAGCTTTCCAAACAAGATGCCATAGACTATGCTTCAATTGTACTGAGTTCCACACTCATCTACTTCCTATTAAACCATGAGATGATACTAGATCCCAAACTGAAGTAGCACCCTGATGTGCTCTTTATATCCATGACACTACCCGGCCCAATCGGCATCAACATAACCCTGCAAGTTAATCCTCTAATTTGATGCATATCTGAGGGCATAATCAACCGTACCCCTTAGGTACCTCAACACATGTTTTTTCCACAACAAGGTGAACACATATCAACTCTACCATGTATTGACTCAATGTGTTCACTGCAAAGCATAAATCTGGCCTCATGTTAATTAAGTTCATCAATGAACCAATCATCTCCCTGTAAACTGTGGCATCCACTAATTCTGAAGAAGTATCACACAGCTACTTCAAATTGTATGTCATAGGTGCGTTCGTAGCCTTACAATCCATCATCCTAAATCTCTTCAGGATCTCTATCACATATTTTCCATGAGTTAGGAAAAGTTCCTCTGGATTTTACCACACCTCAAGACCTAAGAAATAGTGCATCATACCGAGTTCTTTCAGCTCAAATGCTATGGAAATCTTCCTCTTCGTTTCTGCAATAAGATTCTCATCACCTATTAGAAACAAATCATCTATATACAATAGTAGAATCACAGGTTTCCCATCCTTAACCTTGTAGTAAAAGTTGGAATCTGCTTTAGTCTTGGTAATTCCCAAGCTCATCATAAATCCATAAATTTTACTGTACCATGTCCTTGGTGCTTGTTTCAATCAGTATAAGGCCCTTATTCAGTCTGCACACATCAGTCTACCTGCCATGTGTCTCAAATCCTAATGGCAACTCCACATAAACTTACTCCTCTACTATGACATTCAAGAAGGAACTCTTCACGTCCATCTGGTGTACCTTCCACTTCATCACTACAGCTATCGCAAGTAGATCTTTGATCAAAGTGCATCCATCCATAAGACCAACATCTTTTCACAATTCACTCCCTCTCTCTGAGAGAAATCATGAACCTTTCCTTGTACTTCTGTAGTATGCTTGATTTTGTAAATTTGCTTGAACCTTCATCACTTGTTCTTTGGAACAAGTCTCATCATTATTTTCTTTGTTATTCATATCACACAATCTTTCCTCTCTCTCTCTCTCTCACTCCACCTTCATGTAACCCCACCCCCTCTATCTCTCCACGAACCCACTAACACCCTCTCTCTCACTCTCTATTTCACCACCTCTCACTTCTCTCTTTGGCCCTACCCTATAAACCATGTTTTAAATTTCCCTAATCCTCTCATATCCCCTACTCATTTCCCCACCCTAATCTCTATCACTTATTCTTCACCAATCCCACTCCTTCCCCCTACCCATCACCCCACCTTGATCTCTCTCTCTCTCTTTTTCTACCCGAAACATCCTCCTCCCATCACCCCTAATCACCCACATTGTCCCCCCCTCCCCCCCGACTCTCTCTCTCTCTCTCTCTCTCACACACATACAAAAATTTACTCCTCAACCTACCTGTAACACTCACCCCTCTCCCTCTCTCTCTCAACCCTGCAAAACCTCTCTTCTACCATATTTCCTTCTCTCTCTCTATATATATATATCTCTCTCTCTCAGACACACACACACACACACAACACCCTTATACTACCCTACTTCCAACCCCCCTCCTCACTCTCTCTCAATCTATCTATCTCTCTCCCCTCCTCCCTAAATGTTACTAACATCCTCTATCACTCTCCCACACTCTCCTCTTTCTCCTACATATATAACCCCCTCAACCTATCACTCTATCTCCCCTCTCTCTCACTCTCTCTACCTTACTCCTCTACCTACACCTAACCTCGATTCCTTTCTCTCTCCAAAAACCCCCTAGATCCCCCCTCTGTCTCACACTCTCACTACCCCTAGAAACCCCTCTCTAACCATAAACCCATTCATAGTCACCCTAACACCCTCTCTCTCTCCTACTCCCCCATTTCCCTAACCCCTATCTCTATATGTATCTCTTAATTCCCCCCTACTACTTACCACCCACCGCTCTCTCTCTCTCCCCCCAAATACCCTAACACCCCCCATTCTCTCTCTTTCTATCTCTCTCTCAAACACACAGACCCTACTCCTCTCTTTACTACTAGCACTCTCTCTCTCTCTAAACCTTACTAATACACTCTCTCACTCTCTCACCACCATACTCCAAGACATACCTTTACACCCCCCTCCTCTCTCTTTAATACTTACTAACTCCCACTCACTCTCTCACTTCCCTGGTACAAGTACTCCTAAGCTACATGAATCTCTCTTCCAACCCCCTAATACCCCTCCTCCCTTTCTAACTCTCACTACCCATAATGCCCCACTCTATCTCCCTAAACCCTTGTTCACCCCCCTCTCACTCGCTCCTATTCCACCAATACTAACCCTCTCTCTCTCTCGCTCTCTCTCTTTCCTCCCACAATATAACCCCATTGTTTATAAATTCCTTAATCATTCCTAAATCCCTATCCCTCACCCTAATATTTATCTCTTTCTCTCCTGCAACCATCCTCATCTTCTTGAACCTAATCACCCACATCCTCCATACAGTCACATCCTCTCTCCCTCTCTCTCTCTATCAAATATACACACACCCCTCTATTCCCCAACATATCACTAACTCCCACACCCCTCTCTCTCTCTCCAAATACCCAAATACACCCCCTCCGGCTGCAGATGTTCTCTCTTCTTCTCTCTCCAACACCACAATATACCCACCCTTTATCAAATTTCCCTAATAATCCCCAAACACCTCCCCCCACCCTGATCTCTATTAATTTCTCTCCCACACCTCCCCTTCTCCTCCTACCCCAAATAACCCAAACACTCCTCCACCTACCCCTAAACTCATCCCTCTCTCCCTCCCCCAAACCTCTAACATCCTCTCTCTCTCTCCATATCTATACCCACCACCACCCCCTACCCATCACCCCACCTCGATCTCTTTCTCCTTCTCTAACCCAAACCCCCCACTCCACCTACCCCTTATCATCGACATCCTCCCACCCTCACCGTGAGATTCTCTCTCTCTCTCTCTCTCTCTCTCGCTCTCGCTCTCTCTCCCCCCCCCCTCTCTCTCTCTATCTATCTCTATCTCTATATCTATCTCTATCTCTATCTCTATCTCTATATATATCTCTATGTATATCTCTATCTCTATCTCTATATCTAACTCTATATCTATATCTATCGCTATCTTTATCTATCAATCTCTTTCTAGCTATCACACACACCCACAACCCTCTACTCCTCTGTCTATAAGAATTTTGATGCTATAAAGATGGTTATGTTAGATATTCAAACAATTATATATTATCACAATAACCATATGAAATAGGATCACTGAAAGATAGACAAGAACAACATAAACAAGTGTGCACAACAATTTATCCTGGGGGAAACCCTCTCACGGGAAAACCCAACAAAATATATTCAGTATAGATTTGTCATAAAGTACAATTGCAATATTCTAAAATAACCCAAGAACAAGATACAATAGAAACCCCAAGAAAGTATGTCTTCAATGCAACTACCCTTTCTTCCAAGTGAACTTTCCTGTCTACTACTACTGATGCGAACTTGCTTAAGTTATATGATGCACCAAATGAGCTAGGTGACACACTATTTATACTAGTCACAAAACTGGCCTTTTTACTTAACTAGGCCGACCTAAGTGGGGCAGTTATGCCCATTGTTTGGGGCAGTTTACCCACATAATTTTGTTGATCTGACTTATCTATTTTGACTTATTCTTTTATGGTTTTACATGATCAATTACAATATGAATATTTCCCGAAGGAAGTACAATAAGAATATCTTATGAAGTTACATTCTTCAACACTCCCTCTTAACAAGGAAGGTATTCTTCTCTCACTGTCATCATCATCATCCAGTTGTTGCAATTTTTTACTGTGACCATTGACTTCTAACATGTCTCGAAGATATACATCACAAGAAGTTCTACAGAGCCAACCCTTTTCCATGTTGGATGTACCAGTCTTTGCAGTGCCAGCCCTTTTTCATGCTAGATTGAAACCTCTACACTACTAGCCATTTTTCATGCTAGATGTAACTATCTTTGCAATGCCATCCCTTTTTCATGCTAAATGCAATCCTCTACAGCGCCATCCCTTTTTCATGCTAGATATAACTATCTTTGCAATGCCAGCCCTTTTTCATTCTAGATGCAATCCTCTACAGTGCCAACCCTTTTTCATGTTGGATGTAAACCTTGATGAGTGTGAGTCTTTTTTCATATTGGATGTAGCCATCCTTGTAGTGCCAATCATTTTTCATACTGTATGCATCTCTATAGTGCTAGTCCTTTTTCATACTGGATGAATCTCTATATTGCCAATCCTTTTCATACTAGTAGTCATCAGCCCTTTTTCATGAACCAAGCAAGACATCCGGTGGGTCTAGCCAAGGAGCATAAATTACGTTGTATACTGCAACCACTTGTGTTACCTCACCACATGTTGAGATCATCTCGTAGACTAGGATACTCAATTACGTCACATAACCTGTGACTACCTGCTACCATGTCATATATCAACATCAAGACAACACACCTTGTGAGTGTATCCTAGGAGACTCAATTATGTCACATAACCAATGACTATTGAGATTCTTCCTCATTCATTATTTGAGGCCATGTATATTTCAGGTCCCCATATTTTGGACCCCATTGTTGTTATTGTTTTATATCTTGATACGAGCATGGGAATTCCTGCCTCATCCATATGTTCAGATTATTCTTCATTCATTATTGAGGTCATGTACTTTCAGTTTTTGTAGTTTGTTCAGGATCGTTGTTCCGGGCTCTAGTTTTTTTTTTCTCTTCTCCACACCCCAGGAAAACCATACAAGACTTATGATGTCTATCGGCCATACGATGAGCTCCTACCCTCACACATCAGGAGGCAATCTGTTAACACCCAAAAAGTTCTCACTACCTCATCTACCCCATTACATGACTCATTTGTCCATATTTCCTAACATAAAAGCCTCTAAAACCTTAAAATCCCATTAAAAAGCCTCCAAAAGGCCCCAAACCCCCCTTTTCCCCTCAAAATAATCTAAAATTCCTCCAAAATAGCAAAAAACCCTCTAAAAAGGGAATAAAAAAATACAAAAAAGAGGAAAAAGAGGGAAAAAGGAAGCAAAAACCCTATACAGTTGACCTAAACCATATGGTGTTCAAAACCATGGGCCAGCACTCCACCACTGAAAACCTATAAATAGGTGATGGAGACCCCTCATTTCAGATCCACAGTCAAATACACCCTTACTCTACCAAAATCACTCTTGAAACCCTAGCTCTCCCTTGAGCTACTTTCACCCTTGAGTGCCCCTTTTGGCCCATTTCCAACCCTTTGGAGAAAGAGAAAGGAGCAAAGCTGGAAGCTTGGAAGCAACCCTCCTGGACTGCTGCAAGAGCTTCACCAACCTTCACATTGGAGGTATAATCAATACAAAAACCCTTTTTATCATCTTGTCTTTTCTGTTTTATGCACATGTTTAGAATAATTACCATTTTACTGTATTGTCTTTCATTTACTATTTTTCTGAACTGCTACTAAGGAGTCCCTTCTCCTTAGTAGGTGCTCATTTGTACAAGCTACGGTGAAAACCTTAGCTACAGTAAGTGTTGAGCCTTTCCCAGATGGTTAGAAGAAATTCCTTCCATGTCGGATAGTGTAAGTGCTATGTGTGTGCATCTGGGTTGTGCTCCGTGGACGATGAGGTGATCTGAAGACAATGATGTGACAATATGGTACACAGGTTCTGCAGAGGCATATGATCAGTCCTGAGATGCTCTTGCAAGTTTTGCAAAGGCAGTGTAATCAGTCCTGGGAGATCTTGCAAGTTTTGTAGAGGCAGTGTAATCATTCCTGAGGTGTACCTACTTGATGTCTTGCTCGCAGAGATGCTAAAGACCTACATGAATGCTAGGCATACATCCAACATGAAAAAGGGCTGGCTCTGTAGATGATGAAGACCTATAGGTGATGGGCCTACATCCAGTATGAAAAAGGACTGGGTCTATAGAACTTCCTATGACGAGTAGATGAGAGATTGATTGAGATAGCAGTAGCAGTGATGATGATGATGATTCGATGACGATGATCAGTGACGATGATCCAGAGAAGAAGACTTGTCCTAGAAGACCTGTGTCGAGAAATACCTTCGTAGATAAGAGGGAGTGTTGATGTAATTGTAACTTCGGAATGTATTTCACCTATGTATATTGTATTCCTATAGAGATATTATTATTCCTCTATACGGAAGTGTTTGTATTCCTATAGAGATGTTATTATTCCTCTATACAGAAGTGTCATCATTTATATTGTAAGTTTCGTAACTTATACTTGATGGGTTATTAGACCACCTTGTTGGGGTAGTCCCTATATAAGTCATGTGGGTTAAAGGGTTATTAGACCACCCTATTGGGGTTTTCCCTGTCAGCATTATGTTATGTGGTTAAGTTAAGGCCGACCTAGTAAAGGTTATTAGGCAAGTCAAGTCAAGTATAAATAGAGTGCAGGAGGCACTCTATTTGATCATTCACTTTCTCACTCATACTCTCATTGGATAGTGGCACACTTGTGGAGGAGGAGAAGCTACTACTAGTAGGACTATCTCTTGTACTTGGGTTGTATCATTTCTCTATCTATCTCTAAGGAAGTTGCAGGGTTTTTCACCTTCTTGGTTTTCTTTGGTGAAACTCTACGTCTCTTGTGTGCTTGCATTATTGTGTCCATGATTGATATGCTGTAGATATGATGTACATGTTATTATCTCAATTAAGATTGTAGATGAGATTGAAATTCCTGAAAAACTAACACATATCACACAATATTTCCTACAAGTCCAAGTTAGTCATATGATTAGTATCATTCCATGTAACGACAACTTCCTATGCTTAATGTACACAATCATGTAACTAATGCATCTTAGCCAATGCTTCAATACAACATTCATCCACATCTTGTATACACACGATAACTATCTATATGCCTTCCATCTCAATCATGTTAGCAAAGAGGTTTCATCCTAGACTAGCTCTATCTAGGGCTTATGAGATGTTGTGTAACCCTATAAGACACTTGCCCATAACATGCACTACATGATCCTATTGCTAGTCAATCTTAGTCATATATAAGTGCATAAAAGAAAATTTTATCACAGATATACATGTAGTTGTTATGAGCAATATCTTTCAAAATACTCAAAAATAGTAAATACTTATCTTTCATGTATTTTGCATGCTCCCTCTTGGTTTCTTCCTCATTGAAGAGGTTATTGGAATTTATGGAATCATACTCTGCTCCTTAATCTTCTTTTGAAGTCTTCATCCTTGATCCTAATGCACTTGATTCACGATCTCCTTCGCTTTGTTATCATTTCTTAAAAACAAACTCTTCACATTCTTTCCTCATGCACATCCTTTTTATATGACGACATGTTTTGTCTATATATCGGGAATACATATCGGTAGATACTTGTAGTGTATACGTGCAAGCCCTCTATGCTATAGTTCACCACTGCTTGATCTAGTTATACTTTTAATTTATACAAGCCTCACTCTTTCTCTCTAATTATTATTGTATCATTAAAATTTCAAGACATAATCTTCATCACTTGAGGAATATTCCCTTGCTTTCTTCTTGACTGGTTCATCATCTTCTATAGCATGAGCATGACGCCTCTTTCGATTTCCTTTCTTACTGTTTCCTTTCTTCTTGGGACAATTTCTTTCAATGTGTCCCATCTCATAACAATTGTAGCATTTGAAGTTTGAGTAGTCTCTGGGAGGTCTTTGATTCTTGTGGAATATTTTAGACTTGTGAGTATCATATTCTCTCTTGCTCCTCTTTGCATGAGCTACCAAGGACTCATTATATTCTTCACCTAACTTCTCTTCTTTGGATTCAATCTTGGTTTCTTCTTGAGCACAATTTTCCCAAAGACTACTGAAATTGATAAGCTTCCTTCTTGAACATATTCCTTGAATGAATTCTTCCCATGATATTGGGAGACCATTCAATGTGGGCATTACCAATTCTGCATTCTCAAAACAGTCCCCAATAGCTTCCAGTTGATCTTTTATATGGGAGACCCTTGTGAAGTAATATTGAATGCTTTCAGAGCTTTTCATATTCACACCCTTATGTTGAGTTCTCAAGGTCGTTTTTATATCAATGTTCTTCCCTTCAAACAATCTCTTCAGTGCATCAAACATCTCTTTTGGAGTTTACAGAGATAAGATGTGGCAGATCGAGTGACCCTTGATGGAATCAATAATGATCCTCTTGGCCTTAATCAAGTTCTTCTTGGGCTTGGCTTTGTCTTCATCTCCCTCTGGCTCTACAACTTCTTCTTTGATATAATTGTCCAACTCTTTCTCTTCTAGAATAAGCATCACTCTATACTTCTAGGCACAAAAGTTATATTCTCCTTCAAGCTTATCCTCAAGCTTAGTATGGTTTGTCATATTGATAAGATGAAAACCTCAAAAGGAAATAGAGATAGTAGGACTTACCAATTGAGATGCTCCAATCAAGTGATTGCTTTAATGTATTCTAGGATCTGACTTCAAGATGTATTAGGTTTTGTTAGATAAATCCTAATTTTTCAACTTCAGGATCTTGAACAACTGAGGGGAGGAAAAGATGCGCCTCCCTAAGGTGAGTTGAGAAAAGGTCCTTTTTCTCTAAAACTGTGGATAGAAATTTCAAAAACTTGATGCCCTAGTTTTCCAATTTGTATTGGTGGACCCAAAAATGAAATTTCTCCGATCTGAATTCTGCCTCCACAGAAAAATGCACCCTATTAGGGTGATTTTCCTTGACCCTCTTTTTAAACCAAATTGTGGATAAAAGCCTCCGGAAATAGAAACCCTAGTTTTCCCTTCCAATAGTTGTAGTTGCACAATGTCTTCTTTCATGCTAGCTCTAATACCATGTTATAATTTTGATACTATAAAGATGGTTATGTTAGATCTTCAAACAATTATACATTATCACAATAACCATATGCAATAGGATCACTGAAAGATAGACAAGCACAACATAAACAAGAGTACATAACAATTTATCCTGGGAAAACCCTCTCATAGGAAAAATAGAGCAAAACGTATTCAGTATAGATTCATTAGAATGTACAATGTCACTCTCGTACAATAACCCAAGAAAAAGATACAATATAAAACTCAAGAAAAGATGTCTTCAATGCAACTACTCTTTCTCCCAAGTGAACTTGCATTTTTGCTACTACTCGTATGAACTTGCATGAGTTAAATGATGCACCAAATGAGCTAGGCACCACCCTATTTATACTAGTCACAAAATTTTCCTTTTTACTTAACTTGGATTACCTGACTTTCCCTAATTGGGCCAACGTAACCAGGACAATTTTTCCCATTTTTTGGGGTGGTTTACCCACATACTTCTCTTGAGCCGAATTGCCTATTTTGACTTATTCTTTTAGGGTTTTAAATGATCAATTACAATATGAATATTTCCCGAAATACGTAAAATAAGAATACAATAAGAATATATTCTAGATTTAGATTCTTCAACACTACCTACCCATAACCCTCACCCCTCTCCCTCTTTATCTCTCCCAATGTGAAAACACCACCCCACCACCCGCGTTCCCTCTCTCTCTCTCTAACACACACACATAACCCTTCTCCTTCCCTTAATCCAACCCCCTTATTCATTCTCTTTCTCTCTCTACCCCCTCCTCTCTGTAACCCTTACTAACCACCTATCTCACTCTCTCACCCCCTTACTATTTTCATACCTCTAACACCTCTCTCTCTCTCTCTCTCTCTCTCTCTCTCTCTCTCTTACCTCTAAATCTTACTAACTCCCTCTCTAACACTCTCTCTACCCTACTCCTCTGCCTACACCTAAGCCCCATCCCTCTCTCTCCACAAACACCCTAATACCTCCCCCCCTCTCTACACCTAACCCCCATCCCTCTATCTCCACAAACACCCTAATACTTCCCCCCCCCTCTCTCTCTCTCTCTCTCACTCACTTCCCCTGACCACCCCTCTCTCACCCTAACACCACTCATACTCTCACTAATCCCCTTTCTCTCTCTCCAACACCCCCTCAAAATAACCCCCACTCTCTCTCACAATACCCCAACACCCACTATTCTCTCTCTTTCTATGTCACACTTACCTACAAATACCAAGAATAATAAGCATGACATAAACGAAAAACAAAAAATCATTGGTGAAATTGTTATATGAATCCATTACCTCAAACAATTAATCAAGTGTTACACATAGTTCACAATGATCTTGACGATCTCGATTTGAAACTTAGTGTGAAAAATTGCTTTCCAAAGGGGATAGATCGAAAGTCATTATTAAATAATATATGTGTTCGTCTTTAAAATTACTGAGAACCAAACATTGAAATCAAAATTGAATGCAGTGGGATAAAACGACGGCATGGTCTTTAATGATTATTAAAACCTGATTTAACACATGCTTTTGAAAATTTATGTACAAAATCTCGAGCTGGGAAACCTCGAGCAGATACTTTCAAAATGATATAAGGGGTTCTGACATGTTATTTCCAAGAATATCAGATGTGGGAAGTCGGAAGAGAAAAAAGTACTGGTAAAAATATGTTTCCGATAAAATTGATCCCGAGGCAATGTTGGGTGAAAAAACATTGATAGGTTCAAAATGTTTTTAAATTAATTCGTTCCAAAGTATAAGACACAATATTATAGTTAAGAAAATTAAATGGTGAATATAGGATCCAAAACGTTGGGAGGAAAAATTCATAACTTGATAAAACACAGTTGATGTGAGAAGGCATAAAAATGTTGAAAAGTTGAAATAAAGAATCAAAATATAGACTTGTATCAACATACAACATATTTAGGTTGCTTTACAAAATATGGAAAGTCAAACATCGGAAGGTTAATTAATGTCATGGAATGTGTCAATATGCGTGTCCTCAGTTGTCTGATGGGATGATTTTAAAGCAGGAAAGGGGTATTTTGTATCTACATTACATTAAAAATAGATTAAACCCTTGAAAGGAATATATTGGAGAAAAGATTAAACTATTTGCAAAGAAAATACAAAGATTTATTTAAATCAAATCAAATAATGAACAAAATTAAAAAGGGGTATCCCATTATTTTTAAATAAAAATGATGGGATATGTTGTGGCTACAATGCAAGATGATATTTAAGAGATAAGATTATATGATCCCAAAAGGAGTATGTTGTGTGTTCTTCCATTCCCTATTCCACTATAGTGCTCATCTAACTTAAACGGAAACTTGTGTGCAACATTTTGAAAGCATGTGATTGCTGACTCTTACTTATTGACAATGATCATTAATTAATGATCTTGTGACCAAAAAGAGGTTGATACTAGAAGTTGGTTGACCCATTTAGTAACCAATGTAAGTTGAAGACTAAAAAAAATTTGAACATTAAATGACTCCATTTTTTGAGCTATATTAATTTATACCCTGCTATGGTTCCCACCAAATAATAATACCATTCTTTGTACATCATTTCGATTATTTATTTGGCTATTTATACATATATGTGCTTATAAAAGTTGGAAAGAAGTTGGAAAAATTAAAGATATCAAAGTTGAAAATATTTCCCGTATAGAAGTTGGAAAGCTGTTGGAAAAATGAAAGATATCAAAATTGCATATTGTATATTACTATCTGTAGATATTCTTCCCTAATAAAGTTGGAAAAACATAAAAAAATAGAATTGCATTTTGTGTTTTACTTGACTTCCTAGACCTTGGAATTCAACCCTTTCACTGGATGTGATACTCTTTATTAAAATCAATCAATACAAGACAACAAACCAAGAGAGATTAACTTTGTCCCATTTGGAATAAATGCATGCACAAGAGCAATATCTTATTGTTAATGCAATGGTTTGGTTACCAATACATGATTATAACCACATTCGAAAACATAACTCCAACAACATAAAACGAGGCTTGATATTGTTGACTTGTGAGGTTTTTCTTCTACTGCTTCCAGTCATTCACACGATAGCCCAAAAATCTCTCAGATAACTTCCCAGAATTTCCTCAACTACTCGTTATTTGGGAGACTGATTGCATTCCTCTTAATGTAATTATATTTCTTTTCATTATAATCTTTTAAAGGATGTAAAGATATGGATAATGGGGATGGTTTTGTCTTCTATGATAGAATGTTTTTGTCGTGTTTTATGTAATATGTAATATGGGTGGGTTGATATTTTGTGTTGGAAATTTTTGGCCAGTATCAATGAAATGATCATCATTTTATAACATGTTAGGGGGATTATGGGATATGCATATGGATATGAAAGTTTTTTTTGAAAACCCTTTTCATAAATAATTATGTTTGAGATTCTTTTCAAGGATTTCTAAAGTAGAATTTCAAGTATATGAAGGATGCAGTTTTGTTTTATTAAAAAATATTTAGATTTTTTTTTCAAATTCCAATACAAACCATCACTTCATTTTGACCTTAGCAAGATATTTCCAACCTTTTTATAAGCTTAAATTCCAACTCATTTTTATCTTATATATTATGGATAGCATAATATTTAAATTCTTTCCTTAAATGTTGAGTTTAGAGAGATTACTTTGAATCTTAAAAAATATTTATTCCATTAATTCCTACAAATCATGTTGAAAAATAAACTTGAGAAAACTTCTCAGCCCACCATTATCCTCCCTTGTAAATTTAAAAAAGCTTTAGCTTACTACATATCAATATTTGGAAGTCTAAAAATGTTCATTAAAAGAACCGTTATTTTTTGTTATGACATTATAAAGGTATTGTTATTTTTTGTTCATAGATATTGTTACTATGTTTGTAGCTCTACAAAACCAATTACTATAATTTTTTTTTTTGCAAAATTATTTGTTACTTTTTATGCTTCAAAATCCCATAACATGTAAAATTTGAAAAATCCTAAAACCAACATGAGAACCCATTAACTGGTTTATAAAACCCTTGCAATCACATTGTTTTGCAATCACATTGTTTTTTAAGTAGTACATTCTGTAGTGTAATTATCCTATGTTGCAATAGTGACCAAAACAAAATAAACCCAAACTTTCCACAAACTAAATAATCTAAATGTATAGAAAATCATTTTTTGGTTGATGGATTTTGTATAGTAAATCATTTTTTAGTTAATGGAAAGTTGATAATAAAAAATCTCCATTTATTGATGAAAGACTATTTTTCTGTAGTTTTCATTATTATGGATTTCATGTCATTCATTATTTTTCATCTTAATATTTATAATCTAGCAATTTAAATCTACAATTTTAAATTCAATCCAAATTCTTAGTTTCTGCAAAAATTTGACCCATAAAAGGTTATGTTTTCTATATAATTAACTTCCTTCTAAGCTGATAACATTTCAAATTCATTTTCAAATGGAACAATCATGTTATATGAATCTCACCATTTCATCCATTAGAACATAAAGAAACTACACATCCACAAAAATTATTACTAAATTTATGCAAAAAATGACCAATTAAATAGGTTATGTTTTCTATATGATTAGCTTCCCCCACAAACCCATAACATTTAAAATGCATTCTCAAATAGAAAAATCATGTGATATGAATCTCCATTTCATCCATTAGAACTTAAAGAAAGCATGCATCCACATAGACCCTTCTTACATAGATTTCTTAAGAATAAAAAAAAATCCCATGCATGAACTTTTTTTATCTAGAAATTTTTTAAAAGCTACATATAAAATAAAGGAAATTACGCCCACACAACTGTACTTAAACTGTAGATCACTTATTTTTTATGCAAAAAAAAAAACTGCATGGAAAGCTTGAAATGATTCAATGAATAATAGCCATTCTGAGAGTCACCTTTTCATGAACAAAAGTTGTAGTTTTAGTTCAAAAAATTATGTTTGGCCGAGATGTAACAAGAGCATTAAGCAAATCATGCATAAGAATCCTGGTGATGCCTAAAAAATCTTAGCATCGACAGTAGGGATTCTCCCCAATGAATAATACCAACTAGATCATTCACTATTTGGAATGGGGATCCGTTTGCTTAACGGCCCGACTACCGTAGATATGTTTGTTGAAATTACCGGTTGTGGCCTGGCCCACCGTTTATATTTTATTTATTTATGAGTAGTGCAAATTTCCTAATCTAAACGATGCAAAACCTAAAATTGACAGGGAGAAGCCTCACAAGTGATGTGTAGGTTCTTACCTCCCATTATCACTCCTACCTTATCAATTAGATAACCCTATTCTAAACTAACTAATCTATCATTGCAAGGAATGATTTTTAATGAGAGTAATATCTGAGCATGCTTATACAAATCCAACAGATATCTATTAAGATAAATTATTTACATTCACAACAAAAAAGATTCAATATAGCTTTGTTAACATTTATATCCATTTATTACTCTAGTATAACACAAACATTTACACAGACAAGTAAAATCATTCATCACCACTGAAATAATTCAATAAAGTTAGAAAGATCTCATAGAATGATTATGAACACAGGAAGAAATAATTCCGATCTGTCATTCAACACATTCCATGGAAGCTTTACCCAGGAAAAAATTTCTTTCTCATTAGCAGAAAAGTAGTTCTCTTACAAAATGTCTCCATCATCTATTTCGCTAGAAAAATACCCCCTCCAATTATCCAGTCTTCCCTCTATTTAAATTACAAGAGAATTTTCTTTCACATGACCAATCATTTCACCTACCCTGACTCTTGCGATTCCCACAATTTTGTGTCTTGTGTTTGCACAAACAAAACATATAATTATTTACAAATTATATTATTCTATTGGTGGGGCCTCAAGTCATGGTTGAATAAGAAAAGGGTGAAACAAAGGGAGTAGAATTTGAAGGATATTCCTTGGATGAGTATGGGATATTAATATTTAAGGGAAGGATGTATGTTTTAGTGATGGGTGAAATTAGAAGGTTGGTGATGGATGAAGAAAACTGAGGTCCTTACTCGTCCCATCCAAGGGCAAGAAAAATGCATGAAACATTAAAAAGGGTATTTTTCTCAGCTGGGATGAAAAAATATAGTGAAATATGTATCCCATTGTCTATAATGCCAAAAAGTTAAAGCAAAACATCATCATCTAGAGGGAGTCCATCATCCACATGATGTAACTCCCCAAATACATGATTGTATAATGGTATTGGTTGATAAGATTATCATAAGTGCACATTTTATTCCCATCAAAAGCACATTCAATGCATCTACTATTTCTCAAATATTCCTCCTACAGATAATCCAATTACATAGTGTGCATCGAAAAATCATTTCAGATAAAGATCCATAGTTTACCTCTAGATTTGTCTAGATTCTTCAAAGGTTTCTAGGTACTCAAATAAACTTTAGAATGACATATCACCCAAAGGCAGATTGCCAAAGTGAAAAGGTTAATCAAGTAATGGAATACATGTTAAGAATGTGTGCCATGGACCAACATAATCAATGGGAGTGGTACCTTCCTCTTGTTGAATTTTCTTACAATAACAACTACCATGGCTCCATTGGTGCAACACCCTATGAGGTGTTGTATGGGAGACTTTGTCGAACTCCTCTTAGTTGGGATTAGTTAGAAGATAGGGTCATGTTGGGTCCTAAACTACATATTGAAATGGAGGATCAACTGATCATGATAAAACAAAGGCTTAATGAATCCCAATTTTCAGAAAAGCTATGCTAATACTAGAAGGACATGAATGAGTTATGAAGAAGGAAGCATGGTATTTGTTTGAGCTAGACCCCTAAAAATCCCATTTAAATTTCGTAAGGAGGCCAAATTTTATCCCATATTGTTAGGGCCATTTAAAATATTGAAGAGGATTGGTCATGTAACCTATAAGTTGAAGATGCTACCCCAACTAGGAAAAATGCATGATGCATTTCATATTTATGTTTTTAGGCACTACATTGCAGATCGCTTGCATGTTCTTAAACTTGAGGGATTATACGTTTTCAAGGAGGGGGTAACATAGGTCAAACCATAATGCATACTAGGCCACATAGTACAACAAATAAGGTACCGTATGATGGAACGGGTCAAGGTCCAATGGGATTAGTATAATCTAGGATCAACCACTTGAGAGGATGAAAATGCAATGCAACAATATTTAAAGTAGATTAGTTGTTTACTGAACAAAGTTAATGATATTGTTGGAAAAATAGAGTAAGAATGCACCATTAGTTGAATTACTTCTTTAATTAGAGTACAATAAGGATGCTCCTATTTTTATTTCAATTGATGATCATTGGAAGTGCTTAATTCAACATATTTACATAGAGACTCATTCTATAATAAATGAAGAATAAATGACTTAATTATTTTCATTATGATAGTTATCATTTGGTAATAAGTACTATGTTGTTAGGTTGGTATCAATAAACGTGAGAATCTATGATGTTAAATCTATATATTGATATGATTATCCAAGATGTACTTGGGAAGCATGGTGTGACATCTAAATTATTTAAAATTAATGATCACTTGTATCTGCAACACTCAACTAGGCTTATTAGTAATTAAATGTTATATATATATATATATATATATTCTTTATATTTCTATTTCTAAGGTGGAAATTTTGATTTTGTTATGGTGTGGTTGGTTTTCTCTCTTTCTTAAGTAAACTTGATTGGTTCATGGTTTTTTTGGCCCATGGTATTTGGTGGCCCATGGTAATAGCCCATTGTATTGCTTGTGAAGAAGCCTATTTAAAGGTTTTGATGATAAAAATTCCTTGTCATTATGTGTGTACTTGGTTTAATTAATATGTTTTTTTTATTATTATATTTTTGTAAAACTTTTTACTTTTGTATTTTATGAGGAAAGATATGAGAATTCAATGTTTCATTTAGTTATTATAAATGTTATTTTAAAAAAAATATTATTATTATGATGGGTAAAATTACTTCATTTAAATGTCAAATGAAAGGCAATGTTAGAATTAAAACGTCATATACAAAATTATTGATGTGCAAGGTAGGACATCAATTTCAATTGCGAGTACTTATAAGATGTTTGAAATAATAATAAATGTCCTTTAAATAAAATGAAATAAAGAAGATATTTTATTTTTGAATATGAAAAAATACCATATAAAATCTCTTTCACAATGAATTTTTTTGTTTCATTACACCAATATCAAACTCTTGATGGATTTGTAGATTTATGAACAAATATTTTTAGTTAATAAAGTTCATCGCCCCAAAGGGGGGGAAAGTGAGACGCATTAACTTATTTGGATACTTTGTATTGGTTGGGGGCTCATGGGCTCTCAGTATCTCACTAAGGGGTTCATTGGATGGAGAGTCTTCCCCGACATGTTGTTTTACCTCATTGCTTCAGGAGATCTACATGTAACATATTCAATAACTCATTGAATTGTATTAATTCTTTCTCCTAATTTTATTTATATTGTTATTATGATAGCTTTGTAATGTTTTAGATTTATTTTTCTTATGGAAATGTATTATCTCATAGAAAATTCTTATGATTTGTTTTTTTCTAATAAATTTGTCTTTAAGACCCATTGGGGCCTCACAAATATTATGTTCATGATCTTTGATGCTCATTCTTGGCAATTTTGTTGGTGTATACTTCTCTCTTAGATACCATTTCTTTAATTCCTCCATTCCTAATTGTACCCCTTGAAGAACCAACATTTTATCTTGCACTTTCCTTAAAAGAGTTATAAATTTCATGGCATGACTATGGAACTCTTGCACGACATCGCACATCCCTCTTAGACCAATTTTCATATCATCATCTATCTCTTATGCATATGCTCTAAATTCTAACTGGATTCCAATATAAGCTCTAGCATTAGCTATTTCTTCTTCTAACTTAGTTATTCTTTGTTTATCCTCAACTTTATCCTTGAGTAAATAATGCACATTTGACAGGGATGCTTGATCAAATGTTTCTCTAGTAGATGTAGTTGCAATTGGACCTTCCTATATATTCTCAATTACTTGGGTTTCTGTGGTAATTATCATAGGTGCAACCCCTAGGAGCTAGAGCTTCTTCCTTGTTTTCCTTACCACCCTTTTCTCACATTCATCCAATACAAAAGACTTTAGTGATTCCATTTCTTCAGACTTGGAAGGGATGGATATTCCGAATCCTAAATCTTGCAATGGGGAAATGTTATCCTATGATAGGGGGAGTCTTTGTTTCAATGGGAACTTCTCTGCTGGGATCTTTAATGTCCATAGGATATGTATTATTATTTCCTTATTCTACTATGTTGTTTGTTATTTGTCATTCCGATCATTATTGTTGAGCTACAATAGAGGCTTCCTCATCTTGTTTTTTTTTACTATTCTTCTTATGCTCTTGCATCCATCTCTAGTTTCTTGCAAGCATATTTCTCAAATGCCTCAAGTTATGCTTGGAACCTAGATCTTTCTCATTCTATGGCTTCTAATGTTGTTATTCTAGTTATATCATCTTCTTCCCTTATCTACTCTTGATTTTAGGAAGTGGGGACTTTTTCTTGTTTCTCATCCTCATTGCAATGTCTTCTAATGATACTACTCTCTTGATGTATTCCTCATGCCACCAATGTTCAACTTGATAGGGCCATCTGATCTTGTAAGCATGGAAATGGTTATATACTATAGTTTTAGGATCATGTCTTTTGAATATTTCTTCTCCAAAGTGGAATGAATCTAAAGCTTCCACCTCCAAGTTTACTTCATATTTTCTCACTATGCTATATTCTACTACCACAATATCCAAAGGAGGCCATGGTGCTTTCTTGCTATCTATGAGATCTACAACCACTTCATGAGCATAAGTTTGATATGCAATTTCTTGAAAGACCAATTTATCTAGAATGAACTTAGGTAGGATATGGGGGCTCTTTGCAGCTCTAAGGATTTTAATGTAGGTGCATTTTTAAGTTACATATCAATATATATTAGAACTTAGAGCTTGATAGCCTTATTTGACATGCATTGAGTGGGTTTGTGGAAGAACAACTTGTATACATACGCCAAGAAATTATCATAGATCTTATGACATGTCGCATCTAAGAATATATTTGGAGTTGAGCCTTATGTGTTGCATGAGTAAAAATTTGGATGGTGTGACATGTGAGAATATATTGCAACTGGAAAGCCTCACAAGGATGTGACCCATCACATTGCAGAGAGCTTCTTATATATGCAATACACATCACATAATGGGAAGTTTGTCTCACCTCCGACATGGTTGAGTGGTTATCGTAGAATTGAAAACAAGTGGACACTTAACATAAAAAAAAGGTGGATTGAAAGCACTTCAAACTGACAAGTAGAGCAAAACAAAGCTATTAAGGCATACTAATTGTGAGGGATGAATAAACCAATTAAACAACTTTTGAGAGGATGAATCATGTAGCTTGGGATAGAAATTAAAGATATTAGAGACAAAATTTAAGGACTCATGTATTTTCTTATGAGAAAATAAATTATGGGTTGTTGTAACAAAAGGATACACATAATTTCTTGAAAACCCTTATCAAATAACAAAAATTTAAAACAATTATAGACAATGATAATCAATTAATAATAAAACATTTGAAAAAATATTTTAATAATAATTTAAAAATATTAATAAAACAAGAGAGTTAGGAACATGCATTTTGAATTTGAGCAAAAAAGGATAGGAGAAGAGCTCCCTAATAAATAGGGTATGTCATAGAACCTTTATAAGCAAAGAAGAAAAATAATTTTTATTTTTAAATTTTGATTAAAAGAGTTAATTTATTTATAAGAAATTAATAATTTTGATTAAGTGATTAGGGATTCCTCATTATTATTTTTATTTTTATTTTTATTAAAGATTACTTATAGGGATAATTTAGGTTTAATTTCCTATATTCAATAGGAATAGGGTTACAATAAAAGATTAGTGTTAACAAAAATAAAAAGGTTAATTTAGTTCATTATAAAGATAAGGTTATTATAGGATTGGGGATAATTATAATTAATTATAATATTAAAAATTTTACTTTTACATTAATTAGTTTTTTTATTAAATAATTAACCCTTAACCAAATTAAGCCTAATTTAACTAATAATTAATTATCCTTAATCTCAAATAACTTTAATTTTAATTAAATAAATAACTATAATTGGAATCAATCCTAGTTTGATTAGTTATTAACTAATTCTAATTTGATTAATTAATTAATTATCCGTGATCCACACCAACCCTTAATTTTATAATTGATAATTAATTAATAAAATAAAAATTAAGTAAAAACTAAAATTAACTTTAAACTCATCTTTACTTTTAGATTTTTAATTGCTATATAATCAATCTCCACACATCATTATTTTGTAACTCTTCATTCCTATTGAATCTCTTATGAACGTGGCAAGAATAAAAAACAATTCAACAATTAATAATATTATATTCACTTGCTAATTAGTATAACTAAAAATTGTGTTTAATAATATATATGTTTTACATCCACCATATAATTATGGGTTTCATAAAAAGAAATCTTTTCCAACAAACCCCCAAAAAACTATTTTTGGGGTCGCTTATGATCTTCGTCATCCTAGGAACAACCAAAAGATATTTAGTCAAAAATGATGTTTCATGATTGCCTATGCTATTTTAATTGAAAAAAACATGCACTTCATCGATTCTATTTCTAAGCCTTACTCAACATTGTTTAGGATGGAAATGGTGTGCTAAATGCAAGTTAAGTGTATTTTTTTTTATTTTTTTTTTATGGGCAAATTTATATTTAGATAATTACAATGCATTATATTGTTTAATATGTATTTATCATTTATTCCATATTGTGTTTTTATCAAAGTAATACCAAGACTTTTCAACTCACATTTTTTAACTCATTCTTAATATGAAATAAATGGATAAATATTTAAGATCATATTATTTATTAGTTATGATGGATGATTGTGTGGTGTAATGAAAGACCCAAATCCTCAAGTCAAGTGATAAAGTGTTAATGGGAAGCAAAGAAATCATAAATCTTAGGAATAAGACATTTTTGTTTGTTGCTATTTCATATATATTTTTCATTATCTAAACTATAAGTGAAGTTATTGGGACTTGCTCCAAAATAATATAATGATTCATAACAATAATTTCTTTATCCGACTATTAGTTAATCTCCACCTTATCATTTTAATATTATAGATTTGTGTGAATAATACAAAAAATAATGAATGAATAAATGAAGGTAATGTACGGATTTATGTCAATTATAAAAGTGAAATTAATACAATATACATATTGAAAATTAGAAAGGGCCACTAATTGTACCCCATCCAAAATATCTACTTTAAACTCACTGAGTAATATGAATATAAGGGAGTTTGAGATATTATTGTTAAGCCCATTCAAACTTGCACTTATTAAGTCTTTCCTCCTAAGTAAAAATTTTAATCTAAGGTCTTCACTATGATATTATTTATGAATAAGTATCAATAATGTCGTACTTGGTAATTACATTAACATATAATTAAGGTCTAATTAAATTATTTGGCTTGTGAGACATGTATTAAGCACGCTTTGAGTATATAAGAAAACCAACTTTAATAAATCAAACATCATGTATGACACACAAACATATTGGCCCCAAACCTTACATACGAGTATATTCATATATTCTTATATATATATCTAAGTATTGATGCCTAAAGTGGATCTTTAAGTGAATTATATATATTTTTTGTTAGATTTATTGAATCTAATTCTTATTTTTGTAATATGTATTTTTTTTGTTTTTTATTATAAAAAACAAGACTTTGACATGTTTTGAAATCTATGTAAAAGACTATGTAATAGTTATCGGAGTTATGTGGTGAATAGAATCTAAAATAAAAGAGAGAATTTACATGGCTTTGATAAGTTCATTGTTTTAAAAAGAATGCCATCCAACCATTCAATTCGAGAATATCCAACTGAATCAAAGAATTTCTTAAATAACACTTGATCGCCTTTAATCATAACAATAATGTCATATAACCGTTGAATTTGAAGTGCACGATGTCAAATAGAAAATATGCCAACCATTCAATTAGAATCTACAGTTGAATCAACGGATCAACTTGAATTTCTTAAACAACACTAGATTGCCGTTGGATCAAAAAGCAGCTTTTCAAGCATTGCATTAGATTGCCGTTGGATCAAAAAGCAGCTTTTCAAGCATTGCATTTAATCATAGGATAATTGCTATTATGAATCTCTCATCTCTTTACTCTCTGCCCTGTGCCCTCTGGTTCTCTCTCAGGTATTGTAATTAGAGTACTCTATTTCCAGAGATGCATCCAGTGGGGGCATGCAATTTCCAGAGACCCCGATGAATGGTATGATGTCAAAGGCGCCTGGTCTGGATCTGCCACTTTCATACACAAAGGGGGCGCTCCTGTGATTCAACAATGCCTCCTCTTCCGAAGAACCCATCGGATCCGTTCCTGCAGGAGTGGAAGAAGATCCCGCATCAACGCCATCTTCTTCAGAGATCCAACGTCGACAGCATGGTGAGGATCAGACAAAAGATGGCGAGTGGAAATAGGAATAAAGTGGGAATGGAATTATTGTTCAGAAGCAAAGATTTCATTAGTTGGGTGAAAGCCAAACATCCTCTGCACCCATCCAGGCATACTGGAATGTGGGAATGCCCGGATTTCTAAGGAAGCCATGGCCTTCACACCGCCACCACCGGTCCGGACGTTCTGAAGAATAATTTGGACGAGAGTAAAGTGGCCGAATTGGACAGATATGTACCCGATAATGGATCTCTGGAGGGCCTCCATGGTCTGAGGTATGACTACGGTAAGTTCTGTGGGGTTGGATCAACGAATCCAACAACTCTCAACTATATTATGTTATCCTTCTCACCTGCTCTGTTTCTTGATGTGCAGGCGATTCCTACGGTTGTGCAGCTTGATCTTATGTTGGCATCTGCATGTCTATTTGATTTGTAGTTGGATCTGTGATGAGATGCGACAGCGGCAGAAGCACATATGAAAGTCTACTTCCTCTACGATCGTCTAGATAACCTACTAGGTAATGGCAATCCTGTAAAATCTTTTAAAGTTTCCTAGTTTCTGCTTCATTTTTTTTCCACTTTTGATTCAAATTTTGAATGAATTAATTAGGAAAATTGTTATTGTTTGTCCCTATAAAAAGTTTATAGAGAACATTAATTTTCCTGTTGTAATTCTTGCACAACCTCTAATCAATGTTTCATTTAAATTTAATAGCTTATTTTTCCCAGAACCACAGAAATCTCTTTCTAGGGTTCTTGAGGTTCATTATTTCCTTTCATATTTTGTGCTTCTTATTTACATCGCTTGTTTTATCTGTTTGAGTTGTAGTAGAGACAGCTGCAGAAACACATTATGAAACACTACGCCCTTCTCCAACATTCTTTAGTTCGTCTGCGATCATAGTAGCACAGGTAATCTCATAAGGCCCGACCATGCGAAAGCGCTTTTGCTGTTTTTTTTCTACCTAGTTGGACAGAGTACAAATAATTACTGGGATCATATAATAATTGAGATGTTGAGATAAGTAATAAGCACAAGCTAGAGGGAAGATCCTTTGTCCGAAGATGGTTGAAGATGGTTGAAGAACTGAGGGATTCTGTTTGAACATACTAGGCCAATGCTTGTTGTGAATCGTATTGAAGGAATGGAGCTGGAAAATCGATGTTTATGAAATGTTTTTCTCTGCGAAATGCGAATCAATGCTTCAGATCCCCTGCTTCTTATCTTCTGGCAAGTTACACTGAAACACCAATGGCGTCAGTGAAATTAAATATAAATATTAATGACAATGGTGCATAAAGGATACTAAAGCACAAGAC